>OU862910.1:44450545-44898784 GCA_917880885.1 Limnephilus marmoratus | reverse complement strand
CATACCTTATATATGTACTTATTTATTTTCTGTTATATGATCAAAAATATCCTATCAAAAATACTTATTTTATAATATTATTCTTCATACGCCATTTGTTAAAAAAATCTTTTTCATCTATTTTACTTAATCTTTTTTTACTATCTGCCTTACACACACTCATAAAAAAAATAAAAAAATGGCTCCTTTATTGAATCAGATAAATTTAATATTCATGGGTTTTATATAAGTGTTAGTATTTGTATTTTTTTTTCATATCGTAACACCCTTATGGCCAGCAATGGCAAGGTTCGTCGAAAATTATTAATTCAAGATTAACTCATACGGGCCTTTTTCGAACGCATGACATGGATGAAATAAAACACTTCCACTTATATTGCAGTTAATTCAAATCTCCCAGTGGAAGATGGACTTCAAGCTACGTCACGATTTTTTAGCTAATCATTGCTCTACCCCCTCGATAAGCTAAGGGAACGTAGGTATCCATACTACGTCACCCACTTTTTGCAATTTTTAACCCCCCCCCCCCCCTCGGTGACCATGTGAGGTATATTCCAAGACCCCCCCCCTCACTCCCCCTACAGTTTTCACGTGGTAATTCATAAATATGGTTTTGAATCATTTCTTGCTAACAAGAATTTAAAAAATATATATTTGGCTTATATTTTTCTGTATTGCCTGCATTGACAAAGAATCCTTATGAGTCTTATGACATTTAATAAACGCATTGTACAGCCTATCGTACAACGACATTATTGTACTGGCACAAACTCTCGGCGACTTGCTTGACAACTACACTGCACTACAAACAATCAGTTTTCAATCAGCTGACTTTTCAGCATATGTACGTCAGTGTTGTTCAATGTTGTCGGGTTTTTCGTAATCCGGGAATGTTTGCATTTCTTAAAAAAAACTCAGGTGGGTACCTACATCCATCTATCAAAACCTGCAACACTGTTTCTAACAAAAATAAATATTCGAATAAGTAAAAGATTTTCAAATATTATCAGGTTTTTCATAACCCGGGAATGTTTGTCTTTCATAAAAAAATGCGGTATGAATGAAAATGATCATAGCAATGTTAAGAATTCACTTTGTATACATTCATTTCTTTTAATGATAAAAAAGCCAGTTTGAAGGAATCGCGTAGGCAGGTACCCACTGTCGAAGAATTTAAAATCCACACCAAACAATGTTATATTGCGTTGTAGATTTCGGGGTAATTCTTCCTAATACCATTAAAGTCCCAGAGACTCGAACCCAGGATGTTTTTTACTTTCCGGGACAAACGCCTTAACCAACTCGGCCATTGGGACCTCTTATTTTCAAGACGTTTTTATCGATCTCATATTTCAAATTCACAGTTAATATCTATAAATAGCAGAGGCTAATATGAGATTGACAAAAATAACTTTGAAATAAGAGGTGGCAGTAGCTGAATTGGAAAGGTGTTTGTCCCGGTAAGACGAGAGGTTCTGAAATCGAGTCCCAGTTGCGAATGTTCTCTTTTTATTTTCTGTGTCTTGATCTCTTTCATGCTTTCGTTTAGATTATTAGTGTTATCTTCTTATTCAATGACATATTATCTTCCACTATTTTTTCTCATATTTCTGGCTGCTCCCTATCATCACAAAGTTCTAAATAAATACAAAGAAAATACGGTATAGGTACCTATTTACACAAACATAACTAAGTGTACAGGAAGAGGTGTGCAGAGAGGATGTACCGCCGAATAGCAAACGTATAATAACATATTTTCACATAAAAAAATTTCCATCTCACACGTCTTGTATGAAAACGAAAAAGACAGAAAATATGAATGACGTCACGTGCGACCTCTCTCCAGGACTACTATATTATTATGTTTACTGCTTAGACTGAATTTAGTCTCACGCTCACCGTCAGCGCTCATAGATCAGCGCGTAGTTCGTCAGCGCTGAGTAGCTAGCTTTTTTAGCTTCGTTCGTAGCTCGTTTCAGTATCGTACTGACCGCCTTACTGTACAGACGAAGACCAAAATACGGAGTGTATTAGTTATTGCTGCTTTGAACTACCTATCCCAAAAAAAATAAAAACGATTCGTTATGACTGTACACGCTGACGACGTTCGCTCCGCTCGACACTAGAACGCTCACTGAAAGCAGAGGCGCTCGTGCGATCGTCAGCGCCGACAGCTACGCGGCGCCGACGCGCGACGCGTACGGCCGCGTAGCCATCAGCGCTGATCACCTTGCGCGCTGATAGCTACGCGTCATTCAAAAACGCTTCATAGAAGTTCACTTCAAGTGCGCGTGCGGTCGGCGTGAGACTAAATTCAGCCTTACTGAACTGCAGTAATTCCTACTTAGTAACCAGCGGTGGAAACGTATGCAATAAATTATACAAATGATAAGACCGAAGAGTTACGAGCTCTTCCTAGTTCCGTATTTCAAAAATAATAACTTTTTCCGACAGAAACGTCAATCAGGCTGCCGTTATCTTTGCTCGGTGTTAAGCTAAGAATAACAACCCAATATATCATTTATAGATACCAAGCCGTTTATTTATAAATCAAGAAACAACTGACGTAAATCAATAAGAATTATGTAGGTATAAAGATTTTTCTACATAACAACTTTTGACATGTTACAATCAACCATACTCAACCTGCGGCCCGCCGTGCGGCCCTAAACACTTTATTATCAGGAACTTGATTTGAAAAAATCTATCATTCTTAATTTATATCTTGAGATTCATTTCGACTTTGACGCACAGATAGTGACACCCGAAAAGGATTGTCATTATGGTCCACGCTATGATCTAGTATAAGAGTGCGATACGTTTTTTAGATTTTCACGGCCAAAAGTATTTTCGTTATTTGTTTTTGGGGTGTTGCGCTACCTGCTACCTCCTTCTTTAGCCAACGTTTCGGACAGCGTTACAGTGTCCATCATCAGGACAGATGTGTAAGGGTGTTGCATTGCTATTGCAAACGCTAGATTTATTCCCAAAAAATAAATATTTGACACACAAGTACGCGCGCAAATAATTTATAAATAAAAGTGCCACTTCTAGAAACCACCGCATTAATTATAATACATAAAAACTGGTTAATGTCACTGGTTAGTCAGGTACCTACTTGCAAAAATTTTAACGGCATATCTTGCTGTCGGGTATTAGATATTATTTTGTTATAATTTAAATACGCATAATGGCGGGAGTGTCTTCAAAATGCAAATGTTAAGGGGGGGGGGGGATGTTTTTTTTCGTCATACCAGTAGAGTGTTGCGGCCTGTGTAACTTTACAAATAGATGTATGAGTATCATTGTGTTACATGAACTTACGAAGGTAATAATGCAAACACGAAGATGATATTATATGGGTACCGCCTATAGGCAGTACCCTGACATAGTTCACCCCAAGTAGTTCGCTACGTTTGGTGACTTAGCAGGGTTGTCCGGGTTCATGGGTTTGAGGTTTGTCTAGGTCTTGGCGGCCAATGCGTTTGCCCACGGATCGGGAGAGATTAGTTGATGGAAGCATTTTACCTTTCCAGCCAGGTTCTCTCGAACCATCGCCCTGTACCGCAGTGAGAGGGATGGAGGGATACGTCCGTCACTCCTGGAAACATTGACTCCGAGATTACTACCAATCCCTCATACATTTTTCCTTTCCAGAACTTCCTCGCTCTAAAAAGACCCCTCACACAGCAACCCCAAGAATACATAGGCCCTGAGGGTAATTGTTTATTAGGAAAATATTAATTCTGGGAAGTAATGAAATAATGGATCGAAATGAAAACCCAGTCTCCTTCAACGGAAGCAATCTTCCGAACAGGCCCTCCATTGATATGCTTGGTGTAACTCTAAGTGACCAGTTCAGATATGGGGGCTCCATCGAAGCCAGAGGAAAGTTAGCCTCTCAAAAACTGGGCGTACTGTACAGGGCCTGCATATACTTTAATGGTACACAACTGCTAACCCTGTACAAATCACAAGTGCGCCCCACGGTTGAATTTGTCAGCCACCTCTGGTCTGGAGCTCCAAAATACCTGAAAAATACCCGAAAAAAACGGGCGGTCCGTTTGATAGATTCTCAAATCTTAACAGACAGAATGCAATCTTTAGAGCACAGGCATCGGGTAGGAATGCTATCCTTGTTCTACCGGTATTACAATGGAAGATGCTCCGAGGAACTAGCGTCATTGATACCTTCAGCACCGGTGCATAGTCGGGAAACACGCTAAACGCGTGCCCAACATATGAACACGGTTGACATTTGTCACGTGAGAAAGGGTCGCTTCTTCGACTCGTTCTTGTTTTCAACAGCTCGGCTGTGGAACGATTTTCCGGCCTCTGTGTTTCATCCTTCCTACAACATGGGTCTCTTCAAGACCAATGTTCATTCCTTCCTCTCCTCAAAAAGACCCTCCACACAGCATCTCAGATGACATAGGCCCTGAGGGAAATTATTTTCCTCATGGCCTCCTGTGTGTAGTTAATGTAAAAAAAAACAGACTTTTTTTCAGAATTTTCACTCCCAAGAACTACTTTATTATTTTAAGTGTAGAAAATGTGTTTTTTTCCTTTTAAATGTGTAGAATGTAGAAAACGGTGACCTGACTCTGATAACTAAACAAAGGAACAACTTCATCACTCCTTGGAAAAAATATTAAAAGTGATGAAAAAAAAGGTTACGGTTCGGTTAGATTAAGGGGATGTTGAAAAGCCACTTAGTTGAGTTGTATTGACTGCATACTAAGAAAATGCGTGCAAAAAAAATCAATTGAAATTATGCATCTTTCGAATGCTGGCAAATATTAACAACATATATTTTTGTAATTTTTTTTTATATACTTAGGGAACGTACCCATACTACGTGACACGTTTGGGGGGGGGGGTCTTCAAAATGTCACGCTTGGTACAAATGAGCGGCTGGTTACTTAGGTTTTTGGTCACCGGGGGGGGGGGGGGGAATTGCAAAAAGTTGGTCACTTGGGTACGTTCCCTCAAGTCAAAAATGTTCCAATCATCTCGACCCAGTGAGAGTATGGCACCGCCAATTGTATTTAGTGTGTCGCGAGGCTGAAGGTAGTGGAAAAGGGAAGGAGATGGGAAAGAGGAAGGTGGGTAAGTACCTGGCTATTCAGATCTGGTCACAAAACATCGCGTGCCATTTCAAGCAACGTTTGCCTACATCTTTTTTTACATTACCTCCACACAGGATGCCCTGAGGAAAATAATTTCTCCACAGGGGCTATGTCATCTTAGGGGATGCTTATTAGGTTTGCGTAGGAATGTGAGGTCAGTGCGTCCAGGAATCCATCCCTTCAACTGCGGTGCAAGGTGACGAGTCATGAGATTCTGACTGGAGAGATCAAAATACCTCCGCAACCAGTCTCTATCTATCCGGCCCGCCAGGCAGCAGGTGGGCAGACACATCGGCCGCCAAGATTCTGTCAAACCTCACCCATGAACCCGGGCAGCCCTGCTAAGTCACCAAACGTAGCTAACCACTTGGGGTGACCTATGGAAGAGGTGTTGGTTCCCGGGGTGGCGGTACCCATACCCCCCTACCAAAATGCTGAATTCCAAATCCTGGTTGCCAAATTCTGAATTCTGTATTTTACCATCTGGAACGAGCCTCAAATATTCTATTTATTATTTCAAATGAACAAATTGTTAAATAAATAACACTAATAATTAATCATATAAAATTTATTTGCGCATGCCGGGATACGAACCCGCAACTTTCGGATTGCTGGTCGAGAGCCTTACGCCTCGACCATGGCTTTGGATTAAAGTCGCATTTAACTAAATCAATATATATGTATGATCTTGTTTGCTTGTGCTTCCTTCCAACTTGGCATTTCATAGAAAAAAAATGGATCGTTCTCATTTATTTGAATAAAAAAAGGCAATTAAGTCCCTCTATATAATTTATTATTATTCTTAATTAGCTATTAAAATACCTACCCGCCGACATGATTAAAATTATGAAGCCTAAAATGGGCACTCGTGAAAAATGTTCCGCGAGTAGGACCTATTTTATTAATTAAATGATAATTTAATTTTCAAAAAGTCTTTTTTGTCTGTTTTTTTTTGCAATTCTTAAGTAGCTGTAAAACCCATAAATGATAAAAGTAAACTCCAAACATAATATAACTCATTTCAGTAAAATTAGGCAAATGGTTTTCTTGAGAATGCAATTAAGAGTTTTACGGTTTTGAGAAGCGGTCAAACGCAATTCATAAAGACGTTAATTTGGTAGTTAATTTAATAAAAGGGGCATCGGCGGTTTGCGTGAGTTACTACCTACACGGAATACAATAATTAAAAAGGTGTAATAAATCAGGGACGTGCGAAATTTTGTGATTTTCGGTATATATAGGTATATTATATATATATATTAGAACGACCACGGCTCAGCACCACTATTTGTATTTAGGTGTAAGATGGCACAATATATTATTATCCAATAACAAAATTAATATAACAGATACACTGAATTATGAATTATTCAAAAAACAAATTAAGTCCCTTAAATTGGATAATGACATATTGTACCCTTAATGTTTACCCTTTATGTAATTAATTAATTTACCCTTACTTAAACAGCAATATTTAATATAAAAAAAAATTGTATTGATATTGTCCTTATATAACTATTTTTGTCTAAATTGTGTACCTACCTAAGATATTTATTTCATTAGTTTTTTTGAAAATTGTTTACATAATGAACATTATTATTTTTTTTGCATGTAAAATACTCCTCCCATGAACACGAGCTCCTAGAGCTTAACTTATGGAGTAGTAGAATAAAACATGAATTATTTTGTAATCTTGCATGTATTATCATTGTAATGTATAAACAAAAATCTTGAAATAAATAAATAAATAAAAAAATTAAAATATTTTTGTTGAGTTCTGTATTTACAGAAAAATATACATACAGGGTGTTACTTGACTTACTTTAACCAGTGATTCCTAACATTATTTGGAGTAAAAAATTAAAATGAAATTTTGGTCTCCGGCGACATTTTTGATGTTTTTTTTTTCTACAAAAACATAAAAAATGGTAGTTGTTGAACAGTTGGAGGCGGGGTAAGGGGTTCGTCGGACACCCGGCTGAGTGACTAGAGTGACGACATTCGGAAGAAATATTTTTTTGTTTGATTTTGAAGAAAAAATTTTTGAAAAAAAAAAGTCGTCAAAAAAAGTCACCGGAGACCAAAATTTCATTTACATTTTTTACTCCAAATAATGTAAGAAATCACTGGTTAAAGTAAGTCAAGTACGTCCCTTAACACCCTGTATGTATAACATTAGATCACAACGAAGGAAAAAAAACGTAATTCGTTTCAAGTCTCCTACAATATTTGTTTACACAAATCGATTTATTTTTATGTTTTACCGCACAAGAGTCCCAACTACTCCCAAACGCCTTTGAGACAATAGCATCCTAATTGGGGTATGTTGTGAGGCTGAAGGTAGCGAAGAGGGGAGAAGATGGGGATGCAAAAGGTGGGGAAGTGCCTGGCTAATCAAATCTAGTCACCAAACACGGTTACAGCCATTTTGAGTAACGTTCCAATTCTGAATTACACTAGGGCGATACTGATAGTATTTTCTAATCTGGAACGTGCCGCAAATATGTTTTAAATATGAAACAACACAAATCAATCAAATGATTATTTTTAAGATTTCGGTCTTCGGATCGCTAGTCGAGAGCCTTACATCTCGACCACAGAGGCCGTCGAAAAAAAAAATTTAAAAAAAATCAAAACTATCAGAAGAGCGATTCTGCATCTTTTGTGGATACGGAATCGATTAAATCGCATTTAAAATAATGTACGACTACCATAATACGGGCATGAGCCCAGTGTGTAACATCTGTAACTAATAAAAATTTTATGAAATAAAAAAAATAAAAAAAAAAATAAAAAAATACTTATCCATTTAAACTAGTGTTTAAAACTTTTAAACTAGTTGAAGTCGGCGACAGCGCTGAAAGCTGACACATTATCGTAGAAAAAGCAATTGCAAGCCATAGACAATCACACAAATTTGACAGGCGATTACGTATGGAATCGACTCCGAATCCACAAAAGATTCAGAATGGCATGGCAGGCACTGCTTTTTATGTAGGTATACCAAACTATAACACAACATATTATGGAAATTTATGAAAAGTGTAATTGCACGCCACTGGACAAGTTCACATTATTTTACTTAATTTATGAGGAAACTTACCCTTTAGAACAGCAGCAGATGTTATCTACATATAATAATAATGTATTAAAGGAAATTTGAAGAAAACAGGGGCTATTCCTTCATGTTAATCTGTCGGTAAGAGAATTAACATTTTTATTACAAAATAGAATAGATATAGGTAACATTAGTGGGTACACTTTAACATGGTAATACATTATCGTAATTCAATGTAGATTGAGTTGCAGAGCCTCAATTTGGTTCAAATAATACATGCACATCAGTGGCGGTCCGTGAGTTTTCAGTCAACTAGGGTGCTAAGATTGAAAAATACGACGTTATCGATGTTGTTGCAGCTGAAAATTAATTTTTTTTTTCAAAATTTCAACTTTGTGTTAGAAGATTTTCAGGATTCTTTCAGTTTGGGGATGCGCCGCATCCACATTTCAGTATGTCTTCATACAAAAAGTAGAAATTTTGAATAAAAATAAAATTCATTTTCAGCTACAACAACATCAATAACGCCGTATTTTTCAATCTTAGCACTCTAGGTGCTGAAAACTCACGGACCGCCACTGATGCACGTTAGTTTGATTTCACTTACAAATAAGAAAAATAAAAAAAACCTTAAAAATAATTGAAATATAAAAATACAATATTATACCTACGCAGTGATTTGTCTTTAATTATCAGTAATTCCAAGGACATTTAAGGTTTGAAGAAAGTTATTTTATACGTAGAGCTTTGCTGCATATTTATGTTTTGACGTACTTACAAAAAAAAATACACGTTAAAACCTAAAGAATATAAAATACAACTTTTAAGAGACTACTTTTATCCAAAAGGGTGAGTATTTTTCAATATTTTAAAGAACATGTGATTTTTTCTGAAAATCGCAAATATTACGTTCTTAGGAGGAAATACGGTCGCCGAGAAATTTGAATAAAAAGTATTTTACCAAACTGTTGACGCTCTTACTCCCTCGAATACTGAGCGAAAGAGGCAACTGCAACTCAGGCATAATACCTAAATAAAATCATCAAAATCGCGGTTTTGTACTCCCTATTTTTCTTCTTCAAAACTGGACTGATTTTTTTTACCAACTGAATTTGAAGAAAATAGTCTATATCTGTACGTTTTGCTTTTTTTAAATACTTTGTCAAATTTTTACGCTGAACGTCTGTTGATGGAGTTCAAACTAGGCAATTTTACCGATTTTTGGAGGGTCCTGACTTCTATTAGAAGTAACTCATCAAAAAAAGCAAAACATACCGACACGCTAGTTGTCAAAATCTATATTTTTTTTTTACATTAACTTCACACAAGAGGCTCTGAGGAAAATAATTTCCCTTAGGGCCTATGTCATCATGGGATGTTGTGTGGAGGATCTTTTTGAGGAGAGGAAGGAATGAACATTGGTCTTGAAGAGACCCATGTTGTAGGAAGGAGGAAACACAGAGGCCGGCAAATCATTCCACAGCCGAGCTGTTGAACACAAGAACGAGTCGAAGAAACGACCCGTTCTCATGTGACAAATGTCAACCGTGTACAAACGTTGGGCACGCGTTTGGCGTGTTTCCCGACTATGCACCGGTGCCGAAGGGATCACTGACGCTAGTTCCTCGGAGCATCTTGAATTGTAATAGCGGTAGAACAAGGATATCATTCCCACCCGACGCCTGTGCTCTAAAGATTGCAATCCGTCTGTTAAGATGGGAGAATCTATTAAGCGGACCGCCCGTTTCTGCACAGATTCGAGGGTATTTTTCCTCCAAACCAGAGGTGGCTGCCAAATTCAACCGTGGGGCGCACTTGTGATTTGTACAGGGTTAGCAGTTGTGTACTATTAAAGTATCTGCGGGCCCTGTACAGTACGCCCAGTTTTTGGGAGGCTGACTTTACTCTATTTATTTATTTATTTTATTTATTTATTTATTCTTAGTACATTTAAATTACAAAGGTATAATATATTGTCCTCTACACTAGGAGTTCACCTGTGTTGTAGAGGACATTTTTCAGCTGTAAATTATGAATTATAAATTGTGAATAGTAAAATAAAAGAGTGTTAATTGCTAATACAAAAAGAACTCTGGCTTCAATGGAGCCCCCATACCTGAGCTGGTCACTTAGGGTTACACCAAGCATATCAATGGAGGGTCTGTTCGGAAGATTGCTTCCATTGAAAGAGACTAAATTTTCATTTCGATCCCTTTTATATCCCTATATTATACATATTACAAAATATTTGCACTAGTGTAAAAATCCAGTGAGGAAATTGGGGAATACCTTTGTATTGACCAAACGCCGCCCGGTTTCCTCTTAATCAGCACATCACTTATTGATTAATTAATTGGGAAATGATATCTTATTTTAATCGTCATCATCCATGAGGTAGTTCAGAATAGGGCTGTCTGTATTGAAAACCTCCTTCAACTGCAGCAACACCATGGTCTGAATATCCTCTACCTGCTCGGGTGGGCAGTAGTCGTCCTTGGAGGACCTGGAGATAGTGATGGCAGTGGGGGGCAGGGGCAGGGCCTCCAGGAAGTGGCGGAAGGGGCCCCTGATGGAGGCCTCCAGGGCGCGGGGACCCGACACGTGGTGGGGCAGCTCCGTATCGTCGCACGTGCAGCCAGCGTCGTGCACCAACAGCCAATCTACTTCCTTGTCGGGGTAGTGGCGACGGACGGAACGGAACAGTTCACAAACCTGAGTAAGACAACAATAATATCTATAAACCTTATACCACAGACCTTTCCACCAAGTATAACTCGTGTTGAAAATTGAGTAAGTTGGATACTCGCTGTGGGTATCGAACTAGTGATGTAAGTAGTCGAGCGTCCTATCCAACGGACTATCGAACATCTAAACTAATCTATTCATTGAGGTTAAAATATCAAAGGAAGCTGCTGTGGGCGAAAACCATTATTTCTGCGTTTTACTGAAAGGAAAATGTTGTCTTTGAATTGAATGTCTTAGATTTTGTTAAAGTTCCGTTTTCGGTAATTTTTTTTATTTTTTTTTAATTCCAGTTAAAAGAAAATTACATTTTCACTCATTTAACTAGAAATAATTATACACATTAATATAAAATAAATATTTCAATACAGCGCTATTCTATTTCATTTTATTGTTTATCAAGAATAAATAATTTTTTTTTAAATTTACCCAACTTCCATTCATTTTTAATGTCATTTGGGAGGCAATTATATAAGTTGCCCCCCTCGTAACGAATGGATTGTTTACCATAATTAGTGTGGATGGTGTTTAAATGTATGTTATCGCGTTGTCGTGTAAAGTGTTTATGTACTTGGGACGTTTTAATGAATTCTGTGTTTGTGAGTACGAGATTATTTTGTATTTTGTATATGAGACATGTATTGTATTCATATAGTTTTCTTAATGTTAATAGTTTTGTTTCCATATATAATTTTTTTGTAGATGTTCTAGGCTTGTAGTTAAATAGTTTTTTGATTACCTTGTTTTGTATTACCTGTAATTCATTTATGTATGTTTCACATGCGTTTTCCCAGATTTCAATCAAATAATTTAAATGTGAGTGTACGAGACTAAAATATAAACCTATTTACCTAACTTTGATTAGTGTCCAGCCAAAAATAATTCACGAAAATAACTGAAATATGATAATAAAATTAACAGAAGAATTGAAGGCATTAAAAAAATATGGCACCATTTTGAATCAAGATTTCTAAATATGTAATTCTGTTGGTTTTTTTTTCATCTATAAGTCCCAGGGTATTTTCCACGTAAAATAATTCCCGCAGCATATATTTAAAAAAAACGTGTTTATACTTTCTTCCGCACTAGCCTTACAATATATTATTTTTATTTCTCCAGCCGTACTCTGTCGTAATACTGCCTCGCACCGCAGTGGGAGGGATGGATTCACACGTCCGTCACTCCTGGACACATTGACCCCCAAATTCATACCCATCCCTTATACCCTTTTACATCCCAGAACTTCCTCTCCTAAAAAAATCCTCCTCACAGCATCCCCAAATTAGGGGAATTATTTTCCTCAGGGCCTCCTGTGTGGAGCTGGAGTAAAAAATAAGTAAGGGGGAGGGGAACCCGGAAGGGGGGAGTGGAACTCGGGAGGAGGGAGGGAACCTTGGGTGGGGGGGTTCGCGGAACGGGGGAAATGGCCGAGGGGAGTGAGGAAAGGAAAGGCGGAGTGGGTACGAGAGAGAGGAAAGGGACGCGGGAGAGGAAGAGGAGGCGGAAGGGGAACGGGACGAATGGGAAAGGACACGCAGGAAGAAACAATTTCTTTATTAAGTGGCGTAGCAACGCATACCGGGAACTCGCTATAATAATATAAATGGAGCGACCGATCGATTTGATTTGTATGCAAATTAACAGATGGCGGTGTGAGTTAAAAGATTGGTTAACCATCCAGTAGATGGCGTTGTGTTTCGTGAGCACACATACACGCGTGGCGGGTCAGCTAGTATAGTATATAGAAGTTAGTAGGCAGTAGGCACCTGCACCTAGATGCTTAGGACCTGTCTAAATGTCCACTCCAGGATTGTTAGAAAAAATGTGTAAAGAAACTTCAAGTACCTACTTCGAAAAACCAAACTAATAATGTAGAAATTCTTTTAAATCCATCAGTGTGGAGTACACTGTTACGCTATAGTAGACAGGTACACACGGACCACACGGTACGTATCTCAGACATTTGTGTCAATATTTGAACAGTGCTATGAAATAATCGTTTAAAAACGTGGAAAAAACTGATCACTTGAACAATTTAGGAATTTGGAAGAGGGGAATTCTTCTCATTCAAACTTAACAAATAACTATAACATAGCGATATTTGAGGTGAATGACACGGCTTCAAATAATGGCCAAATATTAGATACATTTCCTCACACAAAGTTTACGCATCGATTATATTATAAAAGAAATAGAGAATAGAGCTCACCTCCCTGTAGACATGGTCTCTTTCCCCGGGCCAGTCCCCGAGGCTCCGGTGTTCCTCAAGGTGCTGGAACAGGGCCTTGAGGCGCGCCAGCTGGAGCTCCCTGCGCCCCGCCAGCTCCACCAGACCAGACTCGGAGGGCACAGCCGGCAGCGAGAAGTTATACAACTCCTTCAGCCTATCGTAAAGGTCACTCTTTTCGTACAGGTTCTTGAACGGGTTCATCGTACTGAAGAAGTCTAAATCCACGTCCAAAATGTATTCTTGTAGAGTCTTTAAACCTTCCACTATGCTTTCCACTACTCTCTTGGCTGTGTTTGATTCTTCTACTTCTTCGTCTTCATCTTCTTCGTATATTCCTAAAGTGTGTACAGATAGCGTAACGTCTTTTTTATTATCTAACTTATCGGCGGGACAATATAAACCATCGGACAAGAAGTATGATTCTAAACTATCTAGTCGTATTTTTCCTTCAGAGTTTCTGCCGATCGTAAAGTGTCTAGTTCCCTTTTCCATCTGGTTGGCCCAGGGAGGCTTGACCCAAACTACTCTGGTCAGGTGTCCAGCGTATGCCGCAGGAAGAATCCAGTTTTCTATGCTTAAGCAATCAAATAGGTCGTACTTCTTGCCGACAGTTTCAGCGGACAATTCCCTAGAAACGAGGAGATCAGGGTGAGAGTCGAAGTGGATGATGGTATTGTTGTAAACTGGCAAGTGTTTAGAGCCGATACAGCGGTATATAAAGGGCAGCACGTCGTTATGGTCCTCGACAACAAATACTGGAATCTTTTTGTACTTCTTGATGAGTATGGGGACATCATCCTCGTCCATTATGATAAGTTTTCTTGGTCTAATTTCAGATTATACAACATACGCCCGAATTCCTGCTAAGTACGTAACGATAAGATCCTTCTATAATGATCGATTCGTTAGGAATGATAGTGATTAATCTGTAACAAAGGGGAAAAAACAATTATAAGTTAGTGGGTAACTATTATAACGCTGAATAGTTTAATCATTAACTTGCGCACATAAATGAAACAGTAATAAACATCAAAACGTTCATTACGCTGAATGTTTCATCGAGGATTGTACCTATTATGTGCGTACATCACGTTAACTCAATATATCAAAGAATGCATTCAATGAACGGTAAAATTGCATTCAAAGCTCCATACAGCTGCATTCCGCGCCGTTCAAGCCGGGGTTAAAGAAGCACCTTGACTCCCCGATCCGGCGAGCGCGCAGAAAGGAAAGTCCAAGTCCGGCGCTAAAAGCTCGCGAAGGCAGGGCAGTCCTCGCTACTCGGGGTGGTCGCGCTCGACACCGACACACAGACACACAGACATACCGACAGCCTCTTCTCGGCGTGCGAAGTCCGGTATGTACCTACCCGTGGGTCTATCGGGTGCAGTCGGCTGCGCGCATTCCGCATTGCAGAACCTTCTAGAGGTCTGGAGAAATCGATGGGAGATTGGGGGCGCCGCAGGAAGGCGGGAAACTTAACGAGACATACACACGCTCAGTCTGACGTCACAAGTATCTAAGAATGTTCTAGAACTCTGGAGATTGGAGCACGCTGCAACCTTTCCCGGTGCAAAGGTTTCTCCGTAACATTCGAGATATTCAAGTCGAAACAGCAAACACTAGTTAAATTTATACTCGAAAAATGGCCAGTATGAGTACATTATCCCAAGTTTGATATTTGTATCTCATAAAAATAATAGATAGGTATCTACGCCAAAAATTGGATCATCCGGTGAAAACAAAAAAAGTTTCCCTAAAATTCAATTAATATTAACACCACATTCCTGACATGTCATAATCACATTATCACTGTCAAAAGAGGAACCAGGAACACTTTTGCTTTATTTGAATTTTATGTTTGTAAGATATTTTTACAAACTCCTACGTTTGGCATTGGGGTTAACATGTTAATTATTTAATTACATGTTAATATTATAATTATTTAACTCTAATTTCACACAAAATAAATGTAATAAAATAAGAAAGTTGGCACAATCAAAGGGTTCCTGGAAACTCGTGTTTACTCAAAAATATGCTTAGGATATTCGGAGGGAGAAAACAAGGTATTTTCGCAAAAGGCCCGCGACGCTACTCTACGGGAGGAGAGCTATGTACTCTGTACTGTAAACTGCAGGTATTAGGTAGCCGTAGCAGATAAGTTCAGGAACAAAACACTTCGAGCTAAATCGTTTAAAATCATTAAAATATTGCGTAATGTGAATAAATAAATAATCGTTATTATGATTAATTTGCAGATCTCCATTTAAATAAAATTATTAAAGTTCTGCATTAATACAGTTAGTAAAAAAGCAGACCTTAAGAAAGACTCTTTAAAAAAAAAAAAAAATTGTGTTTATATTTTTGTATTACATTTGTATTTTTGTAAAAAAAAATATTTAAGGTTAGATATGTATTCTTGTTTCATAGTGCTTTCACACAAAACTTTCACGCGAAGTATTGAATTCCGTAAGTCTAAACTTAAACTTTAGTGCAATATTTATTTATTGATTTATTTATTTATTCTTAGTACATTTATGTTACAAAGGTATAATATATAATATAATATATTAAGTAATGCAAATGTGTTTTTGTGTTTGAAAATTAGACCGCTTAGATATATTTCAGGTGCTTTAATTAAATACCGTGAGAAGAACACGTTTGTGACTTTGAAATAATCGAGCTTTTTTTATTAGTGTTTTTATAAGTCCAGAAAAAAATAAAGTGTCACGCCTATAAAAACGGCTTTAAATTTCAAAATCTACTTACGAACTCCTTTTGGTTATGTTTTTATCGTATAATGCGGAAAATTAAATTCTTTATGGATAGTTAGGTAGGTACGAAGTTGATCCCAGTTTGTAACTACGTACGTATATTGTACATAATAAATACCAAAGATCTTTTCTACTAACGAAAAATGCGTGTGGCTATTGCTTTACGTAGCTTTGAAAAGGGTTGGTAAGCCTAGAATTTACATAAAGCTGATAGGCGATGTATTCGAAACTACCAGATTCATTTCGCCACGAAATAATAATAATAAATGCACCCCTCTTAAATCCTTTACAATACATTCGAACAGCTGTAGCAATATTTGGCATTATTGTATTTCTGTTGCCAAACTATTCGGTGAATAACAAATAATAGCGCCGTGTTGCCGGAAACGATCTGTCAATAAGTCCAACATGTCACTAGTAAGTGAATGCAAATAATAAACAGAATATATTGAAAATGGATTCCATCATGTCAGACTAATAGGAGGAAAGTAAATAGAGGGAGCTTACCAATTCAACAACTGTGGCTATGCGTGCATAGAACAAAGTATTACATATAACTCGTATGTGGCTTCAAGGGATGAAACTAGAATTGGGTAGGTTTATTCAGTGATTTTTTTGGCACAAAAAATACTGGAACTCGCATCATAAAATGATATTCAAATCTTGGTTGCAAGAAGTTCATAAAAAGTGTTCTTTCCCATTTCCCGCCAGATAAATCATCTTGACTCCTTTCCCATATCTTATGGCAGAATATTTTTTTCCAATTCCCGCCAGATAAATCATCTATACTCCTTTCCTATACCTTATGGCAGAATATTTTTCTCCAATTCCCGCCAGATAAATCATCTCGACTCCTTTCCTATGCCTTATGGCAGAATATTTTTCTCCAATTCCCGCCAGATAAATCATCTCGACTCCTTTCCTATATCTTATGGCAGAATATTTTTTTCCAATTCCCGCCAGATAAATCATCTTGACTCCTTTCCTATATCTTATGGCAGAATATTTTTTTCCAATTCCCGCCAGATAAATCATCTTGACTCCTTTCCTATATCTTATGGCAGAATATTTTTTTCCAATTCCCGCCAGATAAATCATCTTGACTCCTTTCCTATATCTTATGGAAGAATATTTTTTTCAAATTCCCGCCAGATAAATCATCTTGACTCCTTTCCTATATCTTATGGCAGAATATTTTTCTTGGAGTAACAACAGATCAACATGAACTTCAAACGAACGAAAACTCTTAATAGGGTATAACCAGAGAAAACCAGAAATGTGTCATTTATAAATCAGATTTTAGACGTATTGACTCTTTTCTAAAATTACAAAACATATGGCGAGCTTTTAAAACTTTTTTATGTTTGCATTCAAAATGTTTATTTCCAAAAATACGTTTCTTTCGTATAAAATTTGAAAGCATATTTTATCACCTTTCAAAACCAGTTTTTTGGTTTTGGATACATTCAGAAATATTCCATTTATTTGGATTTTATCGCAAAGCGGAAATATTTTGACAGTCTAGCGGTCAACGAAGCTCTTCTTGGAGTCAATCTTTGAAAACCCGCGTTCAAATGCATGCAAAAAAGGGAACGGTATTTAGAGCCAATTCAATCAGAATCAACCAAATCTCAAAATAAATAAATAATTTCTTAAATTACTTTTAAAACAATGAAAATAGTCGAGTGTACTGGAAAGCTGACCCTGAATATTCCCCACAACAGCAAAAGCACTGGAACTTTTATAGAAATTATAAAATGATACTTTTATATGACGTTCCGGCACGTGTCGTGGCTAGCCTTGGCATGTAACACGATATACCCGTATTAATGGCTGATTCTTCTAGGAACAATAGACAAACAGTAGTATTTCTTCTTTTTACGGTACAAAGTATTTCGAAAAACGGTCAACCCATCGATATAATGAATGATTCAGTTGCAGTCACTTCGTTTACAAGCACTTACGACGATTGAACATGTTGTATGATGGCATTGCGTTGATTCATTATAATAAAACATCAATGGAATTGTTTGATAAAGCAGTATTAACTGACTTCGATAAAACAAGATAACAATCAAATCACCGTTTTCTAAATGAGAATATATTGTTGGGAATCAAAGATCGTAGAAAATGCGTTAGCAAGGTTAGCTCTTTGAGGGGGTGGAGCGGTGATTGGCTAAAAATTCGTGACGTAGCTTGGACTACCTACTTGGAATACCCTCGACTCTGTGCAGAAAGGGCGGTCCGTTTGATAGATTCTCCCATCTTAACAGACGGATTGCAATCTTTAGAGCACAGGCGTCGGGTGGGAATGCTATCCTTGTTCTACCGGTATTACAATGGAAGATATCCGAGGAACTAGCATCATTGATCCCTTCGGCACCGGTGCATAGTCGGGAAACACGCCAAACGCGTGCCCAACATTTGTACACAGTTGATATTTGTCACATGAGAATTTGTCTCGTTCTTGTGCTCAACAGCTCGGCTGTGGAATGTTTTGCCGGCCTCTGTGTTTCCTCCTTCCTACAACATGGGTCTCTTCAAGACCAATGTTCATTCCTTCCTCTCCTCAAAAAGACCCTCCACACAGCATCCCAGATGACATAGGCCCTGAGGGAAATTATTTTCCTCAGGGCCTCCTGTGTGGAGTTAATGTAAAAAAAAAAAAAAAAAATCTATTCCACTGGGAGATTTGAATTTAACTGCAATACAAGTGACAGACTTTTACGTTAGGGCTTTACAACCGGGCTCGAAAAGAAGAAGATGGAGAGATACGAAATTACGAATATTAGAGGAGAGCGCTAACACTTACAGCGACAAAATCGACGCGATTATTGCGAAAATGTTTAATAAAACACGACTCGTTTAAAATAGAACTAAAATCTCGCGGGCATTGTCTTAAACAGCATTTAAAGAAACACTGTGAATTTTTTCATACATATAACTTGTAAGATAACTGAAATAAATGTGTTTATAATAATTTTTGGAGCATACTTTGCGATTTTTTTCTATCAAGAGAATTTTATATAATTTGCGTTTCGGCACCGGCGAAGGTAGGTACCTACCTACTTTATCGCTTGTCTGAATTGTTCCTACAGACAGTTCCAATTTTGAAAATTACACTTAAATTAAAAGCAAATTTGAGATCATTGAACCAAATTGCACGCGGGCACAATTCACGCAGGAATAACGCACATCGTGGACAACCGAAATTAACATGTTCGATAATCATTCAATATATTCATACCTACCTAATACCACACTTTTCTCATTCTGACATTCAATTTCAACATTGAAAAAATTATTAGACTTGCATAAGTCAGATTGTTTTCAAAGGCATTTAAAACCAAAACAAAATCGAATAGGCCACTTGCATCAAATTTTTTAAATTTTTTTTCCGGTTTAGGCAAATATTCTAAGACATTCTGTATTTTTATTTTTTTTTTAAATCGTATTTTTGAAACCCTGGGGATTTTTTGAAAATTTCAATCCGATAAATCAGACCATTTTTTATAAACCGGAAAGACGGGACATAATTTTACAGGTGTGAAAAAACGATAATTACATAGCCGAAAATCATTTAAAAAAAAATAACGTTTTCCACACGAATGGCACAGGAGCATAACGAGGCATACCAAAAATATTACATCTCATAAATATTTTTTTTCCTTGATCCATCTTATTGACCATAAATCATTATAATGAACAGCGTCTGTATTACTAAATTCAATGTAATATACTTGTACTTGTAAATTATAATAATAATAAGAATATTATAAAATTTAATTTTGTTAAAATCAGCACCATAATCATTATCCCTCTAAAACACGTACCGACATCATCTGCACGTTCTGAAGAGAACCCCGTAGATCATTAAAAGTACGGGGTTCTCTTCAGAGCATCTGTCAAAAAATCAAACCAAATGATAAGTTCGCAGAGAACAAACAATAAATCTAGTGAACGAATTCAAAAATTCGCCTGAAATCAAAGTGATGCCATATAAAAAAATAAATCAGTGTGGAATTTAATAAAATTAATAGGCACATTTTCGGCGACGGGACATTTTTATGTAGTGACGTCACGAGCCCAAATAATGGATTTATTTATTTAAAAATAAAAAAAACTGTACATTTCTAAAAATTTTTACTAACATTTTCGTAATCTTAGTAAAAAACTCTATCCACACGATTTTTTCCAAGTCGTTATGAAGTCCATGCAAGTGGCCTATGTATTGCGCTCCCGTAGTGCTGTAAACGGGGCCAAATTGACTGAATTTAGTGAAGGGTTTATTATCTATTATTTTTATAGATTTTCCGCGCACTTATAATGACATTGATGGCCAGTGGACACACAAAGGCAGTACAATGTAACAAGATAATCATCTGGTGACACTAGCCGGCCCTTATTGTTATTATTTATACAGAGCCAACGATAGGACCCTTTGTGCTGGAAAAGCCTTGTGAGGGGGCTCTTTGGGGCACATTATTTACCCAATGTATGTAGACCACACCTGAATGTGTGCTGCCATCAACACATCGTAGCTTCATATCAAATACGCGTATTCAGGTGATCGAGTGAGAAGTGAAAACCGGGTAAATCCCAAACATTCTCTATTAACGACTAAAGTATCTGGGTATCATAATAATTAATACTACAACTACGTAATATTATGTTATGAGTTATGATATATAATTTTACCGTTAAATCAATGCACAATATGCGTGCCGCTAACACTCAGAAACGAGTCCCAGTACAATCAAGGGAGTTACATGTTGTGGTTGCGCTCTATCCCCCATCCATGAAGAAGGCTTCCGTTTTTATCCGAAGGGCGTGCTTTTGAAGATATACGGGCTGGAAGTTTCGCCCTCTAGAAATTTCTAGGACAGTCCATAATATTTGGGGGTATTCGAGAGCATTCCACAACATTACAGAACATTGTTCGGGAATAGCCTGGAATATTCGGGAACATCCCGGAACATCCCAGATCATTGTGGACCATTTGAAGCCTTTTTTTGTAAGGGTGAGGCTACTAGGGAATGCAATCTCGTTCTCGCGAGATCTCGGCCCTTTTTAGCGAGATTGATCTCGGACGAAAAAAGGGCGAGATCTCGCGAGTTTAACGAGATTGCACTTGAGCTTAAAAACGTCTTATTCGAAGCGCGGACTGACACGGACGGAGCTGCGATCTGTCGGGTTCGTTCGGTTTCCCGTGAGGCGGCGGCCTGAGGTTGCCTGAGATTTGTGGTTCCAACTAGCGTTGAATCCGAAAGGGCCTTCTCAGCGGCTGGTTAGGGAACGTACCCATACTACGTGACACGTTTAGGGGGGGGGGGGGTCTTCAAAATGTCACGCTCCATACAAATGAGCGGCGGGTTGCTTAGGATTTTGGTCACCGGGGGGGGGGGGGGGGTTAAAAATTGCAAAAAGTTGGTCACGTAGTATGGGTACGTTCCCTTATCTGGCCAACAAAATAAGAAGCCGTTTAGCAGACGATTCTTTGGACATTTTTTGCTTCTTAAGGAGCTATTTTCAAAATAATTCGTAATAATGGCTTGTAATTTGAACTGAACAAATCTTTCATTTGATTGGTATATTTTGTTAATTAATCTGAAATATCTAATGGATCTACTGAGTAGATATAGATTTATTTAATTGATAATAATATCTCAGTTTAATAGTCAACTCAAATTAGATAACAAGTTTAATTTTTTTAACTTCTCGTTGTTTTGTTTGTTATAAAAGAACTGTTTTATTAGTAAAAGATTTTTGTTTGATATTAGAAGAGAAGACTGGTTGTTTCTTTCATTTGTTATTTGATAGATACGTAGGTCAAAGTTTACTACTTAGAAGTTTATTAAAATTATAGACAAATACGTCAAACAATGTTTGATGCATGCAATGTCTATTGAAAAATTCGTGAAAATAAATGTTTATCTTATAATTTTTATTATTTTTTTTTAAATCTGTGATGTTTTATTATTATTTAAAATTATCAACGGATATTTGGATAGCCCTGAACTTGTGAACATGATAAATTATCAAGTACCTAACAATTACAACACCAGACTCCATGCTCCATTTAACGTAGTTGCTTCTCGCACTAATTTTATGTTTAACTCTTGTCTTCAGAGATTGCATCGTGTGGGGAATGAAACTTGCTCTGTCGATATATTTTTTTATAAAAACATCGCTTCCTTCAAAAAGCGTATATGTATGCAGATGCAAAAATCCTTAAATGTACCAGATTGTTAAAAGTAACAAATTTAATACCCATTGCTCTGTAACTACTTTCATAGTATCTACTTACCTCTTTATACATATATGTAATTGCTGTGTACCTTTTATTTTATTTTTTTTCCTGATAATAACAAACTAATGTAAAAATCCTTAAATGTTTCACATTGTTAACAGTAACAAACTTAATACCCACTGCTCTGTAACTACATTCATGATAACTACATTCATAGTACCTACTTACTTATTTACATATGTAATTACTATGTACCTTTTCTTTTTTTCTTTTTCATAATAATAACAAACATACGTACATTTATGATAAAAAAAAAAAATTATAATTAAAAAAAATAAATAAATAAAAATAATTAATTACAAGAAAATTACCTACTTTTATATTAATCGTTAAAAATGTTTTACACCACTGCAATACCGGTATGCTTCAAGTATATTTGGAATCACATTTTGTGTGATATTGTGACAATAATTATTGAATATAATGTAGCGTGAGCCCAAATACGAATCCGCTTGTTGAACTCCTTTGTAAACAATTACTCGAATATTAATACCTACTTATGTTAAGCCTACTTATATCTTTCTAGCTCTGTTTATCATTTTATGTACCATATACTTATGATACTGCATACTTGTTATAATGCTCCTGTACAATTTATTTTATATGTAAAAGCCATCAAGGCGTAAACAAACAAATAAACAAATAAATTTATTCAAATATTGTGATTATTTGCAAAAAACACACAAAACTGCCAATCTCGAAATTGGCGAGATCTCGCAGTTTTGTTATTCTAAACTCGCGGGATCTCGCTTGAGCCCCAATCTCGCGAGATTTGCATTCCCTAGGGGCTACCCGTTTGCAAGACTATATAAAGCAAGATCTGTCGTGCATTCGAACCCAACCCAAGGTTCAGTTCAAACTCATGTCATATCACTGAGCGAAGCCGGGTACCGTACTAATAAATAATTCAAACGAAATTAACTAATAAAGATTGATTTTATTAAATAACAATCAACCGTAAACCTACGTAATTAATTATTTACAATAAGTTATATAATAAATTATTCATTATTCATCATTTTAATGGGTTTCCTTTCACGATGCATTCATAATTTATTCGCCTTCGCACTCTTTCAATTTAGTGATTATTGAATCCATATTAAAATTGAAATGCCCGCAACTGCATTACCTTATAATTGGAATATATCCAAGCGTTCTACCTTAAAACCATTTTTTAACATTCGTTAATTAACATGCATGTATAAGAAAGACATGTCATTGAATAGTCGGATATTGTGACGGTGAACAGTGTATCGAATGATAGTTCAATGATCGTTCTGAAATTTTAATTGCCCTATTCCGTGACACGCTCCGGTGTTCAGGTTTACAAGTCCGACATAACACAAGGAAGGCGGGAGCGGGAATGGACGAAACTGTAATTAGTAATTACATAATCGTGTTCAACTAGGCCCAATTATTGACACTGCTTATTCGGTGTCAATCATCGATATAATAACTATAGATTAGCCCTCCCATACCCTATTCAAATCCCAAAGTGACACCACCTACGAGAAATTTCATAATACAACTGCCCATAGAATTCTGTTACATGTCCTGTGTGACGTAGTTGTTTTGCTAGGAAGAAATTAAACATTTTTTATCAAATGTTACTTTTCTCGATACGCTGCCTCGAATTCATATGTTATGTACATATTTTTTAGATATTCATATAACTGATTAAATTGTTAATAATAAAGTCCGCGATGACGCATACCTAAAATATTTCTAACTGTCTGAAATTTGGGGTTTAAAAATGATCTTCCCAAAACTAGATATTCCGTTGCCGCTAACTTGCTGGAAAACAAATTAGCTCCACGCAGACCAACTAAAGGTACAAACCAATGTCTCTTGCGATCTTTTGACTGTGAAATAATGGACATTCTTTTTGATAAATGTTTCGTAAACCAATATTTTTGGTTCCGGTGTCATTTTTAAGACCTACATGCCTTGTCTAGATATATTTGGTCGAAGGTGTCAATAGATGCTTTTATAATTAACGTGACGATCCACGGTAACCGCGACGGCAAAAGAGGCAATAAACATAGTTCATTTTCGTTCTGCTGCTGCAGCTCTTTCTTATACATTAAATAATGGTGATACAAAAGATGAGATATACAAAATATGTGTGACTGTTTCCTCCAAAGTACTACTTTTTCCTATAGAGGAAACAGATTTATCTTATTATGGCTCTGCGATGGCAAAAGAGGCAATAAACATAGTTCATTTTCGATATAATGCTGCAGCTGTTTCTTACACATTACATAATGTGTTTTTTTATTTTAACTTTATGAGTAAAATCTCAAATTGTAATATTTAATTAAATGAAGACAATATAAGCGAAAGTCAATCGAAAATCTGGAAACAGAAAAATCAGAAAAAGACATTGACACGTCTAGGACTCGATACAATTTGAGGTTTTACTCATAAAGTTAAAATAAAAATAAAAATATTCATCCTAGACTTGCAGAAAAGTCAATAGATGTCGCATATGAAAATAAAATGGATAAAAGATTTATCCAGACACCATCTAGAGAGCATTTAGTTCGGGTTTGAATCTTGCAATCGTACATAAAGATAGTTGCCAATAATATATGCGTTAAGATAATGAAGATAATGTGGGCGGTTCTTAGTCGAAGTATGATACAGTTAAAAATGACCGAATTTGATATCGGTACCGTGGCGCAGTGGTTAGCGCGTTTGCCAAGAGGTCTGTTTGAAAGCAAGTGGTCCTGGGTTCAAGTCACAGAGGTGTCAATATCTTTATCTGATTTTTCTGTTTCCAGATTTTCGATTGACTTTCGCTTATATTGTCTTCATTTAATTAAATAATGGTGATACAAAAGATGAGATATACAAAATATGTGTGACTGTTTCCTACAAAGTACTACTTTTTCCTATGGAGGAAACAGATATATCGTATTACGGCTCTGCGACGGCTAAAGAGGCAATAAACATAGTTCATTTTCGTTATAATGCTGCAGCCCTTACTTACACATTAAATAATGGTTATACAAAAGATGAGATATACAAAATATGTGTGTCTGTTTCCTCCTAAGTACTACTTTTTCCTATGGAGGAAACATATATATCTTATTACGGCTCTGCCACGGTGAGGCGATGGGAATTTTTCGTATCATTTTCTTTATACGTTTGAGGGAGATGAATAATAATGATTGTACATTTCCTTTGGGGGGGTGCAGATTCATCGTTTGTCTCATTTTCGACTGTTGTTTTTAGTGTGAAGAAAAAGCTGCAGCATCATATGTTCAGCGCATTGACATTGAACGTTTTTGAATTTTTGGAATTCATCCACACTTCAATATTATCCTTGTAACTAAATTCCATACTTTCAAAATTATCGTCAGGGCTAGTAGGATTGTAGGGGTTTACGGAGACGTCACGTGCCGTGCGTGAGAGAGATGCAAGAAAATTATAAAAAAAAAATCTTTGGAGGAACAGACCTGCGCGCATTGTGTATCTCATCTTTTGAATGAGCTGCAGCATTATTCTGGTAAGGAACGTAGGTTTATTGCAATTTTTGTCACGGTACCGTAACCGTGAAAGGTAATTTTAAAAGCGATCATTTTATTATTAATGATGATGCAATGCAAAGTAATAAAATATCGTGCTTATGGTTTGAAAATTTGATCGCTTAGAAATACCTGTCGCTTAGTACAGTGGCGTAGCGTAGGGGGGGGGCGGGGGGGGGGGGGGGGGGGGGCGGCCCGCCCCGGGCGGCACTTTTAAGGGGGGCGGCAAATTTTCACAATAAATAATAATATAAAATATGAAAAGATTCACTCTTAATTAAAACCAGAATTGTGTTCAGAATGTATTAACGAATGAATTTCAGTTGTGTATTCATCTGCTGATACATTTCGGAAGAGACCATTATTTTATTCGATGTGCAGTTATAAAATTCTAGTTGCAGACTATTTATTTAGTGCCAGAATCAAAGAAAAACCATTTTCATGTTCTGAGTGTAGTTTTAATTCACCGCATACAAACTGGTTTTGTGTTCAGAATACAAATATAAATTAAATAACGAGTTGCAGATTCATCGTGCATTGAGTGAAGCTTTACATTTGAGTTACATAATGCTTTAAAATTCTGAGAAAGTGATTGTTGCGTGTTTAAATATCATTTGGGGACCCTAACGCAGTATCAATCAATCAACTTTGGAGTAGAATTTATAAACATGATTTTCGTTGAAAGAATACTCGTCAAATTTGATAAAAAATCCGGCTCGTAATAAAAAAATAGGATTTCCATATACAAACCCCCCCCCCCCCCTCCACCGATTGAAGTACCCAAATAAGGGAGCAGCGAAATTTTCCTCCGCCCCGATGTTCTGAGTGTAGTTTTAACTCACCGCATACAGATTTAATTAAAACCAGTTTCGTATTTAGAATGTAAGTGCCGGCAGAATCAAAGAAAAACCCTTTGTATGTTCTGAGTGTAGTTTTAATTCACCACATAATAAAAACCAGTTTTGTGTTCAAAATGTAAGTGCCGCTAGAATCAAAGAAAAAACATTTTTATGTTCTGAGTGTAGTTTTGATTAAACCAGTTTTGTATTATCAATATAACAATAAGTTGCCGATTAATAATAAGCTTCGCATTTCGGTTGCATTCCGTACGCATGCGCGATGAAGATGCGAAATTCGATTACAGGCATACCATTCTCGATTTCTGAGAGTAAATATATATAAATTTTTAGTAGAATTTGTAAGCATGATTTTATTGGAAGAGTTCTCGGCACATGGGATTTTAAAAATTGGCATAAAAAATAGGATATCTACCCCCCCCCCCCTGTCTGCAAATCCCTGAAAATCTGCGGAAGAAGTACCTGTACAAGTTAGGGTAGGGGGGGAAGGGGGGGGGGGGCAAAATTATCCTCCGCCCCGGGCGGCCGAAACCCACGCTACGCCACTGGCTTAGTAGGTATTATAGTTGCTTTAATTAAATACTGCAGAACACAATACATCTTGACCTTTCCTACAATTAAGCATTTTTCTTTTTATAATGCTAGAAAGTATCAGGCCTATAAAAAATTCTTTGAAATGTAAAATCTTATACTTATGAAACTCTTTTCGGCTACCGTTTTATTATTAACTCGCTTTTTCCCGCGGCTTCGCTCGCATGGTGTAAGGGGGGTTCCTACTCCGCCTCCTCCACCTCCCCCCCCCACTCACCGCCCTCCCTTCCCCCTCCCCCCCGCCACTCCCCCTCTCCCCTCCTCCCTCCCTCCCTCCCGCTTTCCATACATTCAATTTTCAAACTTCGCGTGCCACCAATAGCAATTTTTTTATACAAATTTCATAATGCCATAGCTCACCGGAAGTTTTATAAAAACCTTGTCCTGATTATAACGAACACACAAAAAAAGAATTATCCAATTTGGTGCAGTCGTTCGAAAGTTATGCGCTTAGCAACACATTCAGCGATTCATTTTTATATTATAGATGTGACAAATGAAGTTCATTTTCACCACAATAGGAAACAAATTTTAATAATTGTGCCTGAACTGTAAAATAAAATAAAAGACACAGTTTAGCAATGTTTTTTTCTTGCATAAATCAAAATAGGCGGCCGATGTTGCGTAAGGAGTAAGGAGTGGAGGAGGAGGCCTTCATAATTAACCCTATCCTCCATTAGTCGATAACACAGCTTTACAAAAGCCACAACCACTCGTCCTATGTAATTTCATTTTAAAATGATTTAGGCACAGAAAGATAGCCGACATAATATAACACGTTTTTAAATTGTGATTGATACGACACTTCTGATTATTACTTTTCTAGACTAATAGATTTTTTATTACCCATATATTATGATACATTGATACTTGACACGAGATAACATTCTCGTTTGATCCCAAAATAACCTATTCATAATACAGACTGTACACTATACTACAATATACAGCACCATGTACGCCGTACGGTATGCTGGTGGCGTATAAAGTAACGTTTGTACATAGAGTTGGGTCCATTGAGAAGGCTTTATCTGACGTCAATGGAGGCTCTGACGTAGGTGCTATTAGTTACTACGGGGGGGTAAATATCACCTGCTCCTCGAATCATTGAATGTAATTTGATTTTAAAACCATAGCAACGAGTAAACATAGCGGAAAAACGAGTAAACCGAAGGGGAAGATGTACATGGGCCAGAGCTCACACCGTATCGTCGCGAGTTGTTTTGTTACTTCGATGTTAGTACACGCACTTGCTCAAAGAGATTAATTTTAATATTTATATATATTCTGCAATGTTTTGGAAATAATATACTGCATCATTAAGGCGGTACACAATCCTAATAATTTTTGTATGCTCAAAACTCACATTTTAATAATTTCCGGCGAATCCATAACTATAATAACTTTCTTTATTTCCATGCCGCACAAGAAATGCGAGTTATTTATACCTATATTAGATTAATAAAAACAATACCTTACCATTAATATATTTTATGTACAACGATTTCAAAACTACATAACCCGTTTTTCAACTATAAAGTTAGCGGTAAGCACCAGATTTTATTTTTCTAGACGATGAATTAATAATTTCGGGAGGACAACATGGAGACACATTTTAAATATTTGTAGCACGTTCTTCAGAATTAATTAAAATGAACGCGGCAGAAAGGTCGAATCTCCAGGCCTAATAGGGTAAATTCGACCGTACGTTCGTACAATACGCCGCGCCGTGCCGCGGCGTATATTTGTTTACATGCTTTCTTCACTTACGTCGTCGTTAAGATTCCCACATTATTTATCTTCTTCTTCTTTTCTTTGATACGACAAATTCGACAGTATGGCCGTCCAGTGCACGGGTTTTTTGTATATACGGCTTCTTTACTTATGTCGTTAAGATTCTGAATATATTTTAGGGTATATTGTCGTCTTAATATGAGCCATTTGCCGTGACAAAATCATGTATAATCTGTCAAATAAGAAATTGTAAAACCGTGGAAAGCAACAAGCAATAAAAGGGGCCATACAAAATGTGAAAAACCGTGATGTTGAAGTAACAGATCTGAAGATCTACACACTTATCTGTGTGCTCATCTGATGGCGATCAAAACAAGAAGTAACGAACTAAATTGAATATACCCAATGTCTAGAGTGGCGACTACGCTCCAAGCTCCAGTTCTTATGTCAATCAATATAGCAAATAATTTAATTATTTATTTATTTTTACTTAAGTACATAAAACAGGCATTAAGCCCAAAAATTTATATACATGGATGATTTAAATTACAAAAATTATAACAAAAATAATATCAGTAATAATTAGCTACTCGTAAATACGCAAAAGTGAATGATGAACAAGAATGAGTAAAAGGTTGAGTACAAAAGAATCACCAACAATTTATTTATTATTGGCACCTGTGCTGATGGGACAATGATTTAGTAGGTACAATATTTCCTGTCTTTGAATAAAGGGCTTCATCACAATATCAGCTTTATACGATTGATGGTAAAATATATTTTTTGAAGTGATTGAATGGGTTATTAAAAATGTCAATTTCATTATTAGAGCAGTGTATAGTGTTATAATATCTTAATGTACGTGGTAAAGGGGAGAAATATCCTGTATTTGTGTGGTAGGTAGATATATAGAAAATATCTTGCATCCTCCTTGTTGAATTTCTTGACGGTGTGTTAATGTTAATTTGGGATAAAATGTTGGGTGAATAATAGAGAGTGAATAATATTGTTATTTTGTCTTGTAAGGTCGATATTAATTTTAATATTGCTAGGCAGATTGCTTGTTCTAAGTAACCAAATGTTCCAGTCACGCGTGCTGTATGTCCTATAATAATTATTATGTATTGTTTTTCCTTAATTTAGTTTTCTACCAAGTTTATTATTTATATGCATGACGCATGTATAACTTAAAAGTGTTCGCATGTGTAATATGTGTAATTACATAATTTTAAGTGTTTGTATGTATAATTTTAAGTGTACGTTTGTATTATGTGTATGTATAAATTTTAAGTGACTTTATTTAACAATTTTCAGACTCTCCTCTACACAGCCATTTGGTCACCATTGGACCGGTTGGATCTATTGCTTAGATTATTTTTCATAAATGCATTTTTAATCGATGTTAGTGTTTCTTTTGTTATTTTCTAGAACAAAAACAATATACATTTTCAAGTCTAAAATTACTCTTTCAATCTTTAAGCAGCTTGAAAAAAGCTTTTTTTCAGATTCAAGAATTTTGTTGTAGAGAATCGCAAATAGCGATAACTCACGTCTATTTGCTTTTTTATTATGTGATAAATTACAAAACATTACAATATATTATCCTTAGCTAAAGGACAGTTCCTTGACAGAAACGCAAAAAATATCAAGGTATTTATTATATTATGTATATTGAAATATTTAAGAGAGATGCGAAGTCTGATAGAGATATTGAAAGAAGGGTGAATGCAGGTAACACTATTAATGGAGGACTGAACGCCGTTGGCACCAACAAAAAACTGTCCAAAGACGCGAAACTAGCCGTCCATAATGGAGTACTGGTACCTACCCTGATGTATGGCAGTGAGGCATGGAACTGGCAGAGGAAGGATGAAAGTAGATTGAACGCTGTAGAAATGAGATCCCTGAGGCGTATGTGTGGTAAAACCATGTATGATCGTGTGAGAAATGTGGAAATCCGCAAAGAATGCAAGGCTGATGTAAGCGTAATGAGAAAGATCAAGAAAGGAACGCTCCGAAGGTTTGGGCATGTGTAAGGAGAATATATGACGCAAATGTGAATAGTAGAAGTCGAGGACGCCCAAGAAAGACATAGCACGACCAAGTGAATCAGATTCTTGAGTCGGGCCATGTCAAGAGTCAGAATAATAGAAGAGCATGTATGAGACGTTGTATGAATGTGAACGAGGCAAGGAATGTGTGCCAAGACTGGGATGTTTGGCAGTCCGTCCTCTCTGCCTATTCCTGCGAAAGCGGCGTGATGGTTAGTTAGTTAGTTAGTTAATATATATTGAAAATTGAATAGGGACTTACAACTTGAATAGGGATGTACAGCTTTATTAACAAACGACCTTTTACTTAGGTTCTGTGAATTGAGCACAAAGGGCGGCATAGCAGTTTTTCTTCCAATCTGGACCCCTCCCCCCTCCTTGGTGAGATAAATTTAGGCCACTTCGTATATTCTTTTCAAGTAACGTGAGATTTTAACGTGGGATCCCTCCCCCTTTTTGGGCTCACGTAATTTATAATTTATAATAATTTATGCCCCCAAGGGCTAGTAGGTTCACAGGTAAATAATAATGTTCGTATTGGCCATATCGGGGTCAGATTTTATAATTAGCTTTGGGTTTATTTTTCCTGGAATGAAAAGAGACGGGGGGAGAGGCCATTTAGAGGTAAATATTAATGGTGTAAGGCGATATTATTGTTCAATCTCATCAATGCCAAAATCGGTCATCAAAGTGAGAGAAAAACGTCTCGCAAACAGAATTTATTCACATATCTATTTAAATAATTTTTTTTTATTTAAGTTATTACATGTTACATTTTATTTTAATTATTTCGACCATTCGTGTCCGTATCTGGTTGTCATAGATAAGTTACATAACGCGATACCTATACAGGATGTCCGGGGGTAAACTGCACAAACTTCGGGATGTGATTTAAAATGATAGTAGAAGTAAAAAAGATAAATATCTTTCTTCGAGGCGGCAATCAAATAAAATATTTCCTTGTCTGCTATTTTGGAAAACATTAAAGTGACGTTTCAAATTAAATTGGGACCATTAAAATCTCTTCAAAGAAAGGCTGCGACGTACAGAGAAAACTGGTTTACGCTGATATTTCACCGTCAATATTCACCGGCACAGCCGATTGATGTTATCACCAGTTATCAGATTATTACAATATAATAAATTATTTTGTTAGTTGCTACGGCCAATGATGAAATAGCCTACTGGAATAAGGAACTACCATTTGGAATAAGCAACAGGTACATTAAGAGCGTTTAACCAGCCAGCGGATGAAAATCCACATTTCGTCGAAAGTTGTTCTTCCGATCGTGCAGGGCGGTTACAATGAGAAAGATTAATTTTTCTCCGTACCAGCTTTTTTAAATTATAACTCAATATCGAATGTATTTCAATCCAAATTAGCTTTAATTTATACCTTCATCCAAAAATGCTGAAAGGCGTGATGATAAAACTATTAAAATAGTGTACTTTTTGTAGTTATTTTTTGATTATAAGTATTTGTCATTTTTCAATAATGTTTAAATTTAATAAGAATGTTAAAAAAATCTGAAATATATTAGTTTGTAAGTGCGCAAATAAATACACAAATGGACCAATTTTCGTCAAGAAACACATGTACGTACATATTTTTTAATGATTTTATTGAAACTAAAATTAAAATTCTAATACATAACTCTGCTTGATAATGTATTGATTTATTTTACTGCATGATTACATTATTTGAAATGGGTGTGGTATAATACAAAAACTTTTTTGAAAATTTAACAAATCTGCCAACGACCTATGGAATAACCTTATTATACTAAAAATTAAAAAAAAAAATCTAAAAATTTATTACATAACTTCACTAGATAAAAGAACAATCTTTCGAAATCCATTTATAATTTTTTGTGGAAAAGAGTCAATACGTCTAAAAACTTTTTTGAAAATGACGTATTTCCGGCTTTCTCTGGTAATGCCCTCTTCAAGACCGGCCCCATCTGGGCGCAATTGGAGCAGTCCGCTCCTAGCGCCGAATCGCCAACGCGCTGATAAAACCTAATTCCTAACACTTCGCTCTTGAGGAATTTTCCCTAAAGGCGCTACACAAAACCACAAATCATCCAAATATTATTTATCACAGTGACAACAACGTACTGACCAAAACTTTACTCGCGCTATTGGCTTATTAAGAATTAAATAAACATATAAATATAATAACGACTTACACAAGCAACTGGAAAAGTTGAGTGATTGATACATCGCCAGATCAGGGGAACGAAATCAAAATATTTAATATTCGATACAGGAGGTTGCATATTGCGCACAACCCCGCTGGAATAAAAAAAAATAATGTCTTAATTACCTAATTTCCGAAAGGATTTATTTGTCACATAATTAACCTACTACAGAAATAGCCCACAACATGCTAAAGCTAATTTTGGAGTGATTTTTAGTGTTTTTCGAAGAGAGAAATAACATTTTTTACTCTCGTAGAGTTTAAAATATGTTGTATTTATCACTAGCGCTACCCGGCATGCGTTGCTACGCCACTCAGAGTGTTTTAATTCTTTTTCAATTGTGGTTATTTAAAAGCTTATACAACTTCAGTAAGTGCTTTAAGACACCAAATATTTTTTGTTTTTTCCGTCTGGTGCGTACCCGAATAAAATACGAAGGTTTTCCGACGCGTGAGCAGGCCACACACACTGTCCGTGTGAGAAGCATGGATTTACCAAATTTACCCCTTGCTATCCCCTACCTCTACTATGTCTCCTTTGCAATCCCTCCTTCTCCCCCAACCTTCCGTCCCCCTTTTATATTTATTTCAGGAATATCAACCAAGGGCACGGCCTAATTTGAAAAAAAGGCGCGAAAATTTTGCTTCCCGAATTTTGCTTAAATATCCGTATAAATACGAAAATGAACTGATGTTGTTATTTTTACATAAACCTGAATAGACATCCTACGTGAAAAAAATACATTTCAAAGGTGATTGATACTAAATAAATACCTTTATATGCATTTGAAAAAGGAACAAAAATGTTAAAACTCACGACTTTTCGGTTTTTACAGCGGTCTGAAGTCACAGATAAATTAATTACAAACATTCTAGAGTTGCCACGTGAATGAAATCTTTTTCCCTACTTATAGGGATATTTGGCGCAAGCGATTTTGACCTTGTTTTCATACAGTTTCTTTATACATAAGGATCAAAATCGCATATAAAAAGTTTTTGTTTTTGAAATATCATAGGGGACACCAGTGTCCCCTTGGCCCCCCAGGTAATACAAATATAATCCAATAACAACCACTCGAGCGACAGACCAATTTAAATTTTTTTCCTCGGATTGTTCGTGATTTTTTGGTGATCATTTTGAATATTGTACGCCCATATTAAAAAAAATCATACCTTAACTTAATAATTCAAATTAAGTACATCTAGGGAAAATTTGCCTAAACTGGCAGCAAAGCAATCCGATGTATTTTATAAAGTGCCATATTGTGGCAAAATGTGCTCCAGTGGATAACACATGTTTGTTAATTCGTTGTGATAATGGTAAATTCCAACGTAATATGATTTGAAACTACAACCAGTCAATATCCGCAGCAGAGAGAAATCGATATTCTTCGATAATTCTACAATGAATAGGAGAAACAAAGGTAATAACAATAATTTAAAAATAAAATATAAATACCTAAAAACGATTATAAAAATGCAAAATAAAAAAATTGCAAGTGTGCAGTTCACACGCGGTAGAAGTGAACCTTCAGAAAAATAAAGTAGACAAGAGTGGGGAGGCTACGAAGCACCGCACAAAGAGGAGACCGATTATTCTACCTCATTCTCTCGCAGGCTAAATCCTATAGATGTATGTGTTTGTCGCTTTTTCGTTTCATCGAGTTTCAAATCACAACGGTGCTAAAGAAGTTTTTACTTATGAAAATCCCTAAGAACCGAGTTAGGCGGGCTTGGCCATTTGAGGCTAAAGGAGTGGTAGGGTGGTAAGCAAAGATATTCAAATACAGAAGAGATATGCTATGGTGTCCGCGCAACTGTCGCCGGACTACGCGCTAATTAGCATGGTTTTCATACAAAAATAATTTGTTCATTTCGTTGATTTTTTGAAAATGAGCATTAATATTGGTTAACAATATATTTTGAAAAAGGAAAGAATTCGTTCATTTTTTTTAACGTTCGTTTGGTTTATTCGTTAATTATTTGTTCTTTTAGTTTATTTGTTGATTGGTAAACAATATCGGTGACACCCGGAAGCGCAGACCCACATAGTAAAAACAGCAGATAGCACATCTACTTATATTTCAATATCTTTGGTGGTAAGGGTGACGGAGAGTTCACGAAGGTGTTGTGAAAGTGGCCTGAGGCAAGGAGCGAGGCGATCAGCAGTCTACCCAACTATTATTTATTACTGCCCTAGAGAAAGTGACGAGAACTTTGCAACAAGTTATAACCGCGAACCGAGTAGGAAGGTAGTTTATTCGTTTTATTATTACATTACCAATCATGTTGAAGTGGAAAGACCTCACTAACATGAGGGTAAAATGATCAATTGTTGGGTTTATTTCAATATGAGAGGCGGGTATGGGTACCATTCATTGGATAACCAACACCTCTGAGATTTTTTTTTTTACATGAGCTCCACACAGGAGGCCCTGAGGAAAATAATTTCCCTCAGAGCCTATGTCATCTTTGGGGATGCTGTGTGGAAGGTTTTTTTTAGGAAAGGAAGTAGAGGAGAGTTCTGGGAAGGAAAAGGGTTTAAGGGGTGGGTAGATCTGGGGCTCAGTGTGTCCTGGTCATCCGCCTCCAAGACCTAGACAAACCTCACCCCACGAACCCGGAAACCCCTGCTAAATCACCAAACGTAGCGAACCACTTGGAGTGACCTTTGGCAGAGGTGTTGGTTATCCAATACTCATTGGTCACTGATTGTGACTTAGCAGGGGTGCCCGGGTTCATGGGGTGAGGTTTGTCAAGGTCTTGGAGGCGGATGACCAGGCCACACTGAACCCCAGATTCCTACCCACCCCTTAGACCCTTTTCCTTCTCAAAACGGGCTGGATTGAGAGAGGCCGGTTGTGGGAAACCTTCTCGACCACGCAGTGGAATTTCTCCTGGGCACACTGACCCCTATATTCCTACTTACCTCTCATACATTTTTCCTTTCCAGAAATTACTCTCCTTCCGTTACTTAAAAAGACCCTCCACACAGCATCCCGAAGATTTGCAATAAATAAATAATTTTCTTCGGGGTTGTGTGGAGATAATGTAAAAAAAATTGGATGGGTGTGTTTTGTAAATCTGGTCGTCATTTAGCTTTCATTACACATATTTTTTTAATATTTATTATATAAGAGAGGTTACAAAAAAAATTCATGAATGAATGACCTTTATTTATTAAGAACTAGCTGAAGTCCCCGGCGATGCCCGAGCTTTACACAGAGTTTTCGAAATCAAATGTAAACAGTGACCTTCTTCTTCTTCTTGTTTTGAAGGTTAACCTCGGCATAAAACTGTAGATTTGCATACAAATCAAATCCACACCGAACGCTTGCCAGCCCGTTATTTCACCACATACAGACATTCACCTTTATATTTTAACCAATTTACACAAAACCTTGACAAATTGTACACCTAAACCTTCCCCATGAATCACTCTATCCATCTATATCGCGAACAGACAGACAGACAGACGCGACGGAGGTAGGGATGTGACTTTTACATAAATAATCGGTTCTTTTTCATAGCATGAAAAATCGATTTATAAATAAACCATTTTTTAGAAAATTAAAATCGCTTAAAAAATCGATTTTTTTTGGAGAAAAATTGATTTTTTTCATAATCGATTATTATTCAACATCCCTATTCCGGACTTATGACTAGGGATGTGACTTTTACATAAATAATCGGTTCTTATTTTCCCCTACTTGCGCGAACAGACAGACAGACAGACGCGACGGAGGACTTTAAATTATAATACAGGCTAGCCTAGTGAGGCAGGTTACGAGAAACCTAAATTTATAATTATAAATCTCTATTGTTTAAGTACCTACTGGATACATGTATTTTGTTTTCTGTTATTAACTTTTGTACTCATCCAACTTTTTAACTGTACTTTTACTGTACTTATGATGTACTTTTTGTTTTTGTAATTATAAATCTTAATTTTTTTGTTCAATAAAGATATATATTATTATTAATATGTAGAGTTACGCAATGTGAATTGGTGTACAATTTTATTGATATTTTTTGTTACATTTTATTATTTTCCGGTGTTAAGCGTGGATTGATTTCATTTAAATACCCTGCTATTCAGTGATTTTAAATGGTTAACTATCTAATTAATTTGAAAATAATTTTGAATAAAGAAAAGTAAAAAAAAATAATAAAAATACTTTACATGGGTCAGCAACCTTTTGTGGTCCATGGGCCACCTTTGACTTGGAAGTTCTTTAATATTTGCTTGCATTTTTGATGTGGAGACGCGTAGTATTGCGTCCAAATGTAAATGTGATAATCGAGAACAGTGTTGGTTTTTCCGATAATTAAGAATTGAAAAAGTTTGCTCACAAATATACGTACTACCAAACATAGTAATTATTTGCTGAGTAAACCTTTTTAATTCTTTGTACTTTACGGAAGGCAAACTCCCGTAGAAATCTACCAAGTTATTTTTTCCTTAAATGCCATTTTAAGGATATTATCACTTTGCAAATCTATCATGTTGATTTGAAAATAGCTTGGTACATTATCGATATCCACTGCGAAGGGGTTTTCGGAAATCTCCATCTTGAGATTTTTTTTAAATCAGCATACGGGTTTTCAAACTCAGTTTGAAGTTGTAGTAATGCCATTTTCATATTAGTGTTTTCCCAAATAAAATTTATGCCGGCTTCTTCTACTGCTTTCTTGCAATTTGAAAAAGATCGAGTGTCCTTTCATCGACATGCTTGATAAACAATGATAGTTTAATTTCAAATGATTTAATATCTGAATACATATGGCATATCAATTTATTTTTTCCCTGTAAACGAGTATTGAGTAGATTCAGTTCGGCAGTCAAATCAGTTAAAAATCCAAGGCAAGTTAAAAGTCACGTACATTGCGGCGAGAATCTTGCGGGCCGCACCAAGACTCCTCGCGGGCCGCATGCTGCCGACCCATGGTTTAGAATAAAAAGGAAACAATAAATAATAAATTAAATTTACGTGATGGATTGCATGATATTTTCAGCAGTCGAGAGATCACTATTAGAAGGTTTTTCTCAAATCTAGTATGGGATATGTTTCGTGTACAAGATCTTTTTAGTTGGGACTCTAGTCTATTGTACATGAAGGGACCGATGAAAGTACGGGATCTCTGTCTGAAGGCAGTTTGAGTGGAGGGTACAGGGCAGAAGACCCGTTGTCGCACTTCTAGTGCTGTGGTCGTGGGATACGGATTATATTAGTCAAGTTACTATAAGGCGACGCAGGTGAGACGATACTCGTAAATAAGAGACTATGAATAGTATATTGACAATGTTCAATACCAAAGACTTAAAAAACACGCAATAGAATTAATCAAACATTATTATCATCCATCGATCAATATATCATCACAAACTATTTTCGCATTTGTTGGCAACGCATTCTCCCAATGATGATCTTTAGTTTAGGATGAGATTAACCAGCATTGGTAAAGTTATTCGATGGCCGGTTACGTAACGATCCGTACAGGGATGAACGGCTCAGGGCTGCTGCACGGAGGGCGGGGGCTGGGGCGGGGGTGTTCTCGCCGCCCTGGGTATTGACTGCGCCACGCCCTCGGCCGTACTACCGCCTCAAACCAGGCCAGCGAGGGCGGGAAGGGCGGGAAGGGCGGCAAGGGCGCCATTAAGCAGCGTGTTGTGACTAGAGCCGTAGCGACTGACCTTGGAGGACGAGAGAGGATTGAAGTACAGGGCGGTGGGCGGTGGGCGGTGCGCGGTGGAGCTAAATTTAGCGGATCAGACCACGATCCGATGTGTCGATCTTCATGGTAGGTTAGATTGTATGCTTATGGGTGAAATTAAAAGTATGTACTAAATTCGGTCTGCATCAGTTTGTAAATCCGGTTCAATAAATTCTATAACTTTTGCTTCGAATAAGGTTCATTTTCAAAATTGAAAATGCTTGTTTGAGAAATCTGAGAAGCGATAAAGTACCTACTTAAAATATAATTACAACCTAAATTACAAACTAAACTTATACTTCTCAAACTATACCGAATCCATTAAATTTCACAATTTCAAATCCCTCCAAACACGACGTCTAATTTTTGATCAAATTCTATTGTTTAAAATTCTAAATAATGGCCTGGACTCACCGGAACTTACCAATTTAATAAATTTTCATATTCCATCAACCAGCAAAAGACCAAATACATGGCTGTAGGATGCACCCAACAAATCCCAACTCTCTCATGTGGAAACCAAAATTTCGAAACGGTACCAAGATTCACATACCTAGGCTCCCTGATAACACACGACAATAATACCACAGAGGAGATCCAGAAGCGCATAGTGAACGCAAATCGCTGTTATTTCCGCCTACAAAACCAATTAAAGTCCAGACTGTTGTCCAAAAACACGAAGATATTAGTGTACAAAACACTTATCAGACCAGTACTACGTACGCAGCTGAGACTTGGGTACTAACTAAGAGGAATGAGCGAGCACTGGACGTTTTTGAAAGAAAAATTTTGAGGCGCATCTTCGGACCGTTCTAGAAAATGGATTTTGGCGCAGACGCTATAACAATGAGCTCTATACTTTGTTTAAGGAGCTAAACGTCGCAAAATTTATAAAATTGGAAAGACTTCGGTGGCTGGGTCATGTGGAGAGAATGACCGAGCATCAAGCACCAAAGTCCCTGCTGAACTCAATACCAATAGGGCGAAGGAGCCTGGGAAGGCCAAGACTAAGATGGAGCGACAACGTCCTCAAAGACATCTATTTTGGAGCTTCCAAACTGGAGAGAGCTTGCACAAAACCGAGATGAGTGGAGGAAGACTCTTGAGGAGGCTAAGACCCACCAGGGGTTGTAGAGCCAATAGTGATGATGATGATGATTCCATCAAGATCAACCTAACAATCCGATTTACCCTCATGTAGAACAAATATTAGAAAAAATTCCCCAATTTCTCGTGAATGTGGACAATATAATACACAATTTGACAGCATTGACATTTTTAGTAATAACTTAAAGAAATATCGACATGAAGGCATTATTAACATGAGAGTATGGAATGTATCGGGAGCATCGTCTATCCTTTTCCTATATTCCTCTTCCTCTCCCCTTCCTATAACCCAAAATTAATTTTAAGATATTAAAACTGCATTTCCAATGTACTTTAGCATAAGAAACTTCTGTGGCTTGACTTCAGCTCACTTGTAAATCTATTATCACTGTATACATACTATGTAAAAGCTGTTTTGTTTCATACAAATAAATAATATTTTTAATAGAAAATTAATTTAATTGCCATTTTCAAAATTGGAACTGATTGATGTCAGTCCCCATTGACATTATTATATTTAGATGAGACACGAAGCGAATAATTGGTTCCACCTTTTTTTCTTCAATTAGCCCAATTTGACTGCCAACGTTACCAACGCTCTAACGCCGAATGACCGGAATACCGAATCCGGGCCCCGCGTACTGCTACACGCGTGATAATAATGGAACGTTATTAATACGCAATAGAGCCTCTATGACCAGTTATGGGAATATTATTCCTATGTTTGACGATTTATTTCCTATATTTATTTCCTATATTTTGACGACCTCCGTAGTCCAGTGGATAAGACTCTTGACTCACAATCCGGAGGTCGCGGGTTCGAACCCGGCATGAGCAAATAAATTTTATTTGATTAATTTGTGTTATTTCACAATTAATTCATTTAAAATAATATATAGTATATTTGCGGCATGTTCCAGAGTGGAAGATACTATTAGTATCGCCCTGGTGTAAGACCACCGTTCAGAATTGAAACGTCGCTTGAAAATGGCTTTAGCCGTGTTTGGTGACCAGATCTGAATAGCCAGGAACTGACGGGAGCAGTTGAGATTCTTGTGTGGTATTCACTGTAAAAAAAAAAAAAAAAAAAAAAAAAAAAAAAAAAAAAAAAAAAAAAAAAAAAAAAAAAAAAAAAAAAAAAAAAAAAAAAAAAAAAAAAAATGTTACGTTGATACGTATCTTATTCAATAATATACCTAAGGGAACGACCCATACTACGTGACCTGTTCAGGGGGGGGGGGGGTCATCAAAATACCACGCTTGGTCACAACGGGGGGTGGGGGGGGGGGCTTAGGTTTTTATCACGTAGTCAATCTAGAAATCTCGCGTTTTTGTTCGAGCTACGAGGGGAGGTTTTTAAGTTCGCGGAATGGGAAGGTAAGTGATTAATGGGGGTACCGCTGAATTAGGTACTAGTTGAACAACTCATTTTTAGGATAAACACCAGGTTTTATCGTAATTAGGTCATTAGTCTTTGAGCTATCGTCGACCAAACACTTCAATCGGGAAGAAATTGTGAAATGTGGAGAAAATTGAGTTCCGCGCTGTTATAAAGTTTCTTTAAGTTAATTTGAGGATCGGAAAATGTATGAGGGTAGTAGGTGAATATGTTGAAAAGGAAGAATAATTTTGGTTTTTATTTCCACTCCTTACCCAATCCGCAAACTTAAAAACCCACCCTCGTACATTCAAATAAGTGAAAAAGTTCAGGGAACGTTTTTGTTGAAGATGATTGAGATGAAAAATGTTTATAAAAATAACAAGAATTTGTTTCCTTAAATTACGTTCCGCTTTCAATATATTTTGACATAAGTTTTATCTTGATAATATTTTTTCCACTTGTAATGCATGCACTCTTGCTGTCACGCAGCAAGCGCCGTATTAATAAAGACAAATATAAGCCAAAGAATGCATTTTTTATTTTTTGTTAGCAAAAAATGATTCGAAACCATATTTATGTAATACTACGTGAAAACTGTAGGGGGGGGGGGTCTTGGAATATACTACACGTGGTTACCGGGGGGGGGGTAAAAAATTACAAAAAGTGTGTCACGTAGTATGGGTACGTTCCCTAAATAGGACTAAACTCTTCGCAATAGCATTATCTTTCTCACTGCCCTACAAATTTAAATAATTTATGAAGAGTTTTCCACGGTTAGTTGGAAATATATATTTTATAGAAAGTTGGTTGATTATATACCTACATTTTCAGGCAGTATGCACATCTTAGTGTTGTATGTTATATATAAGTACCAAAAACAAACAAACGTATTAACATCAATCAACACAAACGTATTAACATCAATCAACACAAACGTATTAACATCATTCGACACAGGTATACCCTAGTGAGACAGGCATACAAATAAAACCATTGTAAATATATTTTATTATAGATAAATAAATAAAAAATAAAAAAAAACATTGTAGGGCTGTGAAGACGATTAAATGATAGACCTCAAACAATGTAGGCAACCTTGGCGTAATTTGGAGCGATATCGATAAACCTTGAAACAGCGTAGGGCTAAATTCAGCCTTGAAACAACACAATACCTAGTGAATAATCCACAGCGATAGGTAATACTGCGAAAGCAATAAACATACAAGGTATTTAGTACCCACTAAAGCCATGGGCTAATCTTCCAAATCCGCTAAGCGTTGAAAATAATCCGCGAAGCTTCTAAATAAGCCTAAAATCTTATTAGAAAATCCTTGAACACCGTAAAAGCTTGAGAAAAAACCTTGAAATAGGGTTGAATATTATAAGAATTAAACTTGGAAACAAATTAAAACTTCGAGGCCTTGGAACGCCAAAACGTGATAGAGAATTCGTGGACAAACAAACTTCCATCTAGATGACAGTAATATTATATAGGGAGGTACTTACCCATTGCTTAGTACCTACATTACAAGCGTATTCTCCCCATCCCGGGAAACTTTAAATTTAATAAGATTAAAGCCCACGCAGAAAATTCTTTGTAATAATAATAATATGACCTTGGGTAATTTAGATGTCACGTGAAATTGGTTGAAAGTTTTGTTGGCAATCAAATACTCTCCGTATAAATATAAAGTTAAAGGACTTTTTGGAGTGAAAGGAAGTATCTGGAACAGTGGTTCTTAACCTTTTTGATGGAGGTACTGAACCCCTACCAGTTTCATAAGCAATCACCGAACCCTTTTTAATTGGAAAGCGGGGCGTGTCATCAGTGGCGGTGGATTATCACAAGGGGGGGGGGCGTAATGGGATAGGATGGGCTATTGTCACGAATTTACTACAACGGGGGGGGGGGCGCAATGGGATAGTATGGGGCGGGATGGGATGTGGGATAGAGACAATATTCTTCGTAATTTTTTTCGGGCTATGTCTTGTTCCGCCGAACCTCTGAGACTGACTCACCGAACCCCTGGGGTTCGATCGAACACAGGTTCAGAACCACCGATCTAGAACATCTAGGTACCTACATTATTACACAAGTTGTCCGATGGTAAGGCGCATTAACTTTGGGAGGTGACTTTACATATATCATAGGTTCTCAACGTGGGCGATACTTCAGGGAAGCGGTAGAAGACCAAGAGTAGCGGTAGAAGACCAAGAGTAAATTGGGGGGCGTTTCACACTTTGAGGAGGGCGGTAGAAGACCCAGAGAAATCCATCACAACCAACCCTATCTGCCCCATCCTATCCCATTAGGGGCCATCCATCTACAAAAATATTTTCCCTATCCCATTACGCCCCCTCCGCTGTGGCAAATGTAAACCTGTCGTGGCATCCCATTAAGCCCCCTCCGTCGTGGTATCCCGTTATGCCCACGACAATTGCTATTTCGGATTCAATTCAAGGATTAGGGGCGCTAGAAATAAAAATATTCACAAAGTGGGCGGTGGGCAAAAACAGGTGCTCTCTTTGCTCTATCTCTATATAGTAGAAGAAAAGAGATAAATAACTTTTTCGAAATTAATTTTTTTTATTTTTCCATAGAAGATTTTTTTTACAAGCAAACTATTCAACATTTTTTACCTGAAAACTAACTTAAAGTTGGAATTTTGTAAAAGTTATTTATTTTTTTACTTGAACTATGATGTAGTGTCACCTCCGGAAACTGGTGCACTTTACCCCTTGTATAAGCACCTACGTACTTTACGTTCATAGGTATCTGAAATGGGAACTTATAAGAAAGCACGCAAAGCGGAGCAACAATAAGGTAACAAGGTTTATAAGAAAATCTTTACCCAAATTCTGGAGCCATGCTGAGAATTATCGAAAAAAAAATTGGATGAGTGAAAAACCAGGGATTCTATTAAATGTATCAGTCAACTGAAAGGCAAGGTCGAGCTATCAAATTGTAAAATATAATGTGATTCTTTATAACTTAACCTTGACAGATAAAGCGAGATGTACCTAACATAGAACTATGGAAAACGAAAGCAATAGATACTTCAGTAGGTACTAGGTACACTTTTTTCAGCTATATATGTGTGTAGTTGCGTTCTTAAGGTTAAACGTAACGTACGTTATAATCACGCTTTCACAGATGGTGCCAATTAAATTATTGTAGGTTTTTAACACTTTTTACACGTAATGCTTTAAAATATTACGGTGAATTAATTGTTTGCGCCCGTACAGATTTAATATGAACTAGGTATAATTAATAGTTTTGTCTATAAACAAACTCAAATCTTTCAAGAAATGCTGACAGGTAACTTCAACAATGCAAATCAACAATAAAAAAATAGTCATAATTTTAACGGGAGGGATGTACTTGAAGGATTGACAGCCAATTATGAATATTTGGCTTCAGTTTTGTAAGGAATAACGACAAAACTCCCCGTTGTGTGATGATCAATCTGCTCCTTTTTTTGTTAATAGGTTTGAAACAACACTGAAACTTTTTTCGACAAGGTACTCGTATGACGAGGGAAAAGCTATCAAAAGTTTTCTCGCAATTTCGCACATCCCGTTCGTAAGGGGGCATACATTAATTACGTGAGCAGTTTTTCTTCCAATCTAGACCCCCCCCCCACCCCCCCCCCCCCCCCCCCCCCTTGGTGACAGTACCGGATTATCCCTAAGGCAGAGTAGGCAACTGCCTAGGGGCCCCGCATCAGCTAGGTGCCCCGCGTCCCGGGAAAAAAATGACTTGCTTCAATTAATTAACATTTACTGGTTAATAACATTAGGTACACGCATTAAAGAAAACAACAAATTATAATAATTAGGTTACAACCCAATAAATAACTAATGTTCACATCATGCACAAATAATAATTAAAAAAATGAAATAATTTAACTTTGTATAAACCACTTATTTGATGCGCAAATCCGACCGGTTTCGGAACAAACGTTCCTTCGTCAGGGAAAGCTTATACTAATTTGACAGTTTCGAACAATGTTTTATTATGGTAGGGGTGGAGCTGTTGCTAGATAATAATGTAGATTGGGTAGGTAGGTATTAGTGTAGAGTGGGTGGGTAGGGGAACAAATCCATGATTGGGCTATATGACAATATTTTTTGTTTGTTAATAATAGATTCATTATTTTTAAGGGATTTTTTAATTTCCAAGGCTTCTAAGTTATCTAAACGTTTTCCTTTATTATTAATATGAAGAATATTTATCCCTGTATTTTTTTCAAAACAATGGTTATTTTCAATGATATGGTTAGCAAACTCAGAAAAATTATTATTATTAAGACATCTTAAATGTTCTTTGATTCTGATTTCAAAATTACGAGTGGTTTTTCCAATATAAAATGAGGGACAATCATTGCATTTGAGTTTAATAAATTTTTAATTTTGAAATCAGAATCAAAGAACATTTAAGATGTCTTAATAATAATAATTTTTCTGAGTTTGCTAACCATATCATTGAAAATAACCATTGTTTTGAAAAAAATACAGGGATAAATATTCTTCATATTAATAATAAAGGAAAACGTTTAGATAACTTAGAAGCCTTGGAAATTAAAAAATCCCTTAAAAATAATGAATCTATTATTAACAAACAAAAAATATTGTCATATAGCCCAATCATGGATTTGTTCCCCTACCCACCCACTCTACACTAATACCTACCTACCCAATCTACATTATTATCTAGCAACAGCTCCACCCCTACCATAATAAAACATTGTTCGAAACTGTCAAATTAGTATAAGCTTTCCCTGACGAAGGAACGTTTGTTCCGAAACCGGTCGGATTTGCGCATCAAATAAGTGGTTTATACAAAGTTAAATTATTTCATTTTTCTATAATGGATAACCACAAAGTAATAGCGACATTCAAAAATATAATAATTAAAAAGTCTATAATTAAAACAAATATGTACCTAAACATACTTGTACATATATATTACTTTTCTTTCCTTCTTGCAACATTTCTTAGTATCTGAAGTCATTGAAGGTGCCGTGTTTGGTTTATATTGGCATTTGTTTCATTTTATTTTTAATTATACATGCCTACATATGTTTAAAATATAAATGTTGTACAAGCTTCAGTATGCACTACCTATCTGCTAGGAAAAATAAAAGTGAGGGCCGGTCGCTTGAAACGCTGTACCATCGATAGTTTTGCTCCGATTTACTTGAAATTTTGATATTTTGACACAGTACTCAATATACTGACATGTTTTACATTCAGAAAAAAATGAAAAGTTTTAAAACCTTACCCCCCCCCCCCCACCCCCCTTCCCCCATGAATGCCTTGTTAAGGATTTGATCAAGGGAACAAGGGGTCGTTTGGACCCCCCCCCCCCCTTTTGAGCTCACATAGTTAATGTATGTCCCCTAATTAAATTGGTGAAGAATCAAACAAGTTCATGAAGATTGCAAGCACAGCACAAGGCACAAGTCATATTTCGTCCCTACGGTTCTACATATGTTTTTTTTAATATACAGTTATGATTTTGATATTGCACTTCCATAACACTTATTTCTTTTATATTTAAAAGAATGGGTTAGCGTACAACACAAAACACGCTGGAATAAAAACCTATATTATTAAATTAAGGCGATCCAATAGTCCAGGAAAAAATCGAAAGCGGAATTCACGCCCCTTTATAGGAGGAGTTTGAAAATACTTAAGAAAAAGCTTTTGGAAAGGTTGGAAAAGGTATTTGAGAATTTTTTTTTACAGGTTGATTTCGTAAAAACCTGTAAAAAAACATTAACTCCCTTTTTACGCATTGTTTATTGCAATAAAACGGAAATTTAAAATTGATTTCACGAAATCAAGCGACGCGAAGTCACGCGTCCATCTCCGGCTCAGTTGCGTGACTGAGGTGTGGCGACCGTGGCGTGGACAGTAGTACTTCGGTGGACGCCATAGGGTTCACTTTGAAAAACCGAATTCGTCGACTAGCGGCCGTAATGTAAAATAACAACGCGAAAATGCATATTTTATTTTATTTTGGGAAGATCGGGTGTAAATATCAATTTTTTTTGCGATTATTACAAAATAAACTGAATTTGCCACATTATAAAATAAAACCATATCCGAAAAGGGGTTTATAAACAGGAGAGTTTGGACTTGAAAGTGTTTTTTGTAGACCTTATACTTTATTTTTTTATGGGCTTATTAAAAGACTTATTAAAAAAAATGACCGATATTTTTAAGGGCCAAGGTATGTTATTGGTAATATACTCAGTATTTAATTGAAGCATCTATAATACTTCTAAGCGATCAAATTTTACAAACAAAAACATATGATTTTGCATTATTTACTATGGCTTCATCTTAAGAATCCATCAGTCAAAATATATTTAAAAAAATCGAGTGCAGTTCACACGCGGTAAAATTTTTACCAAAACAATCTCAACCAATAGGAGCCTTGAAAAGGGCGGTCATAATCAAAATTGCAATGAGCGCAGACCTAGCGTCATTTCCGTTTCATATCTCAACCTATAGGATCCTTGAAAAGTGATATCATAATCAAAATGAGCGCAGTTTGATGCTTCGCATGTGCTGTAATGCGTCATTTCCGTTTCATCATAACGGGGCTAAAGAAGTTTCACTTCAATAATTTATGCATGTAGAAAATAAGAAACGCGTGCGTAGTAAATCATAATGACCATAATAACATAATATTCAAAAATAAAGTATAGACATTGCGTATTGAAGATTGACAATCCACCCCTCCCAAGATTGGGATCATATAATTTTTAAATAACTACACACATTTAATACAAGATGAAGAGGTTCTCTGGAGTCTTTACTGATCTGTTTCCGCGAACACAAACCTTAGGACCGGTTGTTTCACAGAATTTGAGCAATTCAACAATTTCGTAGTTAATTTTCAAGTACTGTAAAAGTTCTTTTCCATTCTATTATTTTTTAATTGATAATAAACTAATGTTTAAGACAAGATTTTTATGCATAGCACAAAGGGTAACAATTATTATAAGTAATAATTATTAGCCTGAAACACTCATCTACATTAAAAAAAATCTCCCGAGAAAAGATACACAAACTAGTATATATCGAATTATTTGGCGGGTAGGAGATAAGCCGACGTAGCTCAGTGGTTTTAAAGAGCAGTTGACCGGATATCAGAAGGACGCGGGTTCGAGTCCCGTCGGCGGCATGTATCTTTTCTCGGGAGATTTTTTCGTGTTTCAGGCTTATAATTAGTACTTATAATAACTATTCCATTCTAACATTATTTCAGTTTAACAACTGGCTCATCTTCTTCTATCTATAATATAAAAATGAATCGCTGAATGTGTTGCTAAGCGCATAACTTTCAAACGACTGCACCAAATTGGATAATTCTTTTTTTGTGTGTTCGTTATTGTCAGAACAAGGTTCTTATAAAACATCCGGTGAGCTCTGGCATTATGAAATTTGTATAAAAAAATGCTATTGGTGGCACGCGAGGAAAGGGCTATTGCTATGGAAAGCGGGAGGGAGGGAGAGATGGGGGAGGGGAACCAGGAAGGGAGAGGGGAACCTGGGAGGGGGGAGGGGGACCTGGGAGGGGGGAGGGGAACTCGGGAGGGAGGTTCGCGGGTCGGGGGAAGAGGGGGGGGGGAGTGGAGCGAGGAGAGGGCAGGTGGAGGTGACGGAGTGGGAACGGGAGAAAAAAAGGAGAGGCGAATGGGAAAGGACACTCATGGAGAAACAATTTCTTTATTAAATAGCATAGCAACGCATGCCGGGACCAGCTAGTAATGATATAATAACAGAACTAGATTGATGAATTGTTCAAATTTTGTGAAACAACCGCTCTTAGTAAAGCTGGTATGTGTGCCCTATCAACACAATAATTTAGTAACTAGTAGTTGGTGAGGCTAGTGGTGAGGCTGTGTAAGTATAGCGACGCGTGTTGTGACGCTGCCTATCGATCCCCGCCCCCGCCCCTGCCCTTGTGCTCGGCTAGTGTGACGTCAGCACACCCTCGCAGATATCAAATAGAGCCTTTCCTTGAAAATGAGATGAAACAACATCTCCGAGAATAAAACTAACATATTATTAGCCCAAAATTATCTGACAAAAAGCTGCCAAGCTATTTTTTAATCAAAAATACAAATAATTCATCGAATCGAAAAAAATAAGTTTTATAGTGAAATAATTTATTTAGGTCTTGATAAAAAAAGTACCGCTCAAATAGCAGTGAATAAATTTTTTGTATGATGCACCAGCGTTCCTTTTTAGATTACGTCGATTTGCCAGCAGATTGGGTAATATCTTGCGCCGTGGGGAAGGGGTTATATTTCGACGCAGTTCTCTGAGTAGGCCGCGGGGAACGTGAAGGGGAGGGGGATGTTTGCCCCTCACCAACATTATCACGAAAGGATTCTGCGTATGTTCTTGCCGCTGGGAGCTGGGGGTACCTCTCTATCCCTCTCCGTCACATGCATCGTTTACGAGAAGAGCGAGATAGTCATAACGGCGCTATCGGCGGTACGCCTAAACTGTGCCAAGGCAGCTAGCTCTACATTTGAAATGACGCGGAGTAGCTGTGGATTGTCGAATAATTGAAAAGGTAGCCCCTAAATAATGGGTCACTCGCATGGCCATATTCCGTTCGAGGAATCTAAAATTAACATTGCCTCGATGGGTCACTGGCACTAGTCATAGCTGGGAAATCAATATTGTATTATTGAATGCAGCAAGTGACCTCACGTTGTTGAGATAATACTAATTTATTTATTTGAACTTAATAAGATACAAAATAATCTGGAAAAGTGAACCTACTGCGGATTCTAAAGCAGCAAAACGCATGTTTACGTAGTAAAACATAAGTTTTGATCATAGTGTTTTGGAAACACGAAAAAACGATAACATCTCGATTCACTGTCAAATTCAATAAGACACACCTACTTGTAATTATAATTTACCAACGTTTTTAGGATACATTTAAGAAGCCTGCCAAATTCGAACGCCAAAAAAGTACGTGCAGAAAAAGCAAAACAAACTGAACGACGACGCGACGACACAATGAGATTTCACTGGTTCAAACAAACAGATTCTCGCTTTATAGTGAAGATAAGGGTGGTGCAACATAATATAATATTTAGACTAAGTACCAGCCATTCGTGACAAAAAAGTGCAGGTGGACATTCAATATTCAATACCTCCAGAATAATGCAATACGACTGGTCTATTGTGGCATCAAGGGAAGCGAGTAGTGAGTAGGTACCTATTCCTTCATCTGTCGTTATCATGTTTACTGTGAAGGACGCCCATCATAGTGTGATATTATAATGAGGAGACCGCACTTATGGTAACATAAAGACATACGCTGGTAGATTCGTCGTAAACTCTCAGAGTAACTCTGTGTTACTCTGAGCGTAAACTCCATCTTTCTTAAGCAGGCGCCAGACACGAATTCAAAGAAGTGATCAAACAAGTGTTTACATGTGTGGCACGGGCATTTGACACTGTTGTCACATAAGTGATCACTTAAGTGCGCTTTGCCGTTCCGTGTCGGTTTTTTAGCGCACATCAAAGGGATCGAAGTTCAAAGTTTGCGTGCCTGCCACACTGCGCGAAGCTCAGTTGCGCGAGCGTCGCCGTGGAGAGTAGTCGTGCGTGGACAGCCAAACGAACTAACGATGGAGTGGAATAATGAGAGCGTTTTCGAGTTTATAGAGTTGATGCAAGTAGAGCCAGATATATGGGATCCGAAACGTAAAGGGCATAAAAATCGAAATAACATCAATGACGCCTGGAACCGAATTAAACACCACTCTTCAATACCTTGCTCTATCGAAGAATTAATTAGATAGATATATTTAGATAAATATATTTAGATAAATATAATTAGATAAATTAATTAGATAATTAGATAATATAAATAATTAGACGCACATAAATAATATAAGCAAACTGTGTCGACCAAATCGTCGACCATGTTGTGTGAAGTCTATTTGAAAACTGTGAGCTCAAAGGAGTGATCAAAACTTTGACACATGTCTGGCAGATACAACAATATGTGACCAAATGTGTGCGCAAAGTCTTCAAAGAAGTGATCACTTATTTGAACTTCTGTCTGGCGCCTGCATTATGCACGACGCACGAAACAGGAAGAAAGGTTACAGCGGGCTTACAGTGGCAAGCTCTAGGTACGATAGGGTGGTCTGTCTGCCTGTCTTGGTGGCAAGACAATTGTCTTTTGATTAATTACTGGTCGGAGTCGGAAGTACGGAGGAAGTCTCTACAAGGCTGGCGGTTCCGGCGTGACATTGGATTCGGAAGCTACGCCTTGCTTACTTCAATAATAATAATAATTTGTTTTGACGAATAAAGCCACGAAATGAGATGGGTAACGGGTACTAAGTTAGACGGTTTATGATTTTACTAATAATATTACGTAAGTATTTAAAAAGATAATATAATAAGAAACGTGCAAATTATTAAATTATTACTTTCAGCCTTTGTGAAAAAAAATACTTCACATGTTTATTAAGACGGTTGTAAAAGAACCCATTTTAGACTCATTGTTTATATAATTATACGTTATTGAAATACCACAGCACATGAGGAAAACAATTTTAATATTCGGCGTAACAGTTAATTAAAAAAATTTATATTATTGAGGCTTTTAAAATGTGGCTTCACCGGAGAATGCTCAAGGTCCCATGGACCGACATGATCACCAACATAGAAATTCTCAGGCGGGCTAGAGCAGATAGAGAACTGCTTACATTAATAAACATCAGAAAAATTTCATATAAAAAATTTCATTGTCGCCGAGGGCCTGGTAGGAGACAAATGTCTTGGCTGCGTAATGTACGAGAGTGGACCGGCATTAGAAGTGTGGAGGAGCTATTCCGGGCAGCGCAAGACAGAGAGACATTTTCAATAGTGATCGCCAACGTCGGGGGGACCTGATACGGCACACAGAGAAGAAGATATTATTGTTAGGCAATGTACACGTGTCTGAATCCTGAATTATTTTATTTAACGTAGGTTTTAGTTTCTGACGTCCGGTACCGATTGTGGTTCTTATTGTTTCAATAATATACGAGAGCTTTATTCCTCCTACCCACACCACGAGTATAAATCCAGGTGACGTGGTATTATCGCCCACTGAGGGCGAAATCCCAGGTATCTTTATAATAATGTTTTCTAGAATATTTCTCACAGTTTACGACGCTTGAAACAAAAACAATGTAGAATTATAACAGAAGGTTAAAAATAACGAAAACCTGAAATCAAACAAGGAAGAATAATCGGGGTCGTAATAATAATTAAGACGTGACCACGCCATTTTTCCAGGGTGAAAATGCAACAAGAAAAAGATAATTAAGAATTATGTATTTACATACGAATAACAATAGCTAAGAATAACTGTGGGCAAATATGAGACAGTACTCGGGTTCATAATAATATTTAAGAGGAAACATGGTCGCCGAGAAATTTGAATAATACGTATTTTATTTATTTATTACACGCCCTGATGAGCTTTTACATTATAATTTATAAGTTGAGTAACAAACAATGAAGAAAATATAATACAATGAGAAAAGAAAATACACAAAACAGTGTAACAACAAAACAAATAATAAAATAAAAATACATATTATGTAAAAATGATAAGAAGTCTCATATTCAATATAAACAAAAATTGAAGAAATTATGTAAATCTATTTGTGCCTAGAAGAATAAAAATGATAGAATATACAACGTTTATACTGAATAGTTCTAAGATGAAATATATCACCTAGATTAGAATATTTGTTTCCGAGACTGTGAAGTCTCGGAAACGGAGAATTTTGATAAGCTAGTGTCCTGGTGTTATTGAAGTAGAAGAGTAATAAATGTCGACATGATTTTTGGGGAACATGGATATTGATAAATTGAAGTAATTCAGAACAGTCAATTTTGTAATGCAGAATTTTATGTAATAGTATTAAATCTGTGCTTATTCTTCTTTCTGAAAGTTTCAAAAGAGACTTTTTATCCAGGAGATAATTGTAATCAATGTTTAGTATAGGAATATGCAATTTATAGTTTATAAACCTTAGAAACTTCCGTTGAATCTTTTCAATGTTGTCTGAATGAATGTTGTAAAAGGGAGACCATAACGTAGAGTTATATTCAAGTTGGCATCTGACAAGGGTTTTATATAACATAATAAATGTGTCTAAATCATTGAAAAATCTAAATCAGTGTCTAAATCATTTTATCAAACTGCTGCTGTTGCTGTCGTTGTTACCCTCCCCCTGAATATTGAGCGAAAGGGAAAACTGCACCTCAGGCAGATAATACCTAAATAAAATCGTAAATATCGACCTTTGTATTCCCCATTTTTCTCTTCCAAAACTAGGCCGATTTTTAAGATTTTTTTACCAACTGGAGTAGGAGAAAATATTCTATATCGGCACGTTTTGCTTTTTCTAAAAATACATCTTCTAGTTTGTACAATGAAAATCTTTTGATGGCGTTCAAACCAGGCAATTTTAACGATTTTGGAGGGTCCTCCTATAAGAAGTAACTTATCATAAAAAGGAAAACATACCGACACGCTTGTGGTATTATATCTTTATTATATTAAAAAAATGAGTGTCTAAATCCGAAGAGGAAATTGGGGATAACGTTTTAGCGCTCTTAAGAAAACCCACCGTGTGTACTTTCTGTGCACTCTCCTTACAATAGTATATTTATGAGCAGCTTATTTACACGCGAGAACACAATAAAGTTATTAATTAATATAACAAAAAGTAAACACCGGTAGGTTCATTACGGCGAGGACCCTTTCTGTAAAAAGAATAAGTCACCCTTTACAATGATGAATAAATAAGCACCATTGTATGAACAAGGGGGTGAATCGGGTGAGTGCATCATATTATAACGTGGCTTCTATTTAATTATAATAGACAAAAGAGTGGAGGGGATACTTCGTACTAAAGACTCAAGACACTCGTGTCTGTCATGGCCCCGATGTGAGTTCACACCACAGAGGAGTTACTTTACACTTTAGAGCTTACAATCAACCCCACTTCAACAACAGATACACCGCGACTAAAAGCTGCGGGATTAAAGTTAACACAGACGGAATTAAGGATCCAGTCATTGATGAAAATAAATAAAGTTAGTTGTAATTGAAACCAACTGCAAAACCTGCTTACAAGAATACACATAATATATCCAAATCCACTGAAATCAGAGAGAAACATAAAACCTCGCCAGAAAGTCAAATCTACAAATCGAAAACAGTTGCAAACCTACCTGATTTTCACTAATTCAAAATTTAACCCTAGAAAGATAGTGCACGTGAAATTTACGCATGCGTTTTAGAATTATTGCTCTCTCGTTCTAATTAGTGCGAATCCGTCGCTGTGCTTTTCAGACATCTCACTCGCTGCTTGGAACTTCCATGGGGCGCGAGGTAGGTGTCACCAGTTTTGAGATTATAACGACCGCATGAGTCAAAAAGCATAATAGTGATACGTTCCAAAGCTGTGTCTGATTGATTTTTTATATAACTATATGTTATTATTATATAAAAAAATAGTTCTTAATTATTTAGAACATTAGTCAAAATGGCTGATTTATTTATTAGTAAGAAATAAGTGATTTGAGATAAAAGAAAAATTATTTCTAAGTTTTGTTGATCATTGAAGAAGTTTCACGTTTCGTTTTTTTATTCATATTAATAAATATACATTCACAAATTGTTGTACTTGTCTGTAAAAATATAATACCGATTGGTTTATTCAAATCAATTAACAAAATAAAATATTACAGCTAGTTAAAATTTGAAAATTCAAATAATTTTGAGATTTTACAACACTCCTTTCTTAACAAGTGAAATACATTGTAATCACTCGACAGTCTGGATAGCTTGTAATTTTTATGAGCTATTTTCTTATTATATGTTAAAGTGACCAATTCGGGACTAACCCAGTTTGGAAAATGAAAAATTTTATTATGTCGAAGGAGCACAAAATTTGCAAAAGCATAATTTAAAATAGCACAAAATTTATTTACATTATTGTTAATACGAGTATCTATGTTTTCCATAAAGGACCAGTCTGTTGTTTTTAAGTAATCAGATATTTTTGAAAAATTTGCTTAATGGAAGTTATAAGATGAGTTGACATTTTTAAGATAAGTGTTGTTAACAAAGGGAATACATATATCCAGAGAAGGATGTTAAAGGTCAACAGGTAGATAGTTCTTCTAAAGATTTACATAGGGTAGCAGTGGGCTCACAGCAAAAAACTAATTAAAAAATGCAACTATTTATATTGGCGACAGTGTTTAGTTGTGGGATTGATAAGTAATTTGACATAACTAGAATATCTCTCTCGCTAGGATTGGTAGTTGGCATATTAACACCAGACAATTCAGGGTCGTCATGGTTCCAAGATATATTTGGAAAGTTAAAGTCACCTGTTATAATAAGTTTGGCGCTGGGATATTTGAATCTTAAAATTTCAACATCCTCAACATGATTCATATACATCTGTGTATCAGAGGATGGCGAAAAATATGCACATCCTATTATTAACTTGCAGCATTTTTATTTTTAATTAGCACAAATATTTGTTCAACGTCACTGTTTTTATTTTTAAGCACCTTCGAAGTAATGCGTTTATGGACCGCTATAAGAACTCCACCCCCTCTTTGATTAGAGCCGGTATTTGAACTTCGGTTTACTCGGTAGATATGGTGATTCTGCAATCCAAGTTCCGCTGAGAAGATTGATGAAGTTAACCATGTTTCCGTTAACATTTGCAGATTATATATTATTTATATTTGACCGGGACACCAAACCAAATAAATAGCTCTTTGGAGGATCCCTCACCTGGTGTCCGCTTCTTGTCATCACAATTTGCTAGCCGACACCAGAACCGACGCGTCAACAAGTACTCTATAGCGCTCTAAGGAGGCGCCTTCACTCGGAATCGGATACCATGGTCGCTAAACTGATTGTGCCACAGTGGTGTCCCGGTGAAAAATAGAAATAGGACTTTGTGAATTTTATGAATTTGACTTGACGTACAAATAAAAGCATACCGCAGATAATAGATCCGTTGTAAAATGCATCTCTCATAAACGACACGTGCAATAGAAAGAGAGATTACAAATTACAACGGAGCTGCCAGTAGGCAGACACAAGCAGATTACAATACATAAAAGTAAAGTCGTTGACCTTTGCTTTCCACAGATTGATGCTGGTTAGAATCAATTATTATTGATTATCAATAAAGACAGTTTATTCTCAAAGGCTGATCGGTCGTATTGCGGCGGATTCAATGGATTGCTTCATTTAAGTTTTAAGTCAATGCTGCGGGTGACAATCCAACAAATCCATTTAACTTATTATTATTTATTATGTGGGCGTATTATTTTTGCTTTGCAAAAAAATAGGAGTGATAATGCTTACTTATTGAAGAATGGTCAAAGTTGAAATGCTGACGATTCTTTGAATTGCAAAATATCAAAATGAATAATATTCATAATTCACATAAATGAACTTTCATAAATTCTCTTTTCGCTCAACGGATAAGTGGATGACAAAACTAATGAAATTTCATTTATAATAATAGTCTAGGTAACAAATACCTGCCCAAGATGAAAATAATTGCATTGCAATATTGAAGACACAAGACACTTCAGAAATTGACGAAGCTGTGATAGAAACAGTCACGGATACCGAAGAAAGACAACGTACGATCAAATGAATCAAATACTTGATGCGGGTCACGTTAAAAGTCAGAATAAGAGAAGTGTGATGAGACGGTTTATAAAGTATATATGTATAAACGGATTATAGGTATGTATAAATGAGAATGTGCCAAGACAGAATTGCATGATGGTCCATCACATCTGTCTATCCCTGCGGCGAAAGGGCTTGATGGTTAATAAGCTAGATAAGTATTCTTAAGGCACCAGGAGCGCGATTCCCGTTCTTTTGCGCTAACCTAAATGCTAGCATTCGCCAACGATGTAAGGTTGCGCATTTTGCGCCGCCTTAGAACCGAGCGATTCCCGTTCTCCCTCTGTGAAGCGATATCCTTACATAATCGTGTTAAGGAGAGAGACCTAGTAAAAAATCCTAAAAAATTGGGTTAGAGTTTTTTTGAAAACACTGATAAATGAAATCCAATCTAATAACGCGAGGTTGTCAACCAAAACTTTTAAAACAATGACTTAACATTGTATTTCATTTTAATCACATCTTATTCTATTTTAAAATAACATAAAAAAACCGTTTCGAAGATTTTCGTTTCTTAAAAAGGTACCTACCTTATTTGATGGTAGTAACTTTTTTACTCATTCACTGCTAAAAGTGAAATGACAGATGTCGTTCATCAAAATATGTCATACGTCATATTGTCGGTTCGATTGTTTGGAGTTCGATAACTTATTGATTGCTGGACAAAGTAATAACATTAGGTAAGTAAATGCTATAATATATAATGTAACTAAACGCTTTAAATATGTATTTGCTCCGACTCGAACTGAATTAGCGAACTCGAAGCAATATTATGTCTGTTAACAAGTAAACGCTTTGCGTTTGAGGTTAGGTTTTGTAATGTAGCTCATAAATTATTATTTTTTGTACTGTATTATTGTGCTAAGAAACATAAGAAAAGTATGTAATTAAGTATTGTGACACTAATTGACGTAATTTCTATTTCAGTATGTTGACTCAACAGGCTGCAAAAGCAATTTAAATACATGTTTCCCGCTGTTCATGAAATGGAGAAACAAAATACTTTGATAATGGTGGTCCACAAGTCATCCAATCCCAAAACGTAAGTTATTTTTCCCAACTTTAAATGGTATTTAACATCATTGTACTTAGTGTATTTTTGGTTTGTATACCCGATAGCGGGCTAAAAATACGTTTATTTCTTTTACAGAGAGAGATCTCTTCCGATATTGATGCGAGTGGCATTGAAATTTGCTGTCGCTTATGACTGCTTTTGACGCCCGCTACCTGATAGCACGAGGATAATTCTTTAGACGTCAACTAGGATAATCGTTTCAAGAACAGAGGCGGTCGAGGGACTCAAATGTGGCCAAAGACCTTCCCAATGATAAAGTACTTAAGTATTTTTTTATGGTATATTCTATGTCGGTACTCAACTGATATTGATCATGTGTGTTGAATTGTTTTTGGTGGTTTAACGGAACCTATGTTATAATCTACGCATTCACAGTTTGCGTCAATTTGATTATTTTATATTAAAACACTTTTTGCAAGTTATGCTTTAAAATATTAAGGTAAATTAATCTCGGTGCTCGTACGTATTCAATATGAAATACATAGTTTTATCCATAAACAAACCCAAATTACTACTCATTTACTGTCAAACTATTGTGAAATTAGATATGAGCAGAATGCTGCCTGCTCATTACATAATAATAATAATAAATATTTCAAGAAAGGCTTCGCTTACAAATCCAATTTTGTATCGGTGACTCAATCCAATATTGTATTTGTTAACCTTTATTGAAAGATTTGAGTTTGTTTATGGACGAAACTATTTATTCATATTGAATACGTACGAGCACAAACAATTAATTTACCTTAATATTTTAAAACATAACTTGCAAAAAGTGTTTTAACCTTAAATAATTAAATTGGCTCCACCTGTGTCTGCGCCGCGTGAATGCGTAGATTATAACTTAGGTTCCGTTGACCGAGTGAATCAGATACTTGAGTCGGGGCCATGTCAAGAATCAGAATAATAGAAGAGAATGTATGAGACGATGTATGAATGTAAACGAGGTAAGGAGTGTGTGCCAAGACCGAGTTGTTTGGAGGTCCGTCTTCTCTGCCCTGTTAGTTGGTTAAATTTCATATGATACAATTTATTTCTTTTTCAGAAATTTCTTCCTACTCTGATGGAAAAGGGCAGTGGTCGATGTATGGTACTGTCGCTGATGACTGCTCTAGAGTAGTGAAGAAATGCTGGTGACTGAGGCGATGATATCTTCACTGGGATCTCCTGTATTTAATTATATAAATAATATGAAGTTACTGAAAGAATTACAAATATATGATGTGGTGTTTTTTTAGCGCGGTCGAGTGTTTGTATAGGAGTTTGGTTAGGAGTGGGCTTGAGACTGGGTCGGTGGTTTGGAGCCCACACCAACTGAAGTATTCCCTGCTGTTGGAGAAGGTTCAGAAGAAATTTCCGAGATTTCTTTACCTGAGGGAGTATGACTACTTACTACCCGTGGCTCTACCCTACCTACCGACTTTCTCTTGAGCATGACCGGATGAAGGGATGTGCTCATTGTAACACATTTATTCAGACTGATTCATGTACGGTTCGAAAACTCGGCTAACATGGAGAGCATTAGTTTCTATGTTCCCAATGGTTATCTCCGTCACCGACACCATAGACTGTTTTATATCCCCGCTTGCAGAACTAACTTGCCGATGGTTATGCCAGTCGGGAGAGCAGTCTTATTGTTAAATAGAATCACTTCGAATATCGATATGTTTAACATCAATGAAGCACAATTCAAACGACAAGCTTTGTTGCTGGTAGTCTAAATCTGTTTATTTTAATAGCTGTAGATACCTATTTTTTTCTTTTAAAAATGCTGTGAAATTGTAATTTTGTAGTATTTTTTAAATGAATAAATTGAATTGAATTGAATTGTATGTTTTTAATCCAGCTTTTTATTTGAGTTTTGAGTTATAATGTTGCTGTTGATTGTTAAATGAAAGTGGAGTTCATTAAAGTAGTATTACTTCACAGCAAAATTGTTTAATTGAAACGATGTTAAGATTATTGAATATTTCCTCGGCGCCAATTTTTTTAAGGTCTTTTAATATAATTTTCATGACATTTTTTTGGGTTTTAATTAGTGAATTTATTAATTAGAATATAGTAATTATATGTGATAATATAAAAGTTCAGGTTTACCCAATTTTTTTTGTATTTCTACAACGGTTTGAACAAAAAAACCTTTCCGGGAAGGACAAAGTTAGAAGTAAACATAAGAAAGGCTCAAGTTTATGTAGGGAAACCTAAGACAAAATAAAGTTATAAGTAATTATTTGATTTATTATCCTTTTGTGTTTTGCAATTTGAGTATTTTTAATAAAATATATGTTTCACTTTATGCCATTTTAATTATTTTTACCTATGAACCATGTTTTCCTATCTCCTTCAGCCAAATATATCACACATACCTACTTTAAACATAATATCACAAATACTTTAAACATGTAGTTTATTGTAATCTAAATGACTCTAATCAGACATTTTGCAAGTTATGTACTTTAAAACCCCTCAGGCTCAGGCTAATTTAATTGGTTTTCAGAACAACTCACACAGGACTCATAAAAATCATTGTATCTCCCTTATCATCATGGTTAGAAATATGAACTAAACGGTGTTGGAAAGAGAAAATATCTCGCTTTTTATTTAAATCTAAAAGTTGACCACAAAATAGTTAAAATGTAAACCTTTATTATAAAACCAAAGTTGCCAGTGGCGATTTGAAAGAAAAAACAAGAAACTTTGTGAATTTTTTAAAAACTATTTTACATGAAATGACAAAAATGTGAGGTGGTGATAACGTTTATAATACATTTGTCTAATAAAATATGTGTGTGTGTGTGTTTTTTTTCATTTCCAGTAATTTTAGTGGGAAAAAACGTAAGGTGAGACATTTTTTATGTTGTATTCAAAACATTTATATTTAGAAAATTACATGGTTACTTCTAATAATAAAATTTGATAGCGTATTTCATCACCTTTCAAAAAAAGTTTTTAGTTTTCGGATAGGTTCTCAAATATTCCATTAATTTGGAATTTAATGCGAAGCAGAAACATTTTGACCTCCAAAAAATAGGCCCGAGTTCTGGACTAGTTCAAACATCGCAATTACGGTAATTTGGTAAATTTAATACCATTATTATGTGAAGAATACTTCACTAATCAGTTTTACAGTCAAAACTTATGACAATATTAAGTTTTCTTTTGTTAAAATACGTCAATATCGATAATTGTCGTCAATGTCACACTTTAACGCCAATCAAAACCTCGCTAATGACAGCCCGTGCGGTCTCCTTTAGATCCTTTCCTTTGCGAAGCGCAAAGGAAAGGATTCAACTGTCATCGAGAGAACGTGAATCGCAATTGACGTTAATTTGAAGGAAAGGAAAGGATCACTGCGTTAAAAAGAACCAGAATCGCGCTCCTGGACACTGTAAAAAAATATTAGAGTCGTTTTAAAAAAAATAATTTTCTGAAAGATGCATTTGTTCATAATGCTCTCACCAAATGTTTTAAGAATTGACAGCTACAGCATTTTATGTGAAACTGTTTTAAACAGCATATGAATTATCCTTAAGCAAAACTCTGAACGCGTTTTTCTCGAAACTACGTTTTAAAACCTGGTTGACAACATATTAGAGAAACTATACATTCGATTTGCACGCACCCAGTCTTAAAATGTTGGAAAATCCAGCCACTATAGCACCACGTCGGGATTTTTTTTATAAAAGGCCCCCTTATATATATTTTTTTATGAATGATGAAAATTTTCCGCCATTTTTTCTTTTTTTTTAGATATCAAAATTCCACTACGTGGTGCCATAGACATTGGATTTTCGAACAGATTAAGACTTGGTGCATACAAATCGGATAAATAGTTTTATTAAAATGTGTTGTCAACCAGGTTGAAAAACGTGTTAAAAAAGTTTCGAGAAAAACGCATTCAAAGTTTTGCTAAAGATTATTATTCAACATACAAACTGTATCAAACGGTTTCGAACGGGTTCACATAAAATGCTGTATCTCCGTCAATTTTTAGAATTTCTTTAAAACATCTGGTGAGAGCATTCTTAAGAAATGCATCTTTCAGAAAATGAAATTTAAAAAAAAACTTTTTTTTACGGTGTGGTGTCCTGGTGCCTTAAATTTGGTAGGAATAGTCCAAGGTTAGTAGAAAATGAATTTAACAAGGTTAGCCCATCGAGGGATAGAGCGGTGATTGGCTAGAAAGTTGTGAGGTAGCAAGAAGTCCATTTTCTTTCCTCGGAAAATTTCCCCCTACTTTTTCTCTACTGTATACCACATGGTTACTGTTAAAAAACAAAATTTTATCGACTTTAATCGATTGTAGAAACATAAGTGCGAGGAAATTATCTTAGATTTACCAAAAAATTTATATTATATACCTAGTGAAAAATGAAAGAGATCGTTTCTTTCGACTCCAACTGGACTCCAAACTACGTCACGAGCGTGCAAAGGGTCCGATGAGTTTTTTTTTCAGAAAAGTGCCTGAAGATGAATATATACGTGAAATCCTATTTAGATACTATTTTGATTAATCTTTACGACGAATCGGCTTACAGTATGAACATCAAAAAATATGCTACGGATAAATTGAAGCTTTAACTACTTTATCTATGTATTGGAATTACAATAAAATTATTATTTACGTAACAAAAAATATAAGCGTAAACCACTAAAAAAAAATGTTTTCTCATGACTTAACTATGAAGTAATGTAAGTAACAATTTTTAAAAAATACCCCTTTACGGCTAAGACTATTTTTGACTTTATCTATGTTCTAGCTTTTTTTCGTTCTTATAAAATTATGCACAAAATAAATAAAAACCACTTTTTCGCTTACTAGCCTCGTGCAAAAAGACGCTCGATTTTAAAATTTTGCAGGCATGAGATTCGACATATTTCTAGCGTTTATATTCCTCTGAATGAGAGAACCTTGTTAAATACATTTTCTACAAGTCTGGGGAATAGCCTATCTACAATCTACATCCTAGATATTACGCATACAAGCCAGAGTAATCCTTATCCTAGTTCGTTCCATAGATCTGAACTACATATTGGAGGCATGGTTTGTTTGTTTGTTTGTTGGTTGTCTGTTGTAGAAAGAAGTGTCCGTGTTGTAGGGCACGTAGGCATATTACATTAATAAAGGGTATCGGGTAGGTACTGGTGTAGGTAGTGCGCTGAAGGTCACCCCCGACCTACTCCGCGGCGCGCGCCCCTCTGGAGATTTCTACGTACTAATATTATTGGTGCGTAGTGCGTCACTCAGAGGGTTGTACAAAATTCTATTCGAAATTAAAAAAAAACGAGAAATTTTAGTCTACTTAATACAATTTTTTTGTAGATCAGTTTTACGCGGTAAAAAATATTTTTATTACTGGCAAAAAATGGTGGGAGGGATATATTATTATAGTGTAGGTGCGAAATACGTGAACTGCCAAAAGCAGTCGGTGATAGAAAAAAACGAACTGCCTTAATGTTTTTTTTATGATAAATATGTCACTGTTTGAAGTTGAGAGTGAATTCTCAGCCATGGATCCAGGGGCGTGCAATCCGTAGAGGCCGAATGGGCGCCCCGTAGAAATAAAGAAAATAAATTCACACGAATTTATGAAATAATTGCCAACATAAAAGTTGAAGAATATTTTCACTGAAAATCCTTATTGAATGTTAGAGAACCTACCATATTAATCTACGATAACAAATAATAGAAGTTTAGGAAATATTGTTTGGCAAATAAATTATATTGTGATTGGAATAATAAATAGCGCAATTTATTGATATTTCATCCCTATTGCTCATTACTGCCGGCGTGATCGAGGGGTAAGACTCTTGACTCGCAATCCGAAGGTTGCGGGATCGAATCCCGGCGTGGGCAAATAAATTTTATTTAATTAATTTGTGTTATTTCACAATTAATTAATTAAAAATAACGTATAGTATGTTCGCGGCAAGTTCCAGAGTAGAAGATACACTCAGTATCGCCCTGGTGTGAGACCACCATTCAGCGTAAAATGTACGGGGTTCTCTTCATAACATCTGTCAAAAAGTCAAACCAAATGATAAGTTCGCAGAGAACAAACAATAAATCTAGTGAACGTTAAATGTCAAATTCAAAAATTCGCCTGAAATCAAAGTGTTGCCGTATAAAAAAAATAAATCAGTGTGGAATTTTACAAAATTAATAGGAACATTTTCGGAGACGGGACATGTTCGTGAAGTGACGTCTCGGGCCCAAATAATGGATTTATTTATTTAAAAATAAAAAAAATTTGCATTTCTAAAAATTTTTACTAACATTTTCGGATTCTTAGTAAAAAAATCTATCCACACGATTTTTTCCAAGTCGTTATTAAATCCATGCAAGTGGCCTATTGGGAATGCCATAATCTCACTGGTTCCAAATGGATAGGAGCAGTTGAAGTCGCAATGGTGCGGTATTCCCATTTTTTTTAATATGCGTCATGTAGGTAGTCTGACAATGGTTGAAAAGTTATTAGCGACGAAGTATTGAAAGACAAATCAATGGCCTTAAATTCAAAACTACAACCCCTATTTGTGATTACCGACTTCAAATAAATTTACTTTAGATTCTTACCGCAAAGATTGATCAAACAAAAATCTGTTTTTCACAGGGAAAAGGTTGTGCAAAATTCATGACGCCAGGGCTCACGGTTTGAGAGTTTTTGCTGCGTCATCCAAATAGATTTCCGCATGGAAGGTTTGCTTTTGAAATTAAATAATAGATTTTTAGAATATATATTAATTCATGTGTTATATTGGTGTTGGTGACGACAGGTAATTTATGTATGTAAACATGATTAAAATATTACAGTTTTTAGAATGAATACGAGTAAAATGGGACCTTGCGCGATTTCAGAAAAATATTCATGTACCTACTTAGTCGATGTTTACGTATTCTGAATAGCGACGTCATACTAACATTCTAATCTATGTTCTGCGACGTAGGGCCGTGTTATCTCACGCTGCTCTAGCTCCAACGTGGTTCAACTTAGATAAAATTACAATAACAACAACAAAATCATGTAAAATATCAATGTCAGGGTATATTATCGTAGGCGTACTGCTGATAGCACCATTGGAACCATACATTTTCTCAAACAACACGTAACAGAAAAAGAGACTTAAAAAATACGAAAAAATAATAATAAATCTAGGGTTAATTATAGGCAAGTCGCTGAGCTCCCTTGAAATTTATCCATTTTAATCACAAGGCATGTAATGGGTAAAGGGGTCTGGAGTCTGGAGACGGTCAATGTTTTGTCAATGTGCCTACTTCATCGACAACGTGCAGTGAAGAGCGTATGACGGAACTTCGTTCTAGTTGCTTTATGGAAGTCCGCAGAAACATAACCTAAGTGTGCGATACAGTGATACTTAAATACTGTAATCAACTGGCCTGCTAGGGCGTTAATTAATTTATTTTATAAAAGGGTACAAAAGTGTGCGTCCAGCTAAAACTCAGGTTATATGGTGAGGTATCCCTCTATCCCCCATCCATATATGAAGAAGGTTCCCGTTTTTCACCTGAAGGGCGTGCCTTTGAAGACATAAGGGCTGGAAGTTTCGCCCTCTAGAAAACAGTCCAGATTACTCGAGAGTGTTCGAGAGCATTCCACAACATTCCAGAACATCCCGGAACATTCTGGATTGTTTTGTAATGAAATGTTCCGGAATGGGGAATCGGGAACATCATTGTGGAACATTACAAAACACTCGAATGTTGTGGAATGTTCTGGAACATTGTGGACCATTCGAAGCTGTTTTTGATTGGGTGGGCTGTCTATTGGTAGGGGTATACAGGGTGTCTGGGGGTAAAGTGCATTTACTCTGGGAGGTGATTCTACATGCTGGTGTAAGTAAAAAAGATAAACAACTTTTTTCGAAATTCGAACTTTTAGGGGTAGTTTTGTGGTAAAAAGATTAAATTAGACCCGCGTGCGCGGCCAGCTTTATTATTTTCCGCTGTTACGATACGGGCCAATCACCGCCATTTATTATTGCCACGATTGTGCCCGGCAGGCTCCCGGCTAGTAAGATCATACCTCACACTACGGATTTTTAGTAGGTAGATCTTTTAGTATGGGAAAAAAATGTTAGAATTTCGAAAAAAGTTGTTAATTTTTTTTTTTTACTCCTACCACCATGTAGAATCACCTCCCGAAGTTAATGCACTTTACCTCCGGACATCCTGTATAAAGCAAGATCCGTCGTGGGTTCGAACGTCTGTTCAATCTCACATCAACTCCCTGAGCGAAGCAGGGTACCACAGCTAGTAAATAGTAAATAAACAATCAATTTATTTTACTTCCCGTAACTTTGGACAATCGCGATATAATATATAATGCAATTATAAGTAAAAACTAATCTCGTTTCGCAATAAAACTGCATTCCAAAGGACTCGGACAGGGCAATGGGTTGTTTTCACACGATTTTCGCCGCTAGGTGCCGCACCCGAAAAGACGGTTCTAGAAGTTCGTGCCAACTGCTAAATCCCATACGTTTTTTAAACCACTTGAGACAATTTAAAGATTTTTTATAATATCATAATAATGCCGTCAACTTAATGTTGGGTTCCAATATGTGTAATAATAGGGGTGGACACTTGTTACCAAAAGATAAAAAAATTGAAGGAGAAATAATGGATTAATTCCATCAAACGTTTGAGGTGTGCAATCACCTAGGTAACTTAAATTATTGTAATTACTCGTCTGATTCGTACTTCGTAGACTTTCAATCTCATTGTAGCATTCATTTATAATATATTCTTAATCTTATCAAAATTGAATCCCCAATATAAAGAACAACTACAATATTATATAATTAGGTACGCAAAAAAAACATTTTACGTAGAATGTTAGAATGCACAAAAAATTGTCATTGCAAATGCATCTAGTTAATATTTTGAATCGTCGTAAAAAAATATTTGTCAGAAGTAGTTATTTCAGGCAGTTATGTATTGTTGTTCATTATATTTTTGAAACAGAAAATAACAATAAATCGAAAAAAGTACGTCAAAGCGATAAGCCCGCAGGGTTGCCAATGTACGAGTATATGTTCTAAAATACCCAAAATCCCTACAAGTTGCCATATAATAATTCTTTTTAATTATTAAGTCAATTTAAGATTTTCTCTTTCTTTTTTTGTATAAATAAATACAAGTATAAATAAAAACACATTATTATTACATTGACATTGAGTATTATACCTAAGGGAACGTACCCATAATACGCGACCAACTTTTTGCAATTTTTTACCGCCCCCCCCCCCCCCCCCCCGGTGACCAAAAACCTAAGCCCGCCACCGCTCATTTGTACCAAGCATGACATTTTGAAGACCCCCCCCTAAACGTGTCACGTAGTATGGGTACGTTCCCTAAGTTTAAATTTTTGTGCGGGAAAGTGTAGGTAGTTTATTTAACAGAACTTGTCAAATCGTTGCACCTAAAGTACGGCAATGTATCCTTGGTACAATAAGCTCGTGAATGAGCTTATTTTCTATATTGACACAATGCCCACTCGAACTTCTGAAGCGCCCCCTATATGCCAAAAATTTAAAAACGCCCCTCCAGACCTCCACAACGCCCACAAGGGGGCGCTGGCGCCCCCGTTAAGAATAACTGATCCAGTGGATATTTTGAAACTACTCAGAATCATCGAATTAACGATTGTCAATCGTTCAGCAAAACGATTATTCCTCGAATCCAACGAAGTCTCAATAATTACTGCCAATCGCTTCAATTGATCTAGTAAACGAACAATTATCAATCGCTCAATGGCGTAAATTAGTGTAATTATTGATAATAGAATATTGACAATCGTCAAACGTAAATTGATGTAATAATTGATATCGAAACTGATCGTCCCCCGGACGCTAAACAGAAATAGAGAAAAAATGAGCTCTCAGCGGCACGAGGCGATGATGGGCTGATGGCGTCAAAATGCAGCGTATTATCAACTGATGCGACCTCCTGCAATAGCGGTCAAAGTGCATTGCAGCGACACAACCTACAACGCGGAGTGCGGCCACGGCGCATATTAAAGCGGAAGGAGGCTGGGGTGCTGGTGGGGTGGGGGTGGGGCGGGGGCGGGGAAGAGATGGGATGATGGGAGAGGGAGGAGGTCACTGACCCAACCAAAACTCGCGCCATTCCGAATAGGCTCCGATTCACTTCGGTGGCAGGCCGAACTAGGTGACCTCGCGTAGGAGTTCGGTAAGAAAAGCAGATTACATAATATTATTTTGCAGTAATATAATATAACAAAATTAATTTGTATTGTCATTTGTCATTCTTAAATTGAAATGAGATTTCTTTGTTCTACTAAATATATTATTTTTACGCAAGTCATTTTTCGCCAGATGCACAAAGAAGTGGGGCACACCGTATATAGAAAACCAACCCATAAGAATCGGCATCTGTATAATCGTATCCCATCCCGCACAGAAAAGAGGTCTAATCAAAAGTTGGTGTCCCGAGTGACAAGGGCATATGCCAGGGTTTCCCAAACTGTGTTCCGCGGAACCCTAGGGTTCCGCCGAACCTGTACAGGGGTTCCGCGACAATTTGTCGGAAGAATTTAATTTAATAAAACATACACATATTCATATTTCAACACTAGTGATATTATTCCCATTATTTGTATAAATATTTCACAATAGTTCTTAAGTAGGTAGGTACTAGACCGTTCCAGATAGAGAGACTAAGCTTTACGTAAGTGGAAAAAGGTGCTTATGGTTTAATCGCAGTAATCCTTCATTTTACATACCTACTAATCAAAATCTCCGAAATTTATTACTGTGCTAGTGCAGGAACAGGCTCGACGCCATACCAGATATTAGAATTAAACTTACCAAAAAATATATATATATAAGAAGATATGCAATTCAAGGACTCAAAATCAATGTCGTTAATTGTTTTATTTATTCCATTTTTTGCTGCATATTAACTTTTTTTTTTAATCCATTTTTGTTGTTGTTTATTTTTCATTTTTTTATTGTTTACATTCCATTTTTTGTTGTTTATATTCCATTTTTTGTTTTTTATATTCCATTTTTTGTTGTTTATTTTCCATTTTTTTATTGTTTATATTCCATTTTTTGTTGTTTATTTTCCATTTTTTGTTGTTGTTTATATTTCATTTTTTTGTTTATATTCCATTTTTTTATACGTATATTGTTGATATACTTAATAAATATTGCGTAATAACTTTAAAAATATATATTATTAGGAATTAACCAATCTAAAAAATGAGCCAGGTGTTCCGTTAAAATTTATAGATTTGCAAAGTGTTCCATTGCAGAAAAAGTTTGGGAAACCCTGGCATATGCAAAGAATCGAAAATCGGATCGGAGCATTTTAACGCTAACCGATGCATTGGAGCCAAACGATTACCCCGCAAAACTGATGAAGCAGATCTTAAGAGCCACATATATACCAAATGAAGACAGAATTAAACAGAAGTCAAAATGCTGCACTTTCTTGCCTTATGCTCACAATTTTACTGATAGATTTGTTAGGATACTAAGGAAAGAACGCACCAAGACTGCGTTCGAAACAACGGTACAATCCAAGACCTTCAGAGATCTGCCAAAATCAAGTTTCCTCTTGAGACAGATATAAACTATAATATATACAGTCTATAAACTCAGCTGCTCGGGAGACAGAACGAACAGACAGAACGGACCTTCTGTCTGGCCTTTTCGAGCGTGCAAACTCGGCCATCCGGAAAAATCGGTGATTGCCGAGCACTTAATTGAAACCGGCAATTACTTTGGATTTATTCCTGAAAACTCAAAACGAATCGAGGATGCCTATTTTCAGAGGCAATTGAAATCCAATAGGAAAAAATATTAATAGGAACTACGGGGCTAAGCTTATTAGTTCTTGGTATCCGGCACTTGACGGTAACACCAAAACTAAACGACGAAAGCCACATCAATTTCAGTAATTATTACATTGCAATGCCGGCCCTAAAAGGATTAACGCGCGCGCAACACGGTATCACTTTTATATACATAAACATACATTTCATCATAATCTAAACATCTGCCTTGAAAATTGACACTGTAAAGCTGTCCGAAACATTGGCTAAAAAGGAAGTAAGAGTAATGGCCGTTACACACGACATCTTTTTTCAGCCCAATTCCAATTAGACACCAATGTCAACATTTATCGCTCTACGCCATCGCTATTTTCATCTCTATTTTCATATTTACGATTTCAGTTGGTGTCACAGCAAACAGCATGGTTCATGTGTTGTTTGCAGTGATGACGATTGAAATCGTAGATACGAAAATAGAGATGAAAATAGCGATGGCGTAGAGCGAAAAATGTTGACTTTTGTGTCTAATTGGAATCGGGCTGAAAAAAGATGTCGTATACAACGGCCATAAGAATGCAATAATCCAAAAATTAATCGTGATAGCCCTTTTGGTCGTGAAAATCTCAAATCATATTGTTTCTAAAATAAATTATTAGTTTAACACTGCTTTTTTTAAGTTATAATAAAACAGTTTTTAGAAATTAGTAGGCCTACCAACATGAAAAGTTTTTCAACCCATTTATCAGATTCGTATAAGAGACCATCGTAGATTTTTCTATGCCGCTAAAGTAGATATTAGACCATCTCTTTTTTCAGCCCGATTCCAATTAGAGACCAAAGTCAATATTTTTCGCTTTACGCGATCACATGGTTCATGTGTTGTTTGCAGTGATGACAATTGAAATCGTAGATATGAAAATAGTGATGAAAATAGCGATCGCGTAAAGCGAAAAATGTCGACTTTGGTCTCTAATTGGAATCGGGCTGAAAAAAGATGTCGTGTATTTTAGCCATAAAAAACAGTAAGAACAGGGAGTGTTTACCTGTTTACTAGACTCTTATGAGCAACCACCATGTTTCACCTCGGCTACTGAGACGAATGTGCCCCCGAATAGCTGGCGCTGCCTAAGGAGATATTGTTCGAGCTTCGCCCTCTGCCGAGAGCCGAGAGAGGCCGCCCGACACCCGAAAAGACATGGAGATTGGAGATGCGGAACATGGCCGCAAGATGGCATCTCATTCTATTGTCGGAATGATGGTAATTTCACAAATCTTCACCCCCAAATTAATTTAGCTGTCAAAAATATCACCCGGAAATTAGAATCGTCACGATAACAATGTGAATAGAGAACCTACCCACATTTTTTGAAAAGATCGATTAAAATTAATATTTAGGTATGACGATATTATAAAGTTTTCTAAAATTCTATTTTTTTTCTCAATATAATAATGTTTTAAGGCAGTGTTTCTCTTAACCTGTGGTCCGCGGACCCATGGGGGTCCTCGAATATATGTATGGTGGTCCGCAGTCTCATCTCTGGACCATTTAACATAATAAATAAATGCCACCAAAAGTCTCGTAATTGCTACACGTCTTCGTTTGGGGATGATTTTCCAATACCCGACAAAAATAAATATTAGACCCTTTTAATGCAGATTTTACTGATATTACTTAGCTTGAGAATGGCACAGGAAAACTAATTAATAGACATCTTGTGATTCAGCTTTGAAACATAATTTCAAAGAATCCTCTTTTATCAAGTTTTTAGGTGAATGTAAACAAAGATTATAAGGAAATATCAGAAGAAGCACCGAAACATTTACTGCTTTTCTCAAAAAGCATTCTCATTTGTGAAAAAGCATTCTCTGCTCTTGTATATACTTAAAACAAATACAGAAACAGATTACAAGTAGAATCCGATTTGAGATTACAACTTAGTAGTAATATCAACACGAATATAACTAATTTACTTGCAAAAAAGCAACACCAACCTTCACATTAATTAACCGTTAATTAATGTGAATGTTGGTGTTACTGTTGTATGTTAATTATTAAAGTATTTAAAAAAAAAGTTTTTTTATATTTGATGTACTAAAATAAATGGTCCGAAGTTTATTGATGGTTTTTGAAATGAAAACTTATTTAGCACCGTTGTGATTTGAAACTCGATGAAACAAACAACAGCGACACTAAAAAGAGATAAACACATACTTAGAATGAGATAGTGTAATCGGTCTCCTCTTTGTGCGGTGCTTCTTAACCTCCACACTCTTGTCTACTTTACTTTTCTGAAAGTTTCACTTCTACCGCGTACGAATTGCACACTCTGCTTTTTATTTAAGGGGGTCCTTGAAAATTGTGCTTGTTCCCTAGGGGTCCGTGGCTGAAAAAGGTTAAGAAACGCTATACAGGGTGTTAAGGGACGTACTTGACTTACTTTAACCAGTGATTCCTGACATTATTTGGAGTAAAAAATGTAAATGAAATTTTGGTCTCCGGTGACTTTTTTGACGACTTATTTTTTTTTTTTCAAAATTTTTTTCTTCAAAATCAAACAAAAAAAATTTCTTCCTCACGTCGTCACTGGCCACTCAGCCGGGTGTCTGACGAACCCCTTACCCCGCCTCCAACTGTTCAACAACTACCATTTTTTTGTGTTTTTGTAGAAAAAATAAAATAAAAAAACATCAAAAATGTCACCGGAGACCAAAATTTCATTAACATTTTTTACTCCAAATAATGCCAGGAATCACTGGTTAAAGTAAGTCAAGTACGTCCCTTAACACTCTGTATTAAGAGGGCATTACCAGAGAAAACCAGAAATATATCATTTTTAAATCAGATTTTAGACGTTTTGACTCTTTTCCACAAAAAATTATAAATGGATTTCGAAAGATTGGAAGGATTCTTAAATCTAGCATTCGCATGTTTTAAATTTTGAGAAAAAAGTTTATTTTTAGTATAATAGGGTTATACCATAGGTTGTCGGCAGATTTGTTAAATTTTCAAAAAAGATTTCGTATTATACCACACCCATTCAATACATTATCTGGGTATCGCATCTTTTAGAATTTTATTTTTAGTGTAAATAAAATCATTAAAAATATATACGTAAATGCGTTTCTTGACGAAAATTGGTTCGTTTGTGCGCACTTACAAACTATGTAATATATTTCAGATTTTTTAACATTATTATTTAACTTAGACATTATTGAAAAATGATAAATACTTATAGTCAAAAAATATTTTTTTTTTTTTTTTTTTTTTATTTATTTATTTCAAGAATTTTTTTTGTTTTTACATTACAAATGATACATAACAAGGTTATACAATATTTTTTTTTTATTATTCTACTACACCATAAGTTGAGCAATAGGAGCTCGTGTTTATGGGAGGAGTATTTACATGTTAAAAAAAGTATATAATGTTCTAATGAAATGTGAACAGTGTTCAAAGAACTTAATAAACAATAAAATAAATACAAACACTATTTAACATTGGTTCATAATTTAGAAAAAAAATAGCTATAAAAGGAAATAACCCTTTTTTTAAAGTACATATTTAATATTACAGTTGAAGTGTGGGTAATTTTAAATTAAATTCAATTAAGTTCAATTAAGGGTACAATATATCATTATCCAATTTCAGGGACTTTATTTGCTTTTTGAATTGTTCATATTTACATGTTTCGGTTAAATTAAGTTTGTTTTTGGATAATAATATATTGTACCATCTTACACCTAAATACATATAGTGATGCTGAGCTGTTGTCGTCCTAAGTATAGGGATGGCTATTAAGCCATTAGTTTTAAATCTATTGCTTATACTAAGGGGGGGGGTGAATTTTTTTAATAAAGTATTCTTTATAGATTTGATATAAGGCGTTTCTCTTATATAATTCTGTTATCGTTGGTACGTTAAATTCCCGAAATATTTCTAGAGTAGGGTAGTCGTAAGGTTTCCTGAGGATGACTTTAATAATTATTCTTTGGATTATAATTATGGGCTGTAAGGAAGCCTTAAAGGCCCCTCCCCACCCAATAATGCCATACTGTAATATGAACTGAATTAATGCATAATATATAATTTTTATAGTATTTTTGTGTAAAATATTTCGTATGTTATAGAAAACATAGATAAGTTTTCTTATTCTTTCCACAGTGAGATTGATATGATCTTTCCATTTAACATTTTTATCTATTAAGATTCCAAGATATTTTATATTAGATTTATGATTTAGCTTAGCGCAGTCCGTATTACATGTAAAGTTATTTGCACAATTTTTGGAATGAATTGTTATGTTAATTAAATTATTTGGCACATCTTCTTGTAGAGAGAATGGAATATAATAAGTTTTTTCTGTGTTGAGTGATAATAAATTGTTATCGAACCATTTTTTTATAACCTTCATGTCTTGATTGGCTGCATTGGTAATATCGTTCCACGTCTTTTTTTCGATAATTATTGCAGTGTCGTCAGCAAAAGATATAAGTTTACCATTAAGTGACAATTTAAACATTTGGTTTACGTATATTATAAATAAAATTGGTCCAATAACAGTCCCCTGGGGGATTCCAAATTCTAAAGTTTCATCTACACTTAGTGAGTTATTTAATTTTACTTTTTGATTTCTTTGAGTTAGATAACTTTGCAGCCAATACCTAACCTTCCCAATAATACCGATATCATTTAATTTATTAATTAGTTTTGTGTGGGAGATACTATCAAAAGCCTTGCGCAAATCAATGAAAATGCCAAGGCATTTGTTTTTTTTTTGTCTAATGCGTTGTAAATAGTTGAGGTAAGTTCAGCAATGGCATCATGAGTACTTAGTTTCTCTCTAAATCCAAATTGGCTACGACTAAGTATTTTATTATTTTCAATGTAGTACATGAGTTGCTTTTTTACGATCTTTTCAAAAATTTTTGCAATGTTTGAGACAAGAGATATGGGTCGATAATTTGTTATTTCTTCAGGGCTGCCTGATTTGAAAACGGGTGTTACGATAGATTTTTTATAAATTGAAGGGAATATTCCACTATTTAAGCTAATATTTATAATGTGTGCAATTGGAATGCTTAAAAAACTGTTGTATTTCTTCAATATTTCCACTGTAACTCCATCAAATCCTGGTGCAGATCCACCTTTTAATTCATTTATAATATTTTTTATGTCATTTGTTGTTACTGGCTGGAAAGCAGATAGGTTATTTTGTTTATGACAATCCTTCTCAAAATTATCTATTTTATAATTTTCATCGATCCGTGTAGCTAAATTTTGTCCGACGTTAGCAAAATATTTATTAAAGGCATTAGCACATTTTGTCGGTTCCCTTATGGCGTCAACAGAGTGTTTTCCGATATAAATTTTTTTAATAAGAGTTTTTTTGTTTTTTCTACTATTTATTTCATTTATTGTTTTCCAAACTTGTTTTACATTTGATAAGTTTTAAGATTTTCACGGCCAGAAGCATTTTCGTTATATGTTTTTGGGGTGTTGTGCCGTGTTGCGCTACCTCCTTCTTTAGCCAACGTTTCGGACATCGTTGCAGTGTCCATCATCAGGGCAGATCCGGCAGATCCGGTAGATGTGATCACATCTACCGGATCTGCCGGATCTGCCCTGATGATGGACACTGCAACGATGTCCGAAACGTTGGCTAAAGAAGGAGGTAGCGCAACACGGCACAACACCCCAAAAACATATAACGAAATTGTTTTACATTTTGTTTAGCCCGGTCAATTTCATTTTTGTAATAGTTTTCTTTAGTTATTTTTATTAAAGAGGTTAATTTGTTCCTATATTTTTTGTAATATGTAAATATTTTTTTATCTAAGGGAAATTTCTTTATCAGGCGATATAATTCTTCTTTTTTTCTAATAGACACGACTAAGCCATGTGAAATCCATGGTTTTATTTTTTTGAATTTTGCTTTAATGTGTATAGTTTTAATATCAGTCGATGCTGTAATATAATTGTAGAGAATATTATTAAAAATATTTGCACATGTTTCAGCACATGTAGATTCTAATACGGGTTTCCACGTTTCCGCGCTTATTTTTATATTTAATTTATTATGGTTGAGTGATTTTTTTGTAAAATTACTGCTTTCTGAAATTTTGTGTTTATTATTATTAAGTTGTTGTATAGAGATGCAAGTGTGATGATCAGTAATATTATTTTTTAATATTATCGTAAGTAATTTGTCAGTATTTTTAGTATTGCACCAAATGTGATCAATACATGAAGGACGTTGACCCGAAATTTCTCTAGTATAATTTTTTATGCATAATTTAAAATTCATTTCTGACATAAGATTGATAAATTCAGTTTTTATTTTGTTATTATTTTCGTTAGAAACATCCAAGTTAAAATCGCCAATCAGTGTTATGTTCTGTTTATTTTTTTTTTGTTAAAATAATGCTTCTTAATTCATCCATGAATACATATTCATTTGATCCGTGCGTTCTATAAATTGCGATAATGTTAAAACATATTTTATTTACAGTTACAATAATATCTAAGCAATTAACTCGCTGCATAGGTACTTCTTCCACTGTGATGTTTGAATAACAGGATTTAACAAATACAACAATACCACTATTTCGATTAATAGGAGAGTGTGTCATAAAGTAGCTATAATTAGGTATACAAAATTTATTGTAATAGTTGGTGAACGCTTCAGTTAACACTATAACGTCCGGTTTTTGATTTAGTAAATTAATTGAAAGTAAGAATTCATTAAAATTTCGTTTCATTGATCTGATATTTAGATGTAATATTGAGAATGAATTCGGTAATTTATCTACAATGTTATTACAATCATTTAAAGTGTGACAAATATGTTCCGCAATATTAAGAGAATCATCTAATTCTTTAGTGAAAAAATTATTCATATTTTTGGGAATAAAAAATAAGTATGCAAAATGCAAACTTACTAATAATCAATTCGCATTTGCGCATTTTTTAACATTTTCTTGCGGAATTCACATAAGTAACTGTTACCTGGATGTTCATTTTGGTAACCCTTTCTGTTAGTGCAGTTGTGGCATTTGGCAGGCTCTTGTTTTTTGGGGCAGTCTTGTATTTTGTGCTCTCCTGCACAGTGGGGGCATCTGGGACTCTTCATGCTTTCAAGGCATCTCAGTGATGTATGTCCATATCCAAGACAATGATAACAATGCATGAGTGGGTCGCAATCTTCTACGTGTGCTTTTGTGTATCCAATGTTGATCCTTTCTTTCGATATTATTATTTTTCTTAGTTTTGGTGATGTTTGGATAATGAAATTTGATAGTTTATCAGATTTTTTGTTCTTGAGCTTTTTTTTAATAATAATGGGTTCATTATCAGTTTCTGAGGTCATGGCGTTTTTTATGTCTTCATTTTGATTTATCAAATCTGTTAGAAGTTCTTCGTCTTTGTAGCAAGCATCAACTCCTTTAATGATAATGCATGGTTTTTTTTTCTTTATTTCATTTGCTTGTATTCCAATATCTGGGTTTTTATTGATTTCATTTATTATTTTTTCGGTATCATTTTGTTTCTCACATGTTAGTATTATTTTGTTTTGATGTGTTTTTTTTAGTCCAGAAATTCCTATTCCTAGTTTGGATACTTTTATTTTGTCTTTTAAAATTTTTTCGATTTCATCTGCAGGCTTGTCTTTTTTTGAGGAAATTAGTAGAGCAAAATTTGTTTTCGGTATTGGGTGCGATTTCTCCCTTACCACCATTGCATAGCTTTTTTCTTCATATTTTTTTTCTTCATTTGACGCTTTTTGTATTAATTTTTCTAATTTGTCTATGTAATCCTCTTGATTTAGGATAACTTTATTTTGTAGACTAATTATTGTGTTTTGTAGTGATGTTATTTCAGATTTCCATGAGTCTTCGATATTGATTAATATTGTTTCGATTTCGGTTTTTGCTTCTTTGGCAGCTTTAGTACTGCCAATTTTGTTAAGTTCCGTAAGTATTTTTTCAATGTTTTTTTTTAGTTCCATTTTGGAACATGGTCCCGAAGGTGTTAAATTTATGTTTGTAGGCAGTATACTTTTGCAGTGTCAGTCTCGTTAAACGACCGCTCATCGCGAGACATGCGACAATACTGTCTAAGATACAATTATAAGAAGTACATTATTTTAATAGTTTTATCATCACACCTTTCAGCATTTTTGGATGTAGGTATAAATTAAAGCAATTTTGGAATGAAATAGATATAGAAGGTAAAAAATAAATATTATATTTTAGATGAAATTGAATAAGAAACCATTTATTGTTTACAGAAACTGAGTTAGGAAGATAAAGATGTCGGCGTGTTAATAATATGCCGACGATGAAGCGCTAGTAAAAACCTCAACGGCGCTGTATTAGGTACTTAGTACTATCCCTTGGTAAGTCGGCGCCCGGAGCGGATTGCTCCAATTGCGCCTGCACAGGGCCGGCTGTATATTATGAGGGCATTATATGTATTATAAAAATAAAAGGATATATTGCTCTATCAGAGGGTTTTACTCTATTGAAACCCTTATTTAAATGTTACAATAAAAGCGTTAGACCTTTTATTCTTAGTTGAATATAAATATAATGCTTTTACAGTCATTGAATTTTTTTTAATGACAAACTCCCATTATACCTACACCTACACATTAAAATTTGTCAGATTTAATATTAAAACTAAGGACCGTGAGTTGATCTATATTATTTATTGGTTAAGCAATACCCCTGCCATAGGTCACCCCAAGGGCCACGTTACGTTTGGTGACTTAGTAGGGGTGCCCGGGATCATGGGATGAGGTTTGTCTAGATCTTGGCGGCGAATGCATTTGACCACCTACTGCATGGCGGGCCGGATAGGGAGCGACTGGTCGAGGAAGACCTAACATAGACCTCTTCAGCCATACTCTCTAGACCCATCGCCTTGCACCGCGATGGGAGGGATGAATTCATACATCTGTCACTCCTGGACACATTGACCCCCAGATTCCTTCCCACCCCTCATACCATTTACCTTCCAGAACTTCCTCTCCTTCCTTTCCCCAAAAAGACCCTTCAAATATCATCCCCAAAGATGACATCGGCCCTGAGGGATTTTTTCCTCAGGGCCTCATGTGTGGAGCTAATGTAAAAAAAAATATTTTTTTATAATATGAAATATTAGCCCACGGTCGATGTCTCAACCCAATAAATGTAGGCCAGTGGTTCCAGATCTTTTTTGGCCAGGAACCATAATGATATTTATTTGTTCTCACAGGAACCACAAAGTACAAGAATGAGCTCTTTTTGGACTTCTTCAGCTACCTCTCCAACACTACTACCAAAAGGGTTACGAATCAGCTTTTGGATACCTTTCGATTCGGTTTTGTAGTAAAATGAACGAATGTTTCGCTGACCTCATTTTAGATCTCGCGGACCGCTTGTGGTCCACGGACCACCGGTTTGGAACCACAAAGAGGTACATAATATAGATTTATGTATTTACAAGACCCAAACAAGTGGTTTACCCAGCTGAGAGCTGAGCTGATGTTATGAGTACATCTGAGCAAAGGTGCATTGATATGGCAAATAAATACTGGCTCCTTTATTAAACAACGTACGAGAGGAACTCGATGAAGAGCCAACTCGGCCGTACTTTTTTATTATTGTTTTGAATGCCAAATAACACTAGCCTATGCTATTGTTATATATTGTCTTGTCGATATATAAAAAAAATATATAGGTACCGTAATACGGGGCAACTTTTGAATAGGAGAGCTACTTTGACATTGCTGATAGATGCTAATTATTCTCGCTACCACTCGAAATTACAGATTTTATCGGGCAGTGTGGATAATAAGTAAGGGTCGACCGAGATCTCGGTCTCAGTCTCGGCATTCTCGGCTACAAATTCTACCGAGAACTCTGTTTCGGTTCTTGGCGAAAAATCGCCGAGATTCTGGGTCGTAACCGAGACAGTTGTAAGAAGGTACGGTATAGGATAATGGGATTCAAACTGGATTTCATTCGTCACTTGGTGTCAGTGCGATTGTGATTGGTCGGCTGGCAGCGAGGCGGGTTTTACTTACCGCTGCTGCCGCCGCCGCGCCGCGCCGTTCGTTCATTTCACTACTTTTGTAAACAAACAATTGTAGTTAAAGGAAGTTTGTTTGAATTTTTCTTCGTAGTGAAAAAAAAAGTTCTTTTATGTGTTGTTAATTATAATTACTAGCCAGAATAACTACATAAACTAGTTAAGTGAATATCAAGATCATTAGGTATTATTTTATACGTAAGTTGGAAAGCTGATAAGTGTACGAAGATTTTTTAAATTCAGCGGCCACATTCATCAGAACACATCGATTCACTGATTTGTACGTCCGTTGCTTTTTATCTTAGAACTTACATTCTTAAATATACTACATTAAGCAAAAATAGCGCATTTTCATTTTTTTCTCAGTATTTATCTATTCTCGGTCTCGGCCGAGATTTTAATTTATTTTCGGTCTCGGTCTCGGCCGAGAACGAAAAACCTGTCTCGGTCGACCCTTAATAATAAGCATTAAATTAGTTAGTTTCTACCTATATTCAAACATATTGTTGGTTGAATTGTGAAGCTGTTTCTTTTTAGATATTTTCAGACAGAGAGAAATTTTTTTTTTTTTATTATTATTGTTTAATTTATAACATTGTTACAGCACTTATAACATTGTTACGGCAAAAACAAAATAGTGAAATACATATTTTAATGGATTTCTACGCCAATTAAGAGCAAGCGCTTGAGCTTAGTGTAGAAGTTATTTCATATTTATATACTAGAGTGTAAAATAAATATAATTTTACGTAGAATGATGTTGTGACTTGTGACGTTAAAATTTTAATGTCATGAAATGTAATCACATTAATTTCCTCTACGATTACAATAGTAATATTACATTGCAAAGTATAACAGTATCTATCGATATAAATATAAGTATAACTATGTACTTGAATATTCGAACTCTTATTTTTTACATTTTTTTTGTATTATTTATAACAAACTTTATAATTGTTTGAAATGACTTTAATGGGATCAGATCTCAATAGTCGGGTTTTTTTTCACTTCCCCGTTTCGTTCCCCTCACCACTAACTTCAACATAACCCAATTGGGGATGCCATAGTCTCACTTGATCCAGACGGGAGCAGTCGGGTCTGTTATGCGGTATTCTTGAATATTCGAAGTGGCACTTTTTACCGTTTTATTTTGGATTGGCGTATCATTGTAACAAGCTTATAAAAATGGAATATCAAAGTCGCCCCACTCCGAAAGGAGGCTTTTATCGTAATTTTTTTGAATCCCCAAAGACATTCATTTTAAGAAACACATATGTATATATTTCGAAAATTGAAACATAATAATACTACAAATTAATTTCCGATACTCATGTTTTAATAAAAAAGTTATTTAGTGTCAAAGTTGAAAATTACTAAAGTCACCCCTTTTTACGGTTCGTATTATGTCAGGTAAACAGATTAGTCCAGTTTTCAAACCAACTAGACTAATCTATATGGAAGCATTGACAAATCTTTTGTATTTTAAATCAATGATTGGGTCTAAAAACATTACTGTTAGCATTGAACATGATGTTTCCTCAGCTGGACGTAATATTTCCTAGGATGTTTCTGTCTACCAACATACATGAGGTTAGGGTTGCCATCCGTCCGGGTTTCCCCGGATTTGTCCTAGTTTAGAGGGCGTCCGGGGAGCGTCCGGGCGGGGTTTCATTTGATGTCCGGGTTTAAAAAAAATAATTTAAAGTAAAACGTAATGTATACGTTTGCCCTAAGGAAGGAACGGTCGTTCTGAAACCGGTCGGCTTTAAACAAATATAAAAGTAGTTCAAACAAAGTAACATTGTTTCATTTACCTTTAATTAAAATTAAATTCAATTTCCAAGAATACAGCTGCATTGATTTTTACAAATTCCTTTTAAAAAGGGAAGATATTCTAAACGCTACCGGAAAGAGTGATAAATACAAAAAAAAAATGAAAAGTAAAAAAGGCGAGATGCTGAAGAAAAATCTTTAATAGCTAGATAATCAAATAATGTACTAATGAGTGCAATAATTCCTTTTCATTTTTGTAGAGTTGTGATTGTTTTTATTACGTAAAAGAAATTTACAATATGGCTGTTGATTAAAACTTTAAGGTGATATAAATGAGTATAGTTTTTGGTTATTTTATGCTTAAAAAAACATAATAATGTAAATTATATTACTGTAAGTCTAAACTATAAAAAGTTTCAGTTTTGTTGCTTAAGATTTAAGAAGAATGAATTTAGTTCATATTATTATTGTTTAAATGGCAGCTGATAAAAATTTAAAGTTATAATTATTATTGAGTTAAAAAGTTAACTCAATACTTGTAAGACTGAATACTAAAAAGGTCTCAGTACTTTTAAGTTTATTGTTTAAAAATTTAATTGAATTTTGTTAGGTTTAATATTTTAACAAGGTTTTGTTTTCATAACAGAGTATGTTAATAATTTGTGTTTTATTTTAAGAATAAAAAAATTCTAACTGATTATTAAAACAATTTGTAACAAACTGTAATAAGATTCTGTTTTGTTAGACACATTTAAAATGATGATAAAAGATGACTAAATTTAATTTAAAAATAAATAAAAAGGTGTTTTATGACATGTTCAACCGTTTTTTATTACACTGACTATGTTTAAAAAAACCTGTTGACATGTCCGGGTTCTGGGTCCTAAAATCCGGGGTTTTCAAGCGTCTTGTCCTGGTTGCCAAATGTAAGAGATGGCAACCCTACATGAGGTGAATTAATGTCATCACCATCACCATCAGTCAATGGCCATGAGCTCTGTCTCTGTTCTGATTCATGAGCATAATACACATATTTAATCGGACAAGGTTGATTATTCAAATTATGTTTGTTTCAACTCAATATTATTCAAATTGGCAATGCCATATTATTTAATTTGAACAGATATTTATTTTGAAGAATGGTAAACTTACATGTTATTCATGTATGTACAGGTGTTATGAAGATTATATTATAAGATGTTATAGTTATCTTTATTTGACATGATAACTGTTAACTGGAAGAATTGAAAAAGAATTACACATTGTCAACTTTATCCCTATAAACTGATTTCAGTTAGTTCATTCTATTGTTTTACTTATTTTCTTTCTTTCTGGACGTTTAATTATAAAAACGTATTATCTTTATGTGTTTCTTATAAAAGTTATTAAAAAGCTGTATGATTATGTAAATTTAACATAAAAGAGCTGAAGTCCTCGTGGCTACAGGAGTTTTAGACAGATTTTTCAGAAATCAGATGTAGACAGTAATTATTTTACTTTTATTTTAAATTTCAAGGGTGCACAATTTCATCAAGAAGTATCACAATTCGGCTTTAAGACTGCGTAGTGAGAGTTCAAACAGAATATTACTGAAGACGGTTTGAAAGGGAGATATGTAAATATGAATGTTAGAGGGAACGCGATAATATAAAAAAAAAACACTTAAAATGTATAGAAGTAAGCGACTGTTGTGAAAATATTCAATAAAACTCTTAAAATGTATAGGAGTAAGCGACTGTTGTGAAAATATTCAATAAAACTCTTAAAATGTATAGGAGTAAGCGACTGTTGTGAAAATATTCAATAAAACTCTTAAATGTATAGGAGTAAGCGACTGTTGTGAAAATATTCAATAAAACTCTTAAAATGTATAGAAGTAAGCGACTGTTGTGAAAATATTCAATAAAACTCTTAAAATGTATAGAAGTAAGCGACTGTTGTGAAAATATTCAATAAAACTCTTAAAATGTATAGAAGTAAGCGACTGTTGTGAAAATATTCAATAAAACTCTTAAAATGTATAGGAGTAAGCGACTGTTGTGAAAATATTCAATAAAACTCTTAAAATGTATAGGAGTAAGCGACTGTTGTGAAAATATTCAATAAAACTCTTAAATGTATAGGAGTAAGCGACTGTTGTGAAAATATTCAATAAAACTCTTAAAATGTATAGGAGTAAGCGACTGTTGTGAAAATATTCAATAAAACTCTTAAAATGTATAGGAGTAAGCGACTGTTGTGAAAATATTCAATAAAACTCTTAAAATGTATAGGAGTAAGCGACTGTTGTGAAAATATTCAATAAAACTCTTAAAATGTATAGGAGTAAGCGACTGTTGTGAAAATATTCAATAAAACTCATGTATAGGAGTAAGCGACTGTTGTGATAATATTCAATAAAATACAACATATTTAAAATAGAGCAAAATTCTATGGACTCTACTGTGAATTTTTTTCGTGTCTATTACATGATAACAAGACCAGATGTGTTTTTTTATAATTTTCGGAGCATACTTGCGATTTTTTTCCGTCGAGGGAATTTCATGTACCTAATTACTTTTTCTTTACCTACTTACACTTAGAGATTATTTTAAAAAACAAAAGATATATTTTTTAAACCTTAAAGACAAGTGTTCAAGGGAACCACGCCAGTAGAAATTCGGAATGCGCGGTGTCAAGGGTGGGAAAAACGGGTTTTAAGGGGGGTAGATTTTAAAAATCAAACCCATACTCCTCCTTCAATGATTATTCAATTCTGAAAATTGACCGCAAATTACTCAATAGAAAGTCTTTAAATGAGGGTAATATCTAATATCCAAAGCGAACCCTATAGACTGAAATTGTAAAAGTGTGAAACTAAATACAATGGTAAAAATGTGCAAAAACACAACTAAGTACTGTAAGTACTGTAAAAATGCTAGGATACAAATCCCAGCAAAAACAGCATAATTTATTATCTATTCTGCTTTCCTAATTGAAAATGAATCCTATCACAGAGGTGAGTAAATATTCATTTATTGTTCTTTGATGTCAAAGCTTTGAACACTATAATTTATTTGTCTTAAGAAATCTTCAGATTACAGAACTTTTTAAGGTTGATCAAAAAAATAAATCAGAACAGGTATCATATTTAGAAATTTTAATCAATCCATGGCTATGTCTTGTCAATGAATAATAATATAACTTCAAGAAATTTAACAAATTAAATTGACTTTAATACTCCAGAGGTTGAATTTAAAACACACCTTGTGATAAAAAAAAATCACAACTTAAAAATAAATTCTCCTCGCTATTGAAGTACAAAAATGTTTTAAAAAAATAAAAGGGCACATAAGGGCCCCTTTCTTAAAGAAATAACATAAATCTTGTAAAGTTTATAATAATGTTAGGGTTTGTTCTCCGAAATGAGAGTTTTTTGGGATACCGGAGAATTTTGTACTTCTCTTTGGTACCTAGGTCAAAGTAGGCTGTTGAGCGGTTTGATTAACTGGTAATTCGTTTTCACCATTTACACCAAAAGAGTACCAACGAACAAGAACAACAAGAACTAGAATTCTTGCAGATGTTCTAGGGATGTTTAGATTAGGTGGGCGAATGCTCATTGCTCCTCCAACAATCGGTGGTAGGGTTCACTACGCCATGTCCGACAATGAGAGCGATATTGCAATTTCATGTGCTGCATTTATCGTTGACTCAATTATTAAAAAAGAAAAGTTGGAAATTTCCATAAGTTGGATCCCACAGACATCAGAAATTTTTAGACATTTTTCATTACTTCAATCCATAATTAGTACAAACAAATCAACGCAAGTTTCAAGAAAACAAGAATGGCGGAACATGACCGAACATGGCGGACACTTTGAAGAGACCGCCTGGAAGAGCAATCATATGCATCGAATAAGGAATACCCTAGGCAACTGTTCGGGCCCACTTGCGGCATTTACTTCAAACGAACGAGCATTCTTAGAGCAGCACGTTACAGTGTTCATCATCAAGGCAGATGATGGGCACTGTCCAAAACGCTGTAACATAACGCTGTCCAAAACGTTGGCTAAAGAAAGAGGTAGCGCAACACGGAATAACACCCCAATAACAACTAACTTCGCGTACTTACTTAAATATTCATAAATATCAAAAATATTCATAAATCTTTTGAAAATGTGTAAAATTCCTTACATATACCAAATTTCTATAAGTTTGTGGCGTACAAGAAATTTTATAAAATCATAATATATATAATTTTTATTAAAATAATTTTGAAAGATACTATTACAGATCACAGGTGTCGAAGTCATAAAGAGAAGTGGATCGCTGATTAACATTCAGAAAAAGGCAATAATTTTGGTTGCACAAATAATTAGCATGCAAGCATCAAGGCTGTATTTAGGATCTGTAGGCTCCTGGGCTGAACCTGTGGTGGGTAATGTTTGGTTTCCACGACAAGATTTCAGAATAAGTTTGTATGAGGTGCTCAAGTACTGAAGTGAGGTGTTGAGGTCCAGCCAAAGTATATTTTCCCCGCAATACGGCTCAAATATTTAAAAAAAAATGCCGAATACCCATGCAGAAAAATACATATTATGTAGAAACGTAGTGCCAACACACAACAAACACCTCACATTTTTCTATGAAACATTTGTAGCGCATCTTGTATAATGCTACGGACACACTTGCTCATTAGAAGCCAAAGAGCACGCTACCTAGTAGCATGTGTGTCAGTGACGTTGCTAGTAAGGGAACGTACCCATACTACGTGACCTATTCAGGGGGGGGTCTTCAAAATACCACGCTTGGTACAAATGAGCGGCGGGGGGCTTAGGTCTTTAGTCACCGAGGGGAGGGGGGTTAAAAATTGCAAAAAGTTGGTCACGTAGTATGGGTACGTTCCTTAATGAGCATGCTCATTTATTATGGGAATCACGTATATATATATATATATATATTTTTTTTTTTTTTTATTTGAATTTTATTTTAATAATTTGTACATTTAAGTTTACAAATTTCTAATTGATTATAATATTTCATATTGCAGTTTTTTTTTTAATTATAATATTTTAAATTCACAAAATTTTTTGAAATCACAAAATTTTTTGTTTTTGTTTTATGTAGCTCCTACAATCCATCTTGAACTTTTCAATTGGTGAGGACTTAAGAGTTTCTGGTAGTGTGTTATATAACTTAATTCCTTTGTACAGCAGACTGTTTTGCGTATTCGTTTTGTGCTTTTTGTTTAATCTTATTTCCTTGCAAGTCCTTGTGTAATGTCTGTGAATGTCCTTATTGTATACGATTTTATTTGTGAAGTATTTTGGTAACATGTTGTTTAATATTTTGTGAATAAATATCAACGTGTTCAAGGTCAGTATTTGTTTCACTGTTAACCAATTAAGTTCCTTTAACATTTTAATTATTTTTGAAAATCTATTTCTTCGGAGTATTATTCGCATTGCTCTGTTTTGGAGAATTTGAAATTTATTCTGTTCTCTTTCATTACAAAGGGAACACAAGGTCATTAAAATACCCACAATAGATTTCCAAATTCCCCAAAAGCTCCTTTACCTCCAAAATGAAACCACATTCTATTGAAATTAGCATTTATTTTTTAATATCTAGTCATATTCGGATTTGTTGACATCTTGGACCCAAATCAAACGTCTTATTTTTTACGTCAGAAGATTCTTAAATAATTGCATTGCAAGCAGTAATATTATTTTGTTTAGTTCTGAGCGAATGAAACTGACTCTTATTTGACATGAGCATGCTCATTAAATAGCACGTGTGTTCAAATGGTGGCTTTGAGCACGCTCATTCACGAGAAAGCTCGAACCAAGCCTGCTCATTATTGAGCAAATGTGCACAGTTGACTATTTTTGACCGGAGCGTACTCATTAATGAGCAAGCTCATAAGCCGGCTTGTGTGAGCAAGTGTGTCAGTACCAGGGATTCAATACGGATGAAGCTACTAAACTTGTCATTATTTATAATATATATTCATGACCATAATTTGCGATGCGGGCCCCTTTGTGGTGCGGGCCCATAGGCTGCAGCCTTTTGGTAGCCTGCGCTACTGCCTTGGCAAGCATGGTTACAGGTAATTTACAGATAATATTTCAGAAGTCATGGTTTTCCATTACTAACCTAAAACACAACATCGCGTATTACAAAAATAATGCATAGGAAATCCTTACGAAATTCAGGGCTTATGAAGGTTACATATTCTATGATCAAAATGTCCTGGATAAGTAATATGAAAATATTTACTTACATAAATAATAACGACAACTTTCACGGCTATTTTGACGTTTCAGGTTCATAGACAAAATCAAAAGTTGCCAGCTTACAGAAAAAATTCCAACATTGTCAGTGGAGGATAGGTACTCGGCCCGGTTCTTACCGGTCTGAATTAAAATTAATTTGGTTTCTTTCAAAAATAAAAATAAATCTGTATCAGTTTCTACTTTTCCAAAAATGAATACTTCCTAAAAAAATCTAAAATGCGTTACATGAAATCATACTAATTCGAGGGCGTAGCAATGTTTATTTTTCGTTCGAGCTATTTTTTCTCCGCGCTTTTACCCTAATGAATTATTTCCCAGATGAACCGAAAAGTGACTCTCCATTCGATGAGCAAAATATATCAATTAAACCACTGGATCCATTTTATTTAATAAAACAATATTCTAGCAACCATTTATAACATATCAGAGCCAGTTCACACTTAGCGGTTTTTTTAAATGATGTGTTTGCACTTAATTTGTTTTGTTGGTCCTTATTTTCCTATATGTACCTGAATTATAATCTTCTTATAAATAAAAATCTCGTGTCACGGCGTTTGTGGTCGCACTCCTCCGAAACGACTTGACCGATTTTTATGAAATTTTTTATGTATATTTGGTAGGTATGAGAATAGGTTTAAAAGTATATTTCATACCGCTAGGTGATTAGAATGTGCCTACCCAGAAAAAATATTTTTTTTTTTTTGACATTTTTTTTTATTTGGCATCAAAAAATACATATAACCCAAAATTTTAATCCTCCCAGTTTTTAATCGCGATTTTAGTATTTTTGTGCAAACAAATTTAACCGTCTTTCGTATTTCAAACAGAACGAAAATATTTATGTTGTTGAATGACAGATGGCGCTACGTCCGCCTCATCGAACTTTCATCTACACATGAGCAAAACATTCACGAGAAGCGTTGCGTCATTTTGATATTTCATTCGACATCATGTTCTCGCGTGGGCAAACCATCGAGCTTATTTGTGTTGGCTAAAGACGGACTGACAAAAAATATCATGCACTCAATTGCTCTTCGAAATTCATATTGATTTTCTTTATTTTATTTTCCTACTTTAGTTGGTGTTTTTTTGCTTTTATCGGCGGTCATTGAGCGCTCCATTCCTCTTTCTATCATAGATCCATCCCATCCCCACACACTTACAATACATTCGTTGTTTTTTTAACAACCAAAATATTCACAAGAAATAATTTATATGGCAGAACAACGTTTGTCGGGTCAGCTAGTGTCTAATAAAACCTAATGACTTTAAATAAGGAATACAGAAGTACAACACACAACCACCCATTAAAAAAATACATTATTAATTGTTTTAGTGTTTAATTCGTAGAACTCCATTTTAATTTTTAGAAATTTAATTAAAATTAAATTCGATAATGTTATTATCGAGTTCTGCAAGTTTTTTGGTTAGTGTTTTAGTTACAGCTGTTTCGACTTGTAAGGTCATTTTCAAACTGTGGTGAAGCCACGTACGGACGACTTATTTATGAAAATGTGACCACGCCGACTGTAACGCTACGTACATCGGACAAACAGGTAGGGCATTCTCAACTAGATTCAAAGAACATATAAATTGTTATAAAAATAAAAACACCTCTTCAAAATTCGCCGAACATCTCTTAGTGAATAATCACATTCCACTTAAAAATAACCAGCCAAAGCCATTACATATTGAACGAAAGGGTCTTAGATTAAATTTGCTTGAACAATTAGAAATCAATAAACGAACGAATGACCCCAACATAACGCTAATTAATAAAGTAAGGAAAATTATTTATTCCCCACCACTTAGTATGTTTACCAAACCTAAGAAATATAATGCACTTAAATGAGTCATAGCAATAACGTCATTCTAAATCAATTAAGAAAACCCTTACACTTAGTGCAAGGCAAACCAAAGGGAAATACTCCAAATCCCACATTAGCACTCTCTCAATTAGTGTCTCTACAAATTGGTTTAACCGGTAATAAATCAACTTAGACACCTTTAAAAATTGACATTTAAAATCTCATAAATAAGTCGTCCGTATGTGGCTTCACCACAGTTTGAAAATGACCTTACAAGTCGAAACAGCTGTAACTAAAACACTAACCAAAAAACTTGCAGAACTCGATAATAACATTATCGAATTTAATTTTAATTAAATTTCTAAAAAAAAAAAAAAAAAAAAAAAAAAAAAAAAAAAAAAAAAAAAAAAAAAAAAAAAAAAAAAAAAAAAAAAAAAAAAAAAAAAAAAAAAAATACATCTACACACTGGAGATTGGTTTATTCATGCACTGGAAAATAATTTTTCCGCAGGAGATTCGAATTATTATGAAGGCATAAATGCAGTTTTGTGTTAAAATTGAAGTCCTTAAAATAGTATTGTATTTAAAACTTAGGAAGTTTTACAAATTGGCAAAATAAAAGATTTTACATGGTCTTAGGGCTCTTGTGCTTGTTTTTTCTTCGAACATATGGACATTTTTAAAAATCAACAGGATATTTTTGAGTACCTATATTTTTGTCAATTTGGGAAAATGGGATGGCCTCCGTGGTCGAGGGGAAAGGTTCTCGACAAGTAATCCGAAGGTTGCAAGTTCAAATCCCGGCTTGCACAAATAAATTTTATTGGGTTGATTTGTGTTATTTCACAATTTATTTAATTAAAATAATATCGGTTCGGCGCACAATACCTCCTGAAATATATTTAAATTTTCAGTAGACTGAAACTTATAAGCAAGAAAATGAAGGGAGACTTAAATTTACTTTTATTTATTGTGGACATTAATAATAATTATTAATACAAATAAATATTGTTTGGAGGGCCACCTTCATTTTCCTGCACCAAAATTGGTTTTTCACACTCCTGTAAAATTTTTTTTTTCGCATTGGAGGTATTACTTATTTTATTATTATTGTACAGCAGAATAATTCCAATTACAGTACAATTTAGTTACCCTATCAGCATTTAGGCATGTGACTCTTCAATAATATTTTTTAAGGCATATAAAGAACAGTCACGTACATCCAAATGGTTTGCAATTTCATTTAACAGCACCACTCCCCTCGTCATGCTATGCCAAGACGTCTGTTCTGCCGTTCGGTACATTAAATAAGTCATGATGTCGACTTCGGCTGTAGTGGTCTGGTACATATAACATAGCATTCCAAGAGAAATGGGCTATCGTTGAAATTGTTTCAAATTTTGAAAGACAGAATAGCAAGACTTGCTTTCCGTCTAGTTTCTAGACTCACAAAATCAGTTTCCTCAAGTAAGTCAATATGGATTTGTTTCTGATTGGATAGGTTTTTTTATGCTTCTGCATATAGACATACCTGAGGAATTTCTTCTGGATTTGCTCTAACATATCCATGTACTTCTGGTGGTACTCAGAATGCCGTATCCCAAGAAGTTTGTAGCAAGACTGAGTGTGCTGCGATATATGGCAAGAGAATGTCAGTTCGGGATCAAAGACGACACCGAGATCCTTCACGGATTTCACGTGATAATGTTTTGCCCTTTATTTTATAATCGTTAACTACAATGTTTTTACAACATATGAAGGACATTGTGACACATTTTTTTGTGTTAAAATCTAATTTGTTTGTCAAAGATCATTCAGACAGTGCATCCAGATCAGTTTGCATTTTAAAGCAATCTTGTTGGCAGCTTATTTCCATCAGAATTTTATGGTCATCAGCAAATAGTAGACATTTGCTGTTCCTAACACAGTTTTGGATGTCATCTATTAGTATTAGAAACAACATAGGTCCGAGGTTAGACCCTTGAGGATTTCCAGATTGCGCTGGGAATTTTTTTGAGTTATGTCCATTTACCAAAACAAATTGGCTTCTAATTGGATTTTAAATACGATGAGAAAAATTTCAGTGTTGGTAGATCGAAGCCTATTATAAACATTTTCTTCTGAAGTATATCATGGTTAACACTGTCAAAGTTGGTGTAAACTACATCTGTTTGGTGCCTCGAGTCTAAACTGGTGGCTACCAACCGCGAAAAAATTAAGCAGATTTGTTATTGTTGATTTCTTTGGAAGGAAACCGTGCTGATTTTCTCCAATGAATGGAGCAAAATGGCGCAATGACTTAATTTGTCACAAATCAATTTTTCAAAAAGTTTGGGCAGCACTGATGACACGGCTATCGGTCTGTAGTTTTTGACATCTGTCTTATCTCCAGCCTTAAAAATAGGACTTACTCGGGTCAGTTTCCGTATGTTGGGTAACAGAGAAGTCAAAATACTAGTCTTAAATATATATAAAAAAGGGCTTCACTTATCATTGGCAATATATATGGATAATACTGGAAGGAATTCCACCCGGTCCTGTAGCCTTGTCCGTCTTCAGCTTACGGATTTAGGTTTCTACCTGTTTCGGATTAATCCAAGAGATGTCACCTAAGTTCCACGGAATTTTTGTTTTCGTAAATTCCGTTCTGAGATCCGGGGTTTTACTATCATATACAGATCGAAAGTAGTCTGCGAACAAATGACAAATAGATTCTGAATCTGTTATAAATTCGTCTCCACTCTTCATGCCATTATGCGATCTGGAGTTTGCTTTCTATGATTTTATGAAACCCCAGATGCATTTGATATCGTCTTTAATCCTGTCCTGAATTCTTTTTAAATATTGCTGTTTAGTTACGGCAATATCTTTTTTGAGCTCGGATCGCACCGCAGAAAACAACTAGTAGTCAGACCGCTTCTTATGCAATCTATACCTTCTGCGATGCGCTTCCTTACTTTTTATTTTGTCAATAATTGATTTTGTGAACCATATCGGGTAGGTTACACTCACATTTATTGATTTCTTAATTGGTACACATAAATCAAAAACACTTGCTAAAAAATTATAAAAATAATCTACCGCAACATCAACAGAGTGTATGCTTTTAAGAAATGTCCAGTCAAAATGTGACAGAATGTTTTGACACAATTCTATGTTAGCACGCTTAAAGTTATGTAGTTAGTAGCAGTTGGTAGGTTGTGCAGACGAAGCGGGACGAATGCAGACGTGGAGATTGTTGTGACCATTGCATCGTGTGCGCGTGGCTCACGCGACGGCCAGTGTTGGATGATGATGATCTTCTTTGACGATCGGCTCCTCGCTTCTTGTCACTTCACATACAGAAAGCTTACTTAAGACGAGGTCCAGGATATCGTTATAATTGTTAAACACTGCACTATGCTGTGTTTTGATTTCCACCATTTGAGTCATTTAAAATATCTTCAGGTTTATTATTCAGTTTAATAAAATCACCCAGTAAAATAACATTTTTATTCAATAATAAATTCGAATTCATATCTAAATGCTCATAGATGTTGGGTTTATTTTCACTATCGTCTGTGTAATAAAAATAAGTTCCACATATAAGTACGGTACAGTTATTTTTGAAAACCTTTACCCATAGATGTTCTCCGTTTGTTTCTAATTCCTTTAGACCCAGCGACGAAATATAGTATGTTTGCAGCACATTCCAAAGTGGAAGATACTCTTAGTATCGCCCTGATGAAAGACCACCATTCAGAATTGAAACGTTGCTTGAAATGTGACCAGATCTGAATAGCCAGGTACTTCTTCACCTTCCTCTTCCCACCACTCCCTTCAGCCTCACAATACGAGGGTGGTCTAATAAGTACTTAGCCTCACCGCCCGATGGCGTCACTATAGCAAGAGGTGCCACTATCGTGTAATACATTCTCGTAGACGGCTACTGTCGAAATTTCAGCCGAATCGGACCCGTAGTTTTGACTGCGTGTGGAAGCGGGCGTGTCTGCGGATTTTAGAAAAAAGGAAAAAGAGCAACAACAACAACAGCAATCAAAAGGTGATTTGATTCTTGTTTTTGGAAGGGAAATCGCCCAGCGAAATCAAAGAGCGCTCAGATGCTGTGTACGGTGACTCTTCTCCTTCGATAAAAACGATCACAGGGCTTTACTATGCCGAATTATTGGGCCGATTCGACACCGAATTGCAGAAAAAGCAGCCCCATATGGAGCTTTTTATAAAACTATCGTTGCTTCACATTTGGACTACTGCTCTACGATGTTATATTTGGCCAATGAAAGAAATTTGAACAAACTAGAAGTTATACAAAACAAAGCTATGAGATGTATACTGGGGAAAGGCAAATACGCAAGAATTAATCAAATGAGAGAGGAGCTAAATTGGATTCCAATAAAAAAGAGACTACTATTTAATGTGTTAATTTTTGTGCATAAAATTATGAAAAACCAAATGCCAAAATACTTTAAGGATGAAATTGTTTTTAATAGAGACATTCATAATTACGAAACAAGAAATATAAACAGAGTTTGATTGCCACAAATGAAGAAATGAAAATCACAGAACTCCCTAATGTACAGAGGACTAAAGATGTATGATGAAATGCCTGAAAGTATGAAGAATGAAGAAAGAATGAATGTATTTAAAAAGAAATGTTATGCTTACTGTAAAAATATTTAAATTTATCAAATGAAATGTTACATTGTGCTTATTAGTTTATACTCATGTAGTATAAACTAACTCAATAAATAAAAAAATTTGGTGAAGAAAAAAGTGCTCTACCACCACCACCATCACACCTCCGCCCTCACCACGGCCAAATTGGTCGAATTGGGCTACGGACTGCTGCCCCGTCCACCGTGTTGTCCAGATTTGGCCCCGTGCAACTTCTTTTTGTTTCCAAACTTGAAAAAGTCACTCGCCAGGCAGAAATTTGAGTCACCATTGCATTGGACCATTCGAAAACTAGGGGCCTTTTGGGAACCTAGGAGTGCTGAGGCCACCTCTGTGGACTTCCTTCCTGGGGCCAGTAGGAGGAACCAAGAGGAGAATCCGTGTAGAGGTAAACTGAGGCCACCTTCATGAACTCTTTCCTTGTGGGGCCTTCAAGGAACCAAGGGAAAGGGCACTCTTCCAGCGCGGGGTCTTTGTGGAACCAAGGAGGAGTAAAGAGGGAAATGAGACCTGGGAAGACACATTGTCGAACCTGGTGAACTTTATAAAAGGGACTGGGTTACTGTCAAAGGAATGAGGTAAAATAGGAGATTTTACAATGGGTCTATGGCCTAAGTGCTCACGGGAACTATATATATGTAAACCGACTCCGCTCATTAAAAATAATAAGGGGGGGGGCGGACCGCCCCGGGTGCCACCCGAAGGGGGGGTGACACTCGAACGTGGAAAAATACTTACGAAAGTGCGAAATTGCCGTAAAAAATATTTTACATGTGAACACTGACTATTATTTAGCTGGAGGCGTCTACTAATATCTACAGGAATTCCAAAAACTGAACAAATCGGACTAATATCTATGAGAACCAAAGTGCGTACGAATATCTACAGCTCAAACTGCTGACTAATATCTATAAGAACCAAAGTGCGTACGAATATCTACAGCTCAAACTGCTGACTAATATCTATGAGAAACAAAGTGTGGACGAATATCTCCAGCACTGGCAGAGGTTGGATTTGCAATTATGTATAGCATATTGGAATAACGTAATATTGCGTATGCAGTTTAAAAAACTTAATTTATGTATGTATGTATGTAAAAATCCCTAATATCGGACTGTTGGCCACATTTAGCTGATTATCAAGGATTTGGATTTTTGTTTAAACAGATTTCTTTATTTCGAGTGCTTCTAAATTATTTAGTCTGTTACCACGACCATTTCTATGTCAGTTAGGTTAGGTTAGGTTGTGGTGGCGTTTTTTTCGAAATAAATAAATATCTTTGTATTATGACCTCCATGTTTGTTCAATAAATTATTGTCCTCGTAAACAGCAAAATATGTAATATTATGCAAAATCTTCATGTACGTACTTTAAACGTTTAAGCCTTTACGTAATTTATGCTTTTCCATACAACCTCTTGCTCAGCTGCCCTCTGTAGATATTAGTCCAACCTACGCTCCATAGATATTAGTCACCACTGGGACCGTCATAGATATTCGTCCGACCTTAGCTCTGTAGATATTAGCCCACACTCTGAAGTTCGTAGATATTAGTCCAACATATGAGCTGTAGATATTAGTATCTGGAGTCATTTAGCTCTATGGCTCGGTTGGTCGGGGATTCCCGAAAAAATAATTTTTTATTTTTATTTTTGTTCCTAGCTCGAAGTATTGCTCAGTCGGGGATTTCCCTGAAATATTCCTTGTGTCATTCTAATTTCGTTCGTATATTGTGATTGACGTAAACTCGTGAAGTGAATTGTTGTCTATTGATTGACGTGAATTAGTGAAAAAGTTGTTATTCTGTTAGCGTTTATTAGTGCTGAAAGACCACTTTAAAAAACAAGGTAAGTGGATTTGATAGTTTACTTTTCTAATAGACGCAAAACTTGAATACAATTACACCAGAATAGATCGATAACTGATTGAAGAAAAATGATCAATCATCCATGTAAGTATGTTTTTTTCTGTATTATATTGTTTTGTGTACATGAATAAATATTTAAGGAATAAATAGTAATTTGGAGGATTTCAGAAAATGTTTTTTATGAAGTCGAAATATGCGTTTTGAATTTATTGACGAAGCGCTATTTACACCGATTACCAAGTCAACAGCCGACAGTATTTACACCAAATGACTAGCTGCTTACACTGGGGTAGTTTTGCATGCTAAGTTCGTCTACCAAATGTAAGAGCACCCTCAGATTTCGACCAATTGTCGATTCTTTGGATAAGAGGTCACGTTCGCATTACTAGCGCAGTAAATCATAATAACTAAATTATTTTATCCAATATGAGGTAGGGTATTATCCAAAATCTAGTTTGAGGATTACTAAAAATAAGATACTGTATATTTTTAATAATTTAACTATATGTACAAGTATAATTGATAAACTAGTAATCATTAAATCAGATTTTTGCCTTAGTCCGAAAAATTAAAAGTTTTTTGATTGGTGACGTTACTTGAGTATGACCTTGACGGTGTAATTATTCGTTGACCCGGCCTGTACTAATCTCACATTTTTCCAGATTTAAGCTAAGACTGAGTCTGTGTAAGAATCCAAAAGCTTGAATAAAAGTTACACAAGGAACAAGCAAATGGTTTTCCTCTGAATTTTTCGTACGGTATGCAAGTCAAATTTAAAGCCTATCTCAAAACTAGTTTCAATTTAAGATTGAATCTGCATTCGGTAACTCGTTTTAATTAAAACTACACCCATAACATGAAAATATTTTCCTCAGATATTTGCAGCACATAACTCGGGGAATATCTTGCAATAGTGGAACTCAGGAATGGTTTTTTTCGAAATGGGTCCGCAGATGACAGTTTCAAATGAAATTTCAAAGGAAACCATTTTCGAGTTCCACGTGCAAGATTTGAAAGTTGCAGACTATGTGCTGCAAATATCGGAGGAAAACCATTTTCGTGTACTGCGTGCATTCATAATTAAAGCTGGGGACTTACACCTTTTGCTATTTCACAATTGAGATTTTATTGTTACACACTGAACACAAAACCGGTTTTAACTGAAGTATGGGTTTTTTTTTGTTTTTGTTGGACAGCGTTACAGTGTCCATCATCAGGGCAGATGTGTGATGATGGACACTGTAACGCTGTCCGAAACGTTGGCTAAAAAAGGAGGTAGCGCAACACGGCATAATATCCCAAAAACTAATAACAAAAATACTTTTGGCCGTGAAAATCTAAAATCGTATCCAAAGTATGGGTTGTTAAAATTGTTTTTATGCCAGCAAATGATTTTCTTCAGAATTTTGCAGCACATTAGAATTGAAGATTCCACTCGGAACTCTGTTATTTGTAGCTCTATGGCTCAATCGGTCGGGATTCCCTAAAAATTCTGTTGTTTTATTTTTGTTCCTAGCTCTTAACTATTGCTTTGTTGGGGATGCCCCTGAAATATTCCTCGCTTATCACCTGTGTCATTCTCACATCTTTCGTACATTGTGATTGACGGGAACTCGAGAAGGGAATTATTACCTATGGATTGTTGAAAAAGTTGTTATTCTGTTAGTGTTTTTAAAAGTGATTTAATTTTCGGGATAATACAATTTTTTAACACATTTGACTAGCTTTAGGAAGTCGAAATTTGCATTTTGAATTTCTCAAAGTAAACTTTAATGGGGGGGGGGGGTTACACCACGTTTTCCGCCCCCAGGTACCACCCATGCTAGCTACGCCACTGCCACCTGAACCCCGTTGCTCCAAACTCCAAAACCCCCTTGCTCCAAAGATTGCAGTCCTTTGTTAAGATAGGGGGATCCATCGATCGGACCGCAGTTTCTGCAGAGTTAAGGGTTTTCTTCGAGTACCTTGGGGCTCAGAGGTGACTGCCAAATTCAGCAGTTGCGTACTATTAAAGTATCTATATGCCCTGTCCAGTACGCCCAGCTTCTGAGAGGCTAACTTGACTCTGTCTTCAATGGGTTTAAGCCTAATGTGTGAATAATATAATATAATAAGTGGTGGTCGATAGATAGATCGGTAGATAGGATCCTCGGCTAGAAGAGAAATGACACAAAACTGCGCTATATAAATATAACTAAGGGTCAACCGAGACAGATTTTTCGTCCTCGGCCGAGATCAAGAATAAATTAAAATCTTGGCTGAGACCGAGAATATATAAATGAAAAAATATGAAAATGCACTATTTTGCATAGTATAGCAACAACAAAACATTATACCTACTTAGTAAACACATTAAATCGAAATAACACACCCTAACAAACCCTATCCGTGAATCAATTGCCACATTCATCAAAACACATTGATTAGTTGATTTGTATGTTCATTGCTTTTTTTGGCAGTTTATTATGAACTAAGTTCTAAGAAAAATAGCAACGAACATACAAATCAGCGAATCTATGTGTTCTGATGAATGTGACCACCAAATTTAAAAAATCTTCGTACACTTACCAGCTTTCCAACATATGTATAAAATAATATGTTATGATCGTGATATTCAGTTTATTTATTCTAGTTTATGTAGTTATTCAGTAATTATAATTAATCACAACAACACATAAAAGATATTTTTTTCTACTACAAACAAACTTCCTTTAACTACAATTGTTTGTTTACACCAAGCGACGAATGTGGACGCGCGTGGTAGATTTGAATCCCATTATCCAATACCGTACCTACTTACAACGGTCTCGGTTAGGGAACGTACCCATACTACGTGACACTTTTAGGGGGGGGGGGGGGGTCTTCAAAAGGTCACGCTCCATACAAATGAGCGGCGGGTTGCTTAGGATTTTGGTCACCCGGGGGGGGGGGGGGGGGTTAAAAATTGCAAAAAGTTGGTCACGTAGTTTGGGTACGTTCCCTTATGGCCCAGAATCTCGGCGGTTTTTCGCCGAGAAAGAGTTCTCGGTAGAATTTGTAGCCGAGAATGCCGAGACCGAGATCTCGGTCGACCCTTAAATTATTTTTTTTTTTATTTAATATAGTTATATAATTGTACAGTGGAGTTTTAGAAATTACATAGCGGTACAGAAATTATTTAAACATTGCAATCTCACCAAAGAAGAAGCTAGTTCTTGTGCTTGATGAGCGAGTTACACTAACTATAACTGAAATAGAACAACATTATGTAATAAGTATATAATAGGATAAATTGAGACTTCTGTATCATCTATATGTGTAGGTGTACATACATAGGATACGGTTACATACTAAGATATTGTATAACGTTGTATATATATATAACGTTATTATTATTAGAAGTCATCCAAATCGAGATCAGCCAACACCGAAAAAGGAGAGTATGAAAGAAAGTACTTACCACAAATACATATGACGTTGATTGGAAGTAAAAAAAAATATTGTTCACCTTCAGATGAAAAAAAAACTTCTGGAAAGCAGGTGTTTGGATATTTTCAAAGTGATAAGAATAAGATAAGAAATTTGTTTAAAATAAAGATTTATTTGTTTTCTTATTTTTCATACATAAAAACAACAATTATGTAAGGTCGACTCTAAAAAAACTTTTTTATTATAATGTTTCTGTCATTATTACAAGTCATTATTACATATCTTTATTACATTATGATTACAAGTACAATGAAACCCTCTTAAGAAGTTCCCGCTTACGAAGTTTCGTGGCTTAAGAAGTTTGGTTTTTTCGGTCCCTCGGCCCAATATTGGCCCAATTTTTTCCACATATAAGGTTTTCCTGCTTAAAAAGTTTGTTTTTTTCCAGTCCCTTGGAAAACTTCTTAAGAGGGTTTCACTGTATCTTGTTGGACTTCATTTAATATTTTTTAAAGGAAAACTATATGTATACAAACCTACGCAGATGCACCACTGCTTACAGCTTACATGATTCAAAAACATAAAATTAAAAATTAAGTTTTCAAAAAAAAAAGTAGCAAGCTGAAAATAATTCAAAAACTACACAGTAAATTCTCAGTACTTAATAATTACTAATCATTTAAACGTATTAAGTAATTAACCATATGTATAACTAAAAAAAAATAAGAATTTTATAAAATGTTCAGAAGTACAGGTTTTTGGTAGTAAGAAATGAAGAGACGAGCGCGCCCTTGAGGTGAATTCTCACAAAAATGGCGCTATATAAATTAGCCAGAATTATTAAGAAATACTATGTAAGTAGATTGTTGGAAAGGCAACCAGTTATCGTAAATAATATTTTTATTAAATAAAAGTTACATAAAATTTCCAAGATGTGTGGTAAAGTGAGCTTGTGTATCGGAGAAAGTACTGTGTAGCAAGCCAACTTACAAATGGACCGAAACTGTTAAATAATTAATTAAAAATCATATACAAAATAATTGTGATAAAAAAAATGTTTAAAAAGTTTTTAACCAAAATGAAAAATATACTAATAAAGATAATAATTATTATTGACCATTCACCTTAGATCTGGCTTAAAAATAAAAAAACCTGGACACTTATTAAATCTCTGCAAGGAGATGGGGCCAGGAATCAGACGAGACAGGACTAAAACCTTAAGATACCTACCTACATTCATTAATTCAATAGGTTAAATTATTCATTGAATTAGGATAAATAGAAAGATTACGATAATTTTTAACTCATATATTGTATCTGATAAATCCACAATAAAAATTATACGAAAACATCGGACTTAATTAATATGTTTAAAAATATTATATTCTCCTCCTTACTATAAATGCACTTCTTTATAATATGATCTTTTCTGTTGCTCTGAAGCTATCCGACAGAGGTAGACGTATCACAGATTGTGCATTTTGAGATTTCATTCCCGATAACAGTAGCCTAATAGGTATATATGTATCAAGCTCCTGCCCACTGCAGCAACAACCCCCATAGCTACCTGTATAACTAATTAGACACAACCTTTAACACAAACGGTGACAAGTGTACCTCCGCAGGTGGCAGCTATCAACCAGCAGCTAGCAACATCCTCCTCCAAATTGAATTTACCCATCAGCCGCATGTTCTACAAAAAATACTTTCGCAACTGATTTATGAAACTCGCTAATATATTACATTTAGCAATTAAATTATTAATTTAAAAATAAAGACTTTGTTTAACTTTCAAAAATATACTACAAAATCTTTCCAAACCGAATTAAGAATCTGTAAGAGAAAAAAACAGCTTCGTAACTATTATTTAACACTTTGAATAAATTTAGCAATCAACAGGAAACTTGGAATAAAGTAACAGTAATTGGCAGTGTCTTCTGTTTGTACCTTTAGAGGTGACCTTAAATCTCTAATGGTGCTTTAAATTGTACAAATCTAATCGACTTAACCTACCATAGGAAGTCAGTTGAACTATTGCAAACTTGGATTTGTGCTTCATTCCATCTCAGACAATATGTTAGGAAAGCATTGCTGAAAAAATTATTTAATTCCATGTATCGTACACTAATACGCAGTAAAATCTTCTTGAAAAATCTACCAGAGGTTAGAATAACTTATTAACTTCACAACTTGTAAAGGAAACCTTTCCAGACAGACGAAAGCTAACTACGCTATCTGATTAAAGAAAGAGAGAATCGAACCTCACACGAGAACATCTTAAGCAGATTCCACTGCGGTGAGTTGAAAGATAATTTAAATGAAGATTATTATTAAATGTGCGTACAAACATAGCAAATGACTTCTCAAGTAGACACTTGATGGCACAAAGGAATAAAGTTATATATTTTTGGTAATGCTGAGAAAAAAGTGACTACATAGTGAACAAGTCTTTTAACAATAATAATAATAATAATTTTGAAATGAAGATAACCCGAAGAACACCCGGACAACATGTTACGCACATTTTGGGATGAGTACGCAACGTTGCTGTACACCACATTACGCACATTTTGATAAAGTCAATAGTTCAAATTGTTTTTCTCAGTTCCCGTAATATCACCAAAATGATCCGTACAGCATTGTTCGGGTAATGTCTTCAAATGTATACAGAACATTTTGGTTGAGTGTGTGGTGTCCTCGACAACAAGAAGAGTAACACCAAAGCAATTTTGAATTCAAACCCAAGATCTGCAATAATTAGATGAGAGAACCCATCACACAATCTGAATGGTTTTATAATGATAGACTATTTGTTTGTAAGGCAGGGCTGGTGGAGTTACATGATGGAGCACTTTTCTTGTCCCTGGAAAAATTAAAACAGACACATTGATTAATTAAGGGTAATCACCAAATGTTATTAAAATTCCCTACCTGAGCATGCAGGGATGGTGGCAGTACCAGTATAAAATCAATAACATTTTTAACCCATTTATATTATTACAGTGAAACTAGTTTACGAAGTTCCCAACAAAGAAAACTAAGCAAAAAAAAAAAGTTTGTTTTTTTCAGTTCTAAGCTGAATTTGAATGGTCCAATTTACCTCATATATAAAGTTTTTTTCTTGATCCCTTGGAAAACTTTAAAAGTTGAATTGTGCATAGTTTGTTTGTTAGCATGCAGTAGAAACTGGCAGAATTAGGGGCCATCCATAAATTACGTCACACGAATTTCATGATTTTTGACCCCCCCATCCCTGTCATACATCATCACATTTGTACGACCCCCTCCTCCCTAGTGTGACATCACATATTTTGCAATTTTACAATTTTTTTTTTTTTAATAATTTAGACTTCTACATGTGACGTAATTTATGGATGGCCCCCTAACTGGAAATCGTATTTTGCTAAAATATTTCATGAGATGGTCTGGAAGATCAATTTGAGGAAAGCAAATTTTCATAATTTTTATATATTAAAAAATTGTCATAAAATTTATTCAATTTTACTTATAACCTTCCACCTTGTTATTATGAATATTATATTACAGATTATGAATAGGTGATACACAGTAGAATGCCAATTATCAAAACGGAAACTTAGTAAAATGAAATAATTAGGTATTGTAAACAAAATTGCATTTTACTGTATCAAGGATAAATACATACAAATAAAAATATAATGCATAATAAAATGATATTATAGAATATTTTACTTGTAACCAAAGTAAATGAATGCTATTCACATAATAAAAACATGCAAGTCCAGTACCAAAAATTGAGATGTTACAAAAATATTATTTTTTTGGAATTGTTGATACAAGTTCACAATTAGCAAGCCAACGCCATGTTAAGTATGTTTCCATTCTGAATTTGGTTCAGTAGAACTCCGTCAAATCAAAATTTTTGTCCAAAGAGATGCACAGAAAAAAAAAAATATTATTTGAAAAAATTAATTAATTCGGAAATCAAAAAAAATTTGGTCTGTTTGTCTGTAATCTGAAAAAATTGAATTTCTTTGAAAATATTATTTTGTAAATCTGAATTTGACAAGCTGGCGTTTCACGAAAAGAGGTTAACGCAGAAAAATTTCCAGCAATTATAAATCATCCTAATTGGTATTATTTTTTTGTAAATCTAAATCTGACTGGCCGACTGCCCTGTTAACCACTCGGACCTATAAACTTATTATCATGATAGTAAAACATTACCAGACTTATGTATGACTTAACCTCTTATTGGCCTGAGACGCGAATCCATGCGTGGTTTGTGTGCATGCGCGGAAAATTTTTCGAAAAAAATATATTTGTCTGCGATTTTGACCCTTCTATGTATAGAATTTGTATGAAGTACAAGGTCAGAATCGCTTGCGCCAACATTTACCCATGACATTGGCAAAAATTTCAATCACCTGGCAACTCCAGAATATTTTTAATAATTTTATCTGTGGCATCAAAATGGCAAATTTGCTGTGATTCTTTATGTCAAAGTCCGATGCGTGTTACTTGACGAAAACATCATAAAACCTATCAATTTACGTAATTAACGCAAGTAATGTTGTTTTGGTAGATACATAGTTTATTTTTCTAGGAATGTGTTTCGGTCAATAAAATATGCGATAGCTCAGAATTAATCCACAAAACATTCAATTCAAAATTCAAAGTGGTGCTATGTTAGGAAGTTTCAGTGTTTTCCTGGCCTTTGACAGGATATGGGGGGGGGGGTGTACCTTAATTATTAATCTGCTGCGAAATTTCGATTTACTCGGCAACATGTCATATTTTTTATGAATTTACTTTACTTTGAATATTGAAATTTTTATTTACATGGAAACATGTTGTGTTTTTATAAGTATACTTTGAATATCAACAAATTTCAATTTACACGGAAAAATTACTTATTTTAACGAGTTTACTTCGAATGCTTTTTATGTCCCGTGGATATTGAATTAACCTCTTAAAGGCCAGGCCCTTTCACCAAAATTCCGTAACAAAGCACCACTTTGAATTTTGAATTGAATGTTTTGAGGTTGGGCTATCGTATATTTTATTGACCGAAACACATTCCTAGAACAATAAACTATGTACCAAAACAACATTACTTGCAATAATTACGTAAATTGATAGGTTTTACGATGTTTTTGTTATTCAGAAAGAATTGCGGCAAATTTGATATTTCGATGCCACAGATAAAATCATTTAAAAATATTCTGGAGTTGCCAGGTGAATGAAATTTTTGCCTAGATCCTGGGCAAATGTTGGCGCAAGCGATTCTGACCTTGTCCTTCGTACAAATTCTGTACATAGAAGAGTCAAAATCGCAGACAAACATATTTTTTTCAAAAAATTTTCCGCGCGCGTGGATTTGCGTCTCCGGCCAATAAGAGGTTAACGGGGTTCAACTGTATTTGTAATATTTGTTTAGGGTTCTTTTTCCTGAGAGTAACTTCCTCACTAGATCAAAGGGCAAATGCTGTTTTTTATTTAATTATATCAAATTGAATATATGAAAAAACAAAACATTTTTCCTGTAAAAATTATGACCATAAATAACAAAAAAATATAATTATTTGTATTCTGTTTTATGGTCTAAACTGGCACATAGAGATAGTTGGGGTGCATTAAAATAATCATAAAATCATCAAAATCATAACAAAACAATACAACAGAACAATGTTAAGCCTAGGAAGCCTAGGAGTCTACGTATAATAAGCTCTCTGCCGTTAATCCAGGTTTGTTCATCCGCTCACTTATATTTTTAATTTAGTTAATTAGTACTTATGAATAAATGTAATCCACTTCCATGTTGTGTTAAATCCACACAGAGATATTAATAAGAGAAGAATTTAATGCATCGAATCCAGTAATGCATATTTAAATAATTAGTTCTGAGCAATTCCATGCGGCCTATCTATTAATGTGAACTCAATGAGTTCTATAACATTAATTTCTAGGGCAAAAGTAATTTTTAAATTCTAATAACATTAAAAATTATAAAAAGGTAATAGATTTTTTTTAAATATTCCAAATGTTGTGGATGTAAAACAAATACAAACAGTGCAGGTGAAGAAATTAAAATGATAAAGATTATAATTTTCTCATTAAATTAAACAAATAAAAACACAGCCAACAAGTTTAGGCCAGAAAGAAGATTAGAATGTTTTGCAAGATGAAGAGTGAACAGTTAAGCGTGTCGACATCAACGTAGCATATTGTGTTAGCTTACAACAGTCAAAAGAGGCTCGCACCTTCAACGTGTGGAGGGTAAGTAGGCAAGTCACCATTTAAGACTAGGAAAAGATTATCGGTGAAAAGGTATTTCTTCGATTCAAACACGCATTCGGAAATCTCATTCTATCACTTTCAAAAACACGTTCATTGCGCATCACACCACACTGCATTCTTTCATCACCAATCTAAACAATCAGTTTTATAACAGGCAAAATTTGGGTGAAAGTCTCTCACAGAAATTCTGCTTGGCATAATCACAAGTTTCAGAGATGAATGCTTGAATCTGAAGAAATAACAAATAACAACCTCAAACAAAAGATTGACCATTTAGAAATATGAAAATTGATATAAATTATATTTAGATTTGCAACACTCAAGAAACCATGCGAAAACTGTTTTAGACGTTAGTCAAAGGGTGGTGGTGTTCCTCCCCACATCTGATATTATGTACTAATCACCTTTTACATTAAATTATTTATTACTTCATATTACTAAAGTTCTGGCAGAAAATGTTAACTTGTTAAAGTTTAAGTAAGAGTTAACATTTTTTGTAAGAACTTTTTATCAGAAGATGGAATATTAGCTCCGTGGTTTCAACAGTTATTGAATAGAATTTGTCTGACATTTTGATTTGAACTGGTCTTAATTTGGTCTTTTTCTTCCCAATTCCCCCCACACAGTTAGAAGAGTCCAGAACCCCTTAGAAAGCTTTTTTGTTTGTGTGAGCTATGAGCGGACAGAGCGGCTTAGGCAACAACGTAGACCCCCGGCTTACCACTAGAAGTAGCGGCGAGCACTCATGGTGCTGACATGGTGGTGGAGTATGGAGGGGGGGGCTACCTCGGGCAAGTCCACGTATTCGTGACGCGGCAGCTTGTGACCGAGCTCCCGGTGGCGAGCCGAGCTGGTGGACACCTGTCGCCTCTGGCGTTCAGATGTGGCGATCTCCTGGAACACAACAAAACAACCAAATGTCAACACATTCATTAAGAGTTCCCAACCGGATGGTCGCGATCCACCTGTCATTTGGGGAGCAAATTTTAGTCGATCCCAATAATTATGATTGTGAATTTAAAAAAAAAAATGTGCACCCCGATGTAATAATATTATGAAATACTAATATATTTCCTCTAATAATAATCAGGATGCATAGGCATGATGAATAGGCACTTCCTTATTATTTTTATATTTAAATATACAACCATGTATTAAAAAAATTATATCCTGGTCGAAGGACTAATTAATTTTGCTAGATTGATGCTTATCTGTTAATGAAGCGATTTTATGGTCAAAGTTATTAAGAACTAAAAAAAGTCATAACAAAAATTCTTTAAGATTCTTGTTAGAAGTAAAAAGTAGTTCACAAAAAGGTTGGGAACTCTTGTTTTATATTATTTGTAATTTAATTGCTGGCAACCCGGGCGTTCATTGAGATTAAATAATCTCAAACAAGCAATAATCTCAAATGCCTCACTAGACGACTCTGTTCTAAGATGTAAATATTATGTTAAAAGAATGCCTAGTTCCAGAAAAATTATCATTGTTTTTTGAGTTATAACAGAAAAAAAGTTAGGGAGTGCCATACCTCCTGGTTGCTGTTAAGTAGGACGGTGTTCATGTTGTCAGCGACAAACCACTTCTGCCCCTTCATGACGATGGAGTGCGGGGGCTCGTGCTCGTGGCCTGAGTCAGCCGACCACACGGTGGCCGTAGCACCTCCGTCCAGCTTCACGGAACGGTGGAATCGGAAGATGGTCTCCAGAGAGCCGGCGCGGCGCACCAGCTGGCAGCCGGACAGGGAAATCTCCTGGAAAATGGGAAAAAAATTATTCTTTGTATTCCTACATACTATCTTAAAATAGCTGTCTGAAAACTAGTATTTTCTTCTGGTGCGTTTGTTTTACCGGAGGCAAATTATCGTGACGGCAAATTTCACACACTCACAGACTTGTAAGCCAGGAGCATAAGTTTTTAAGCCTTGAGGCCCCATCCATCATCCCATGGATTACCAGTTGGTATGGAGTACAATATCGCAATTTTAGACCATTCTGGTAATATGTACAGTGAAACTATCTTAAAAGGATCTTCAAGGAAGGGAAAACAAGGCTTCTTATTCTTAACCTCTGAGGTTATTTGCGATTATGCACATTTTTCGTCTTGAAATGTCACTTTAACAAAAACTTCGTGTCATTTCCGCTTCACAATTAAAGCTCTATAAATAAAACATTTCTGAATGTAGCCGAATACTTAAAAACTGTTTTTGAAAGGTAATGAAATAAGCTTTCAAATTGTTATATTACAAATAAATATTAACATTTGTAAATCTTAATATTTAGGATGCAAACATAAAAAAAATGTAAAAATGACTCAAGTGATGTTTTTATGTGAAAATATTTAATAAAAATTAACAATGTACAGCGGCCCGTAGGTGATTTGGTGGATAAAATAAATGTCAACCGTATGTCTGACAGAATAGGTCTTTTTATGTATTTCTATGGACAACTTGAATAGGGATGTACAGCTTGATTAACTATCGACCTTTTACTTTTTGTTTTAGGGATGTCACTAAAACAATAACAGAGTTACAACGATCTCTGTGGAGACACACACGTTGACATGAAAACACGCTTATTGTACTTGACTGCTATTGTCATTTTAACGCATGTATCTGCTTACGTTGCTGACGGGTTAAGCTTTATATGCGGGTTACACATGTTATACAAATTAACCATCAATGATTAGAGAATGCTTGCTGACCTTCTTTCCCTTGTTGTGAACTTTAATGAACCCTCCTTCAGGGCAGACCTCGGAAATCTCCAGGTCTCCCTTGGCGCTGCTGGTGATGCTGTAATCGGACAGCGAGCGCTCCTCGCTCTCGTCGAGCAGGACGCGCTTGCGTGCCGTGCGCATCGGTGTGGTGCGGCGGATGGATCCTGACACGGACGCCGTCTTTGACATCATGGACTCGGACTGAGGGGAAGTGGGGGTAAGGTTCAGCCTACAAACAGAAGGTGGGTTAATTTCATGTTATGTCAACTTTTTATGATTACGCTAACTTTGACAATCTTGTTATTTTTTTTTAAAATAGCATTTATTTAGTTACAAAAATTTGCCAAAATTGCCTTCTCAAATCATGAATAACAGTCATTTTCTGGGGCCCTTATTTTATAATTTAAAGCAAAAATCAAAAAAGATACACATCCGTACTTTATATACACCACACCTTTTGATTAAAAAAAAAAGATAAATCAGTTCAATTTAATATTTTAGCCATAAATCCAAATTTAAGTTTTGTATGAAAAAATTGGCGCAGCCATTCATTCCTCTTAACCTATCACAGGCCGCCCTGAAACAAGGAAATTATGGAAAGCATCACTTTGAATTTTGAATTGAATGTTTTGTGGATTAATTTTGAGCTATTGTTTATTTTATTTACCGAAACACATTCCTAGAACAATAACTATGTACCAAAACAATATTACCTGCGTTAATTTGGTAAATTGATAGGTTTTTGTTTTTTGTTCTTGTCAAGTTCACGCATCGGACTTTACCAGTTTGAATCGCGGCAAATTTGACATTTCGATTCCACAGATAAATCATTTAAAAATATTCTGGTGTCGCCAGGTGAATGAAAATTGTTGCTATATCATCAATGATGTTGGTGTAAGCGATTCTGACCTTGTCCTTCATACAAATTTTGTACACAGAAGGGTTAAAATCGCATTAAAAAATGTTTTTTTCGAAATTTGTTCCGCGCGCATGCCCAAGCCCGCAAGCTTCTCCGGCAAGTAAGATGTTAACCTCTAATCGGCCGGAGACGCGAATCCACAAAGGGGATTCACCGAACACAAATGGGCACGCAGTGTGCAAGGAGCATCAGTGTGGACAGGTTGTTTGTGTCTATACTGCAGAACGCGCGCGAACAATGGAGGACTTGTTCTCAGCAGACTGAGCTATGTTCACCGCGCGCATACCGGAAACAGATGCGAGTAGGTACATGCTCGGTTCGTGCGCGTGCTGCGTCCACACTTATGAAATGGTCCTTTCATGTTACATTGCATGCTACGTTACAGCAGTCTGTCTGAACCCGGCTTTACATGTTTTGGAACAAATATCGAAAAAAAAAAAAGTTTAACAACTCTGGTAGTGGTGGAAATTTATAAGTGAAACTTAAAAGTAACCAAATGAAATGCATAAAACAAGTAGCGCCCTTGAGGTGATTTTTCGCAAAAACGCTGCTCTACAAATTATTATTATTTTTATTACAAACTTTGGCGAAAATTACCACAATCGGCTATGTTTAGTTTTGAACAGCGAGGGAAATTCTTGACCATCCGTTTTCCCTTACCCCTGCCTTCCAATTTTCTACTTCCATTTCTTTTTACTTCATAACATTTCCTATTGAGGGTAAGTGTGAAATGGGAGTCTTGTGTGACGATACATAAATAAACGCAAAAAATCAATAGATAGTAGTTGTACTTATAATCGAGTATAGCAACAATGAATAGAGTTATTTAAACAGCAATAAAGATAACTGTAAAAATAGTCTTTCAGCCCAGGAATGGTTGTTAAATCTAAAGTTGCGTAAAGTATATACCTCTCCTCCTCGCCCTGCAGCAGAGTGCGGTAAGTGGCGATTTCCAGGTCCAGGCTGGTCTTGATGTCCATGAGCTGTGCGTACTCTTTGAGTTGCTCGGCCATATCGTCGCGCAGGCGGGACAGCTCCGCCTCTAGGGCTGCCAGGTCACCAGCGTGACGGGCGCGCTCACTCTGCAGGGTCTTCTCCAGGTCGCGGCAACGGGCCTGAAACAAAAGAAAAACAAACTTGGTTACGAGTCTGCCTGAACACAATACATTGATTAAATAATTATTTTAATTTCACCTAAAAAGGTATCACAGTGAAGAAGACCCTAAATAATAAATTGAAGGATCTTTGAACAAGGCTTAGGTTTTAATAAGTGGACGTTGACAAAATCCAGGCATTAAATGTTAACCTTCTTAGCCTCAGAGCGCAAACCTGGTCTAGAAAACATTGTGAGAGTTGCTTTTTGTCAACCAAATAAATCCATCCGTGAAATATTATCATATTTAAAAAATATATATTAAAATGACGGAGCCTTAAGAGAGAATGAATAAGGGTTCGATTCCAGTCCAAAAACAGAACGGGAATTTCACCATGTTACAATTAAATTGCTTACTATATACATAAAAAAAATTGTAAAATGTATTTCAATTCTCATTCAACTGGAATTTGATGTAGGATGGGTACTTACGTGAAGTGCGCTGTTGGATGACTCCAGCTCGGAGATGCGAACGTTCATGCCGTCAACCTGGAGACGAGCACTGCGGAGCTCCTCCACGGCAAGCCCAGTGGCATTGCTGTTGCGGCCCGCAGCAGCTTGAAGCGCCTTCAACTGGAAAAAACAACATCATTATTACATTAGCTTGGAAGTAAATAATATGTAAATTGTTGTTCCCGCTTGTATGAAACTAAATAATTTGCGGTTTATATTTGACAATATCATGATGTAATGGGATGGTAAAATACAAAAACAAAAATATGGAATGAAAATTCGTCATTCGTTTTATGATCAGTGAAGTTATAAACATCATTGGCGAACAATAAAATCAACATGTTTTTACAAAAAGCTTATCTGAGTTAATATGCAGGTTTACATAATAAGTCAGGTACTCCTCATACGTCGTACATATATCTGGTATTCTTATATTATCGCGAAAACAAGCTTATGGGTCCGAGTTGTTAATTAGATCAGGAATTACTTAGATACTTGATTGTTTTGAAGTCAATAAGTAATCATTTCACAGTTATCTGGCATAAAAGGTGATCGAGTGAAATCTGTATTAACAAGTGGCCGTATCAACCCATGATGCAGCGTATCCACTCGAGATCCGATCATTTATAACTTTTTCCTCCGATTGCAAGTGGTTTTTTGGAGATCATTTTGAATTTTTACCGCCCAAATTAAAAAAAATCATACCTCTGAATTTTAATATGGAGACAAACAAACTGATTACAATTTTATATAGCCAATGAATTCACCTATATTTTGTCGATTATCACATATTCGTAGGATTTATAGAAAAAATATTATAAAATCGTAAACATTTGGTTCAAAAACTTTGGTAAAAAAAAGTGGTCCAATATTGGACCGCTGTCAATCGCAGAAAAATAAAAGCGGTCCATATTTTGACCTTAGTCTCTCCAGCGGATAAATAAAAAGAGTAATTACCTTGCTGTCGTATCTGGTCTCCAGTTCCTCACGGTTAGCCCGCACGTGAGCCTCCTGCTGTTCCCTGAGCTCCTGGAGCGACTGCTGCAGCTTGGCCTCGTATTGTTGGGCGAGGCGACCATCAATCTCACTGATCTCTACCTGGCGGCGGGACCTGGTTTCCGTCAGCTCTTGCTGGTAAATCTACAAATAAGACATAATACATTCAAAACTACCAACTTTTATAATCAGAATTCTTATTTCAGAAAATATGGAAGGTGAGGGCATTTTTTATGCAAAAAGTATTATAATAACAATTAAAAATGAAGAAAGTCAGTTATTCAATACTGAAAACAATAAAACAAAGTCATGCCAAACACAGCACAGATTCCCTTCATTTAAATGTGAATGCTATTCAGTTTGAAATTTTGAAAACACAAAAGTGCACAATGAAGAATATTTGGACATATCAGTATTTGCCACAGAAATATCTCTCTCCCTGGTTTCAATCCTGGGATTGGTTTGCAGCAATTTCCTCTATTCTTCTCTTCCATTCTTCCCTATCTTGTGCGGCTCTTTTGAAGTCTCCATATGATGAGTCCATTAGTCCAGGTCAGATTACAGAAATATAAAACAGTCTAATGATTCAACAGTTTTTTGAGCAATCCTTAAAATGAAAGTTTGTGATTTTTAACGTTAACTTACATCGAAAGATACATACATTTTGTTATTGAAAAATAAAAGATTTTATGAAAATTTCTGGCCTCTACTACATTTTTGCGAATGTTGAAAGATCAGATTAAAAGTCACTTAGTTTAAAGAATTTTGGCACATATAAAATGGTATAATTAGATGAGTACCTGGTCCTTGAACACCAGCTCCTCACGGTAGCTCTGGAGGCTGTTCTCAAGGTCAATGCGACACAATGTCTCATCCTCGTGAGCCTTGCGGGTGTCCACCAGGAGCTTGCGCAGCTGCTCCAACTCCTTCGCCAGATCCTGAGTAGAAGCAGAAGATAAACATTAGGTCGTCAAAGACAAAACATTGATCAATTTTATAGAAATAAATTATTTATATTGTTAATATTACTTATTTATTTATGTAAGACGTAGTTATTAAAATTCGTAAATGACATTTAAAATGTATTAAATTCGTTTAAGATTTCCCATACTATGAAACATTTAATGAAACCGTGCTACTTATTGCTATGTAAAAGCACACAAGCCGAAACACGAATCATGGAAAAGGAACAAAACAACCACAAGTGGCATTTCGGACGGTGACGGAAACGGCCTGACGCAATACCTGACCTGGTCCTTAAGAGGTGTTTTGCAGAATTACCTCCAGTGCTCACAAAATTATTTAAACTCTCAGAAGTGGAAAGATGCCAGATCTTTGGAAAAAGGTGATTTTTCACCCAATCCCTAAGGGGCACCACTCTGACCCTTTCAACTACCGCCCCATAGCCATCCCTTCCATACTTTCAAAAGTATTGGAAAAGGTGGTTAATAACAAATTGCTTACACATCTCTAGAAAAACAACAATCTAAGCAATAGGCAATATGGATTTTGACAAAGCCGATTGTGTGGTGATCTGTTCGGATATGTGCTGCATATTTGGGGGTGGTACTTGGAGCATTTTGTATGGTACCAGGCGCTTGTCAGGAAGGTACCATTGTATGGAATCCATTCAACCCCGCATGGTTGGATTGAAGACTTTCTCACTTACACTTATACTTCAAAAACGATATTATGCATAATTTGAAATGTCTGTTGGCTACATACCTTCCTACTAGATCAAGCATCAAGCAAATCTATGGATGGCAAGCTAAGAATACTTGATAGCAGTTCGCTTTAGAGGAAACGGGACGGCGTTTTGTCCATACAAACGTTTTCCCCAATTTCCTCGCTGGATTTTGACACTACTCGTCGCCTCAGTTCTTATTTGTCCAACAGACCATTTTAGTTTTTGTTCAATCTCCATTTTAAAATTAAAAATAAAGTATAAAAATTGATAGTTAATCTCTTAACTAAGAATTATTTAAACTAATAAGACCTTTACCTTTACGGATATAGCTTTATCTTAAACACCTCTCATAATGTTTTATTGAAATAATGAAAGAAAACCTTCTCCTCCCGTAAAATTTTCTAATGGTCTGTTGGACAAATACGAACTAAGGCGACGTACTGTAAATATTTTTGAATATAATATAGATATCAACCACTGGTGTTTGGGTACGTTTTGTTTTTTTGACAAATTACTTCTTTAAATGGAGTCAGCACCCTCCAAAAATTGTTAAAATCGCCATCAACAGACGTTCAGTACAAATTAGACAAAACATTTTTTTGATGATTGATAAAATCTTGATTTTGATAATTTTATTTAAGTAATATCAGCCTGAGGTGCAGTTGTCCCTTTCGCATAGTATTTAGAGTAAGAGGGACAGCAACAGCAACAGTCTGGTAAAATACCTATTGGTAAAATTTCTCAGTGGCCGGATTTCCTCTTAAGTTAACAATATTAATATTAATTTGGAAAAAAAGATATTTTGGTTATGTGCCTTCCTACTAGACGTCTTTGTTGGTTTTCCAATCTGATACTGCCCATACTCAGCCAAGTATCAAGCGATTCAGCCTGTGTACAGCGGTGGCAAGTAAAGTAGCTGTTAGTTCGTTGGCTGTTAACAGCATTACAGCAGTCCTAATTTCAACGCCCCAAACTTTGAATGTCCGTAGCGTTGGAATTCCTAATATTATTAGGATCATTATTTTTGTTAGTGTTTCGTCAACGTCGTCATTATTTCCAATACTTGACAATTTATCAATGATGGTGGCCGTTGGTGTTATTTCGAATTGTCATCAGTGCTCAGTACTAATTTAAACACGGTCTGCCCAGTTTGTAGAATGAAGTAGACAAAACACAAACCAAACCCATAAGATAACGCTGTTAAATGTGATATGTAAAGAGGTGGGTTACCTGGGCATCATCTTGCGCCTTTTTCTTGTCGCCCAAGGCCATGTTGTATTTGTTGTTGACCTCTGAGAAGCGGGTCTCAAACATGCGGGACGTGTTTTCGGCATTGATGAGATCTTTGGTCTTCTTATCAAGGCTAGAAAAAAAACAAAACCATTTTAGTAAACCAAAATTAACCCTTTGAAATACTGCGAGCTAAAACATTCATTGTGAACCGGGAGGAAATTGTGTTCCTTTTGCAGTGCGTTTGCTGACTGTAATTTCGTATAGATTGTACTATCTTCAGGTGGTGATTTTTTTTACTTATATTCAGAGAAATGTTTATTTTTCTCCCTCATATAATAAACAGGAAAAAGAAATAAAAAGATATTTTTTCAAATTTTATTGTATTTTCGTATGGCTGAAAAAGCGTTTCAAAAAAAAAAATCATAAACAGTATTATGATATAATACGTAGTGACAATGTCATAAAATCAGTAAAACCTTGAAAATCAGAAACATTATTTCTAATGACACGAGCCATCAAACTTATTTTGTTACACCTTACTAATAAATGTGTTTTAAATTTTACACAACTGAACAATCATTTAACCTACAATTGTGAAAAATTTAAAACATGTTTAGTCTAAGCATTTATTTTGTACCAGGCTTATATAAATCGAACAACAAGAGAATATAAATTTTGTAGCAAGCGAATATAAAATAGTAAAAAAATAAAATTAAAGCTTAATCCGTCAGGCTAATTTGTTTGCTTTTCGGAACAACTCACATAGGTCTCATAGAAATCGTTTTGTCCCTTACTATCATAGTGAGAAATATAATATGAACGGTGTAAGAGAAAATACCACACTTTATATTTAAATATAAAAGTTAACCACAAAACAAGAAAAATATAGACCTTTACGAAACTAAAGTTTAGGGCCGCAAATTGAAAAAAAAAATGAAACTTTGGGAATTTTTTATTAATTATTTTTACATGGAATGACAAAAAATTAGGTGAAAAACATAGGGATAGTCATTTTTAAAACTTTTATGTTTGCACACAAAATTTTTATATTTCAAAATTTATATATTTACTAGCTGACCTGACAGACGTTGTTCTGTCTTAGTTATGAATATTCAATTCGAATTGGAATAAATAATAATAAAAAAAATTATTTCAAAAACATATTGTTTATTGTAATGCTTTTTGATACAATTGTTTCTCCCTGCGTGTCCTTTTCCATTCGTCCCGTTCCCCGTACACCTTCCTTTCCTCTCCCGCGTCCCCTTCCTCTCTCGCGTTCCCACTCCACCTTCCCTCTCCCCATTCCCCTCGCCCGTTTCCTCAGCTCTGTGAACCCCCCTCTCGAGTTCCCCTCCCCCTCCCGCATTCCATGTATCAGTCCTAGTACATTAGTCGGTTTTGAAATAGTTTGTGTGCAACCAATTTCAATTTTTTTATACAAATTTCATAATGCTAGAGCTCACCTGTATATGTATATAGAAACCTTCGCGGGCATGCTCACAACAACTCACCAAAGTTTCCTCGCAATCGGATAAATGGTTTAGTAATGCATTTTCATGAAGCCAGAGCTCGCTATTATATATAGAAACAATCGTGGGCCATGCACACATCAAATTCCCAAAGTTTCATCGGAATCGGATGAACGGTTAGCAATTCATAATTTCATGATGCCAGAACTCACTATTGTATATAAAAAACCATTGCGGGCGTGCACACATCAAATCCCCAAAGTTTGAATGAAATAGGTGAAGTCGTTCTGAAGTTATGGCGTGACCAAGGGAAACAGGGATTCATTTTTATATATAAAGATTTCGATTTCCTTTCAAAAACAGTTTTTAGTTTTCGGATAGATTCAGAAGTATTCTATGTATTTGGATTTTATTGTAAAGCGGAAATATTTCGACCCTCTGACAAAACATGGTCGAGGCCTAAGGGTTAAGAAATCATAATAAATTGTACAACGCTCTAGAGGTGATTTTTGACAACAACAGTGCACTCACTACAAATTAACCCTTTATTTACCCGGTAGGTCCCTGGGACTCCATTGAAAACTTTCAGCGCTCATAAAACCGTTAGTTTTTGGAATTACAAATTGTGTGTTCCAGTACCATCACGCAGTGATCCGTTAAACGCGGGGGAGAGCGGACGTCGATACGCGCGGCTCCGATTGGTAAGTAATCATGCTGATGGAGTCCGTGGGACTCCACTTAGCGTGATTACTTTCTTTTTTTTTTAGTTCGAACCGTGTTCTTTTTTTTGCTTTTTATAAGAATTGATTACATTTTTGTTATATTTCTTTAAAAATTACTTTGAAAAATTGTTTACTTTTGAAAGTCTAGAAGTTAGGTTCACAATTTTGTTACAAAAAGTGCCATATTCTAGAAGTTCCTTAATAAAAGGCTGTGATTCTATAATTTTAAGTAAAAACCTATGCCATTGTAGAACCAAATATACAATAAATAAATATAACTAGCATTCCTTTTAAAAAAGTGTTTATTTCATGCTAATTTTATAATTTAATTTTCTGGAGTCCTGGGGACTCCACCAGGTAAATTGTGTGTGTATGAAGTCACCGGGTAAATCAATTAATATTATAATGGATTTTAATATGCTACCCAACAGGTTTCCATTTGAAAATCTAGTGTAGTGCTGAATGCCGGAGTAGCCTTACACCCCAATGTAACCCCACATACCTACGTAAAATTGACGTACAAATTGCAGACATAGCAAATAAATATTTATTTGTTAGTTGGGAATGACTCATGCGCGTTGTGCGGACTATCTGGAGGCACCTATAGGTTACACCGACACACCGGAGTCAAGGAAAGTTGCACAATGCACATATAATTAAGTTCAATAACAACATGCATCCATACGTATTTTTGTATAATTAATAAAAATTATATTCCATAAAATGGATAAAATTCCTTATTATATTCCATAAAATGAGTGAGTGTCAAGAAGATCTGTTTGCCGCCAAATTAAGTTCAGGAAATTGCGTAGAGGCGGGTAATTGGCGCCATCGTCGCCGAGAAATGTCAATAAGCAGAGCACGCGGCGCTGCCGGCAATTTTTAGAAGTAATGTCAACATTTTTTGTATCTAAAAGCAAACTACAACAATGAGTGTCGTAACCGCGAGATGATGGGAATGATAATACAAATTTAATCTTGTGTGATTTATTAAACTCAACTATGTAGGTACATATTTATGACACCAAAGAGATGCCGATATAAAAAGTACCCGGGGTTTTTTTTCGAGCAAGTGGATACCTAGCTTCTAAAAGTGTCCTCAATGGTCGCCAGGTTGCCGTGGCAACATCGACGGCGACTTGGCTGAAAAAAGACGCCGGGAGGTTTTTACTCCTAAACTGAATATGGCGTAACAGGTTAGGGGGCATACATTAATTACGTGAGCTCAAAAGAGGTGGGGGTGGGGTGGGTGGGGGGGGGGCAGCAAAATCTCACGTTACTTGAAAAGAATATACGAAGTGGCTCAAATTTATCTCACCAAGGGGGGGAGGGGTCTAGATTGGAAGAAAAACTGCTCACGTAATTAATGTATGCCCCCTTAGAATCGAGCCTAGGCTTTTGGTTGGTAGGCATCGCGCAGTGGCAGGCGGGTCAATTGAAATGAAAACAGGGTCGTTACAATTAAATATTTTGCGCACGTTTGGTTGTTAAACATACGAATTCATTGCACACGATCACATTCGTAGATACCTAGGGGAATATAATAATAATAATAAGTAAATCGGACGATGACGACATTCGTGATGCCGCATGCGTGACGACATTGGTCCAAATTAAGATACAGAAATCAACACTGTATTGGGTAGCGCAACCGGTGTTCGGTCAGACATCAAAATGCAAAATGTTTAAAAATAAAAGTGCTTAGGTAGGTACTAATTAATTACTGAGAATTAAAGAAAATTGTATTGCGTCTGTGTGGTACCTACTAACCACGGTTTTTATAAATGCATTATACACAAAAAATAGAAGGTTGCCTTTCGCGGAGTGCCTACCTACCTAGTAGTAAATGTAATAAATTTAATAAAAAAAATATAAATTAAGTTGTCGTTATCTTCTCGAATCTATAATTCTCTCGTGAAATCTAAATCAATTCATGATGTAAGGCTTTATTATGGCCGATGACGACATTCTTGTGTATAGAGTCGGACACGGGCTGAGATACCCCAAATAACGCAGATGTCGTCATAAGACGGCGCAGAGAAGGCCGACGCTATTTTCCCGATAACCATGATGTCACTCGTAAAAATACCATTTGATCGTGTTGGCGATATTTGACAAACAAAATGTCGGATAGGTACCTAGGTACTTAATAATACAAACCCTATCCGGCGGGGCGATCCTACACAGCGCTTAGAAACTTGCATCATGTACCAAAACGGAAAATAATTATTATGTTCACGAAATTGAAATCAGCAAGATCAAGAATCATGAGATGTCCGCATCATCATTGTGTCGCAGGCCTTGCGGCGTGTGAGACAAACAAAACGATGCACAATACAGAAATATACCTACCAAAAAAATGGAGAGCTTTAAATTCCTACACGACCCAGTTAGGGTAGCTGTGTTCTAGTGTTTATATAATAAATATATAGTAGGTATGGCAGAGGGGATTTAAAACTAACGAGGAAGACTCGGGGCAGCATGGCAAAAAGTTTCCCGTATAATTATTATTCTCTGTATTATTTATGGCATGCACAAGCACAAGGAGCGTTATTCTCCGCGGCACTGGGTCACCCGTGGTGAAAAAAAACACAGTGGGTGGTGATTCTCGATGTATCTCACGAAAGTACCGAATTGTACTAGAAAAACAATCTAATTTGAAAAATACTAGGAGAGCCGCCGCGCGCCGTTCTCGCTTATTTCTCTACAATGTGTTCAACAGTTCAGCGAATTGAATAATTGGAATTCTTACTTGACCGATAAAAAAAGTTATTGAACATTTTACTTTATAATGGATAACTATCATAAATTTCGATTCAAGAAAAAAAAGTCGGTTTCGACACGCAATGGGGTAGGGATAAATTATAAACAGGTAGGTAATCTGGTAAATTGGATGAAATATTAAATTATTTGGTTCTGGTGTAGGTATGTTTCAGGCATTTGCATCGCTTAGCATCCATACTTTGGCTTTTAGTGAAACAAAAATCATATCAGTAGGAGTCGAAGGATTGCGCATGAACAATAATTTTAAAAAAATAGTTCAGGTCAACAAAATTAAAACTTACGCAGGGGCATGCAGATCGTAGAGGCATAGGCATCTGCACGCCCCTGGCAAGTTTAGTGGTGTCGTGTGTTTTAGCTTACGTGATGAATGGAAATAAACATATTATTTCAGTATCTACGCCACTGAGTCGTCCAAATAAAAATATTATTTTCTTCTGTAATCTTCGCAGTCGCGCATTCCTCCTGCATTATTTCATCGATTTAGCGGACACGAAATACCTACATTATATTTTGTCGGGCGCGTTTTAAAATAGGGGATATGGGTCGAGTATAAAAATATAAACATCGACCCCCTTCGTTCGGAAACAATAAATATCAATTAAATTAGAGCGCCTTGCGCTATGCACGCAGCGGGGGATATAATATGTGTATACTCGTACATTGAATTAAAAGATCTCCTACATTGAATTAGAATAAATAAAAGGGAGGGCAATAACAAACTAAATTGATAATAATTTTAGCATACTTCACAAAATGCTTTTCTCCTGACTTTGGTAGCAAAAAAGGTTTGAGTGGTGATCTTATTCTACACTCAATTGTTACTTATTCGGCAAATAATTTTAACGTATTTGTAAAAAGCATTAACTTTGTGGCTCGCCATAATTTACAATAAAAAACACATATAAATTTGTTGTAGACCACTTTTATTTTATACACACTCTACTGTTATAATATTCTCCTGACGAAGGAAGGGTGCTTCCGAAACCGGTAGTGTGTATAAAATACAAGTGGTCTACAACAAATTTATGTGTTTTTTATTGTAAATAATTTTAATTTGACAAAGCTCTGTACACGTAAAATCAAGCATTCTGGCTACAACATACTAGGCGTTAGTTTATCAAAAAGGAAAAATGTGGCCACGAGATTCAGATTTTATTGCTTCCGTTGATGAGCAACGTGTTAACTATAAACTGATGAAAAAAAATATACTTTTTTAGTTTTTTCAATTAAGGAATCAATGAAACTGTTTAGTTAGAGCATCATTTTTTAGAAATCTAAGGCCAAACCTAGAAATTATTTATACAACTTGCATGAGGGTTACTGGCGCGGGCGCACCTTATAATAAATGCACCGGAAGTAGCGATGGGAATGTAAGAGAGAGATCGCGATCATCAGATTAATTTGCGACGGAATAATCAAATGTTTTTAAATAAAGTGCTCACTTTCAGCCCAGTCGTCTCCTTGGAGGTGGTCAAAATTTAATCGAAACTAAAACTTTCGAAGCATTTGCACACATACAGAATGTTGATTATCCATTAATTCGAATAGATTATTTCTAAATAGATGCCTAGAATGTGACTATCGCTTATTCAGATAATGCGTAAGGTTGGGCTAGAATTAATTGCACACTTTACTACGAATTACGGCTGTTTGGTTTGTGATAATAACATATCATGTATGTGTGGTGCACATTACAACGAAAATACAAAAAAAAAACTGTTATCGAAATCAAAAGATAACAATGTCGGCCGTGCAACGGCGTGGGCGTGACTGCCAGGAAGGTTTTTAGAAAGCGTTAGTTAAATTACTAAGGGTGTGGGCGTGTAGGTTCAAAACTCGAGAAAAAAGTTGCGTGGAGATTTTTTAACCGGTTTCAATCATCTAGCGAGTGAAAACACAAAAAAATACGCACGATGTTCACAACTGTGTTCATTCATTCCAGGTTTTGCAACACACGATAGGAAGTAGGTATCACTATTCGTAATAATTTCCTGGCGCTGGCTTCGAACTCCTGTCGAAGAAATGAAATGTTGGTTATTTTTACTACACGCCACGCAGGGGACACGATGTCCTGCGCTGCAACACACATTTATATAGGTACCTAGTACCTAAGTCTACCGAATCGGTAAGGCACGGGTTCAAAATCTTCAAGATGAATAAACTTTTCATCAGGAGGTTGTACGTGTGTAGATTAAATGCAGCAGACCTTTCGACTGGGCGTCTCGCATTATGGTAAAATGGACGGTTATAAAAATGATTGAAACGCGCATACGAAGGCACGCCGTGTGTGTAAACAATACAGTCTCGTGTCAATGTTTGGTATGCCTCTCTCCGCCTGTACTTGTGGCCGTTTGGCGTAGGATGAAGGAATTAATGGTCACCTACACTAGGTACTTGGAACCGGTTTATCGCGGTTTCAGTTAATAAGGTAAAATATTTGGGAAATAATTGTATTTCTGAAAAAAATCGTCTCGACTTATAAACCGCTTATCACCGCTAAGACTCTAGATTTTAAAATTACTTAGCTATTAAAGATTATAAATAATTATTACCTATAATAAGATTATAAATATGTTGACTTGTTTAACGTGGGTATGAATTTCATTAGTAAAAAAAAGAAAGCGTTCGGCTATGAAAGTTCATGCATGTTGTTACACTCACGCCGCAAAGCATTGCTAGTGTCAATTTCAGGACGAGTAATGAGAAATTATATTATTTCCACAAGAAAAAACACCTGATTTGAGAGATAATTTACATCCCCCACCGTGCAGCTGAAAATGGCAGGTGTGTTTCTGAATCGCACAGTACCGCGTCAGCAAAGATCGAGATCGAAGGCAACACGCCCGGGAAGATATAAAATATACATATCTCGTGTTCGTGAGATAACAACTGCACTGAACACTCTCATGTTTACATTATGAAAATATAAGAATATTTCCGGAAAATAAATAGACATTTCACGTTGTCATATTTATCCTGTTCAAAAAAAAATGTTTCTTAAACTTCTAGCAGCTCACATCTCCGCCAGCCTTAACTTACACTCACAAGCATCGAACTACGAACGCATCAATGCGATAGAGGTCGTTTTGGAAGGGTAAAATTACTGTGACAGGGTAAAATGTAAACTGTCGACAATAGGGATTTATTATTAAGGCGGATCATTTTAGGGAACGTACCCATACTACGTGACCTTTTTTTTTTTTTTTTTTTTTTTTTTTCAATTTTTACCCCCTCCCCCCCCCCGGTGACCAAAAGCCTAAGCAAACCGCCGCTCATTTGTACCAAGCGTGACATTTTGAAGACCCCCCCCCGAAGAGGTCACGTAGAATGGGTACGTTCCCTTATCAATATGTATACATGTATACCTAGTAGGTAAATACACACAAGATGACAATCGTCACCTCGGTTACGAAGTTATAACCCTATAACCCCTAGAACCCCAAGGTGACGCAATGTTGACATTATCAAGAAATCTAAATTTGATATAATTATTCTTATTTTTTTTAAATTCAAAGGTTTTCAGGTAGAATTTTTTCAAGGCCACTGGCTTACTACGTACAAAACATTTTAGTAAGGAAACATCCTCTATTTAAAAAGGAATATTATTTAAACCTTCATATAAATGTAAACGAATACAACAAAACTCCTCTACAATCTTTTTAAAAGCATCATCCATGTTAGCTACACAAAACATCTAAAGGTACATAATTTTAAAAAAATGCTGTACATAATAACACCACTATGCTGAAAATATGCAACGTCATTTTATGTTCCGTGCAAATCGGCTTTTAGTAAGAAATTGCCACTAGGCCGCGTATTTCCAAAATCTATACCGGTTCAGTCGCTTTACATTTTCAATATCAAAATTTAAATATTTAGAAATAAAATTATTAATTTCTAATACACACATTGGAAAGATCTAAATTTTAGAACAACTTTTATTTTTGCAAAGTAATAAAAAACTACAGAGGTGTATTTACAATATATGGGAATAATATTAAAATTCAAATATTTAGAAATAAAATTATTAATTTCTAATATAAACATCAGAAAGGTTATTTTATCTAGATTTTAGAACAATTTTTGTTTTTGCAATGTGATAAAAAATAACCAATATAGAGGTATATTTAAAATGTAAATTGTCGCTACCGCGACTGTATCGGTATAGGTTTTGTAATTACGCCACCAGGCCCATTAGCCCAAAATTAATACCAATATTAAATAAATTACTTTTAAAGCTAAAACAAGAATCTTTCTAAATCTTGACTTTTTATTATTGATTGATGCAGTGACCACACCATATGCATATATATATATATATGTATACATATTATTTCGCAATGAAATAATAATAATGCATCTATATTATTGGTAGCGGAAGTACCTACATCGGAACTTATTTATAGGTAGGTAGGTAGTTGCACTCAGGAATATAATTATATTACTTAACAGAATTATCATTAATCGTTCCGCCAACTTTACTACAACAGGTAAGTAAGTAGGTACGTATGCCCGTTCGTCACGATGACGACATTATTTTATGAAATAATCACATATTTAAGCATGATCTCACCGAAATTTTCAAAAAAATGTCTTATGAAGAAAGCCCTACAACGATCCCAAAACTTTCAATTTCGTTTCAAATGCTACAATCACTCATTCACTTCATGTTGAAAGTTTGAATTGGGCGAGAAAATAATAAGGTGATTCGTATGTATTTGGGTTAACTTTATGTTGGAAGCATTATTTTTAGGCGACTATTTTTGAAATAGAAAGCTAAATTTTAGACAGCAATACAGGTAGGTAAACAGCCACGATACTTTAAAAATATATTTCTAGGTATACATAAATTAATAGTGAATTAATTTTCAAATAGGGAAAACGCATTTTGCACAAAAGAATCATATCAAGGTATAGTCTGTCAAAAAAGAGTAGAAAATATAAAAACTTGAACTACTAAATTTGTAGACTGGCAACACCAATTTAACTGTCAAATATTTTTTTGAAGTGCAATGACACTGAATGTATAGAACACAGCAAACCACATTTTAAAAATCATTTTTCCTTCATGACATAAATTTGATTAAAAGGCTATTTATAAAGCGATTTGCTTTAATTTAATTTAACATAAATTTGAATTTAACAATAGATAGAAAGGAAGAATCAGTAATGGTAAGTTTAGTTACACTACTTTTAGATCTGAATGAGTTAAATATATTCAGAACTAAAATTAGAGACATGATCTAAAGCCCAGGCGCTAGGTACTTTATCTAGTATTAAATAAATGTGAGCAATTTCTAAACTGTGCTTTATATTTTATTACATTATAGTTATTCTTCATTATGTTAACACAAAATTGCAAAGGTATAATAATAATATACCTATACGCAATTCTAAGGCCGGTTACAGTGCTCGACTGACGGTCGGTGCGTACGGTCGGTCCTGACGATACCCATGCGTACGGTCGGTCCTGACGATCGCATACCACCGACCGACCGTCGGTGCGTACCGTCAGCTGTCAGTTCACGATTGACCAACAAGCTGACCGGACGTCGTACGCGAAATTAATTAATTAATAGCTGCTTATTATCTTCGTAGACGTATTAGGAACAGAAGACGTAGATATCATGTACACCCGATCGTCGCCCAGAGAGCATTTCTAGCTCGTCGGTCGACCGACGGTCTGCATGCGCACGCGCTCGACCGACGATTCTCGTACGTACGGTATACGCATGCGTACGGTCGGTCCTGCACTGAACGATTTAGGAATTTTCATACAAATGACAAGCGCGACCGACGTACGCACCGACCGTCGGTCGAGCACTGTAACCGGCCTAATTTTGAGATCGGTGGGTATCTAGGTACACTGCAGTGAAAAAATATTTTTTCCACTATTATGCCTTTTTAATTTTTTATAAAAATGTAGGTTACACAGCTTTACTTTAACACCATGAGTTGTGTTTAGTATTGCCATTTGATCAACAGTGGCGCCCTCATATATTTTCTACTCTTATTTGACAAACTGTACTGGTACAAGGTAGGTAGTACCTAAGTGGTAAAGCATTTTACTGCAGCTAAAATATTTAGGGGTTATTTCACCATCCTCTTGATAGCCTATCCGTAGGATAGCACATATGAACAGATAAATACTGGCAGTAGATAGAAAACTCAGCTAACTTATCCGATAGACACTATTCATACACAGATAATCATTAATCTGTAGTTTCGTAGAGAAATAACGCCGAGAAGGCCGTGCTATATATACAGACTACAGTTCAACATAATAAATAATAATGTGTAATATAACATAGGTATATGTTTGAGAAGTCCCTTTACGGCAGAGGCAAATAAAGAGAGGTAGAGGTTAGCCTTACGTCACTCCGTAGTCTCATGGAGAAATCACACGGAGAAGGCCAACCTATAAATTTTCATGAGAATCCTAACGCGAGGTTATTCTGTGCGGTGTTCGGCTCACCTGAACATAATTCAGATACGCCATTTGAGGATATTTATGACCTATTATCCATGCCAGGTGTACCGTGGCTCACGGGCTCATGGCTATCGCCAGATTGGTAGATAATGCCGGCTGCCGGCTTCACGGTAAGCTGCATTGCTCGGGGTTGGTTCGTTTCTTCATTCGCGGAATCTATTGAATTTAATAGAGTTCAAACTCAAATCAAAATTGTTCACTGACGAAAGAAATCATCATAATCTAACTTGATTCAAAACATTCAGTTATTTTTTCAGCGAGTTGGTTTTCTTAAGAAGCAAGAATAAGCATGTATTTTTAACCGGGCATTCTTTCTTGCGCTAGAAAATTATAAATTATTACAAAAATTTCTAAGAATTTGCGCAGGAATCTGCAAGCAATTCTCCTTGCAAAACGTTCAAAGTTACATCAATACCACTTGGTTGCTACTGAGAACTTTCATGGTTACTCGAGCAATATACCGCTCGCTCCTTATAAGGAAATGAATATTCACAGCTGTTGTTCGACCCGATATCCCGCTTAAAACTTCTTCGGAAAACACGTTTAGGGGCGAATTATTTGGTGATATTGTTTTACAACCTTCAAAGTGAAAATGTGGGCCAAATAATAGCTATTTGTTTGACAAGCCCCCAAACGGCACGCAAACTCCAATAGCTAGGAGAGCTTTGAATAAAAGAATGAACGGTTACCTCGAGAGTGTTTTCTCTTGGGGTAAGAATAACCTGGTCGAATTTAATGTTTCAAAGACCCAAAATCATGTTTGATAACGTCTAAAAGGGATCGAAATGAAATAGTCTCCTTCAACGGAAGCAATCTTCCGAACAGGACCTCCATCGATATGCTTGGTGTAACTCTAAGTGACCAGGGGGCCTAGTCACTAATTTTTGTAAACCTCCGTTTCATGAAGTTACAGGTTTAGCTACGTCACATGCCCGTATTTTGACAGATTCGCCAACTTAAATAACAACAACAACGGGTATGTGACGTAGCTAAACCCGTAACTTCATGAAACGGAGGTTTACAAAAATTAGTGACTAGGCCCACAGCTCAGGTACGGGGGCTCCATCGAAAACAGAGTTAAGTTAGCCTCACAGAAACTGGGTGTACTCAGTACCGTACAGGGCCCGCAGATACTTTAACAGTACACAACTGCTAACCCCGTACAAATCGCAAGTGCGCCCCACCGTTGAATTTGGCAGCCTCCTCTGGTCCGGAGCTCCAAAATACCAAAAAAAAACCCCTTGACTCTGTGCAGAAACGGGCGGTCCGTTTGATAGATTCTCCCATCTTAACAGACGGATTGCAATCTTTAGAGCATAGGCGTCAGGTGGGAATGCTGTCCTTGTTCTACCGGTATTACAATGGAAGTTGTTCCGAGGAACTTGATTGATCCCCTCGGCACAGGTGCATAGTCGGGAAACACGCCAAACATGCGCCCAACATTTGTACACGGTTGACATTAGTCACATGAGAACGGGGCGTTTCTATGACTTGTTCTTGAGTCAACGGCTCGGCTGTGGAACGATTTGCCGGCCTCTGTGTTTCCTCCCTCCTTTTCAAGTCTCCTTTTTGTCTTTTCAAGACCCATGTTCACTCCTTCCTTTCCCCAAAAAGACCCTCCACACAGCATCTTCAAAGATGACATAGGCCCTGAGGGAAATTATTTTCCTTAGGGCCTCCTGTGTGAAGTTAATGTAAAAAAATAATAATATCAGACACGAACGTGTTATTCATAAGTAAAGTAACGGCTAAATTCGTCCAATAAATATGTAGTACACGTTTATTGTTTAAACAAGATGAAATTTGTAGAAAATATAAGTCCGCTATATGAAATAACACTTTATAAATGTCATGGTAGATTTAAGAAAAATGTTTAATTATAATGGTGACATCACGACATTGCCATTTACGAATAGCGGACAAGGCCGCGGGGATAATTATTCTATACAAACATTTTATATATGTAGGTACATAGTATTTCATCATCTACACATAAAAAGGATAACGTATATTATTAATAAATAAACAAATAAATACTCGAATAGGTTGAAAAACTCGGCTAACTTATCCGACATGTAGCCGAGAATATACGTTACCGTATGGATAAGCTATCAAAGGACGATGAAAATCCCTACAGGGCGCTCGGTAAGTGGTGGATATTGAATACCTTGTTTAGTAAAAGTCCTGGTTTCCAAGTTAATTGAATTTTTTAGTTTTAAAAAAATCTAAAATTGACACCCTTGTTCGCTCTCTTCTGTGCCATCGTCACAAACAAAGATATTCAAATACAAAATCTTTGGTCACAAATGAAAGAATTTTCTCCATCTGTATTTAAAAAATATATCTTTTTAAATAGTAGTGCTATCTATAACCTAATGCTATCAGAAATACATTATTACTATTAATTTTTCTTTATTTATTGCTTTGATGGTTATAATTTGTGGATTATTCGACCACCATGCTAGGCACATGCCCGTGTTTTATGGTATTAGGGGTCGTCCATTAATCGCGTGATGTTTTGTGCTTCATTGAAATGTGATTGTGCTTCATTGAAATATAAATAACTTAAACCTGTTTAAATTTTAAATTAATACTTTTTTAAAACGCATTGAAATTTTATTTTGTAATATTTTAAAATGAATAAATAATTGAATTGAATTGAAAAATCTGCGCATCTTGCCAATTTTGAACAGTGGGTACTCAATCTATTTTTTGTCACCCCCCCCCCCCCCCCCCAAATCACGTGTATTTTTTTAGTACAAAGTATTTTGAAATTTTCAGAATATTATCACGAAAAATAAATACACGTGATATCTCATTATACCCCCCCCCCCCCCGTCGTGATATTTCGTGATTTTTTTCCGAACCCCCCCCCCCTTTCGAGCCTCACGTGATTAATGGACGACCCCTTATTGAGTTACTGTTGCAGTAAGTCAACGTTAAATTTGTGTTTTGATCATTTTTTCTGTTGCAGTAAGTGTTAAACATAAAATTTTTGTTTTGATCAATTTTTTCTGTTGCATTAAGTCTTAAACATAAAATTTGTGTTTTGATCAATTTTTTCTGTTGCAGTCTTAAACATAAAATTTGTGTTTTGATCAATTTTTTCTGTTGCAGTCTTAAGATGAAGTCGTAGTAAATAATGCAAAATCATATGTTTTTGTTTTGAAAATTTGATCGCTTAGAAGTATTGTAGATGCTTCAATTAAATACTGCGTGTAGAACATACCTTGGCCCTTAAAAATATCGGTCATTTTTTTTATAAGTTTTTTAATAAGCCTATAAAAAAATAAAGTTTAAGGTCTAAAAAACACACTTTCATGTCCAAACTCTCCTATTTATAAACCCCTTTTCGGATATGGTTTTATCGTGTAATGTGGCAAATTCCGTTTATTTTATAATAATCGCAAAAAAAGTTGATATTTACACCCAATCTTCCCAAAATAAAATAAAATATGCATTTTCGCGTTGATATTTTACAATACGGCCGCTGTGCTTTGCCGCTATGCTTTGCCCGCGTGAGTTCGAATCCCATCCTCGTCGCCAATTATAATGTTTGAGGTTTCTTAATTAAACACAGGAACTGAATCATTTGTAAGACGTTTATTGACACTGTTGACAAGTTCAAGGTTATACATCAAGTGACGCGACAGACCTGCCAACTATCAGCATTTGACAGCTGGTTATATTTATTACCAACATAACACAATACGGCCGCTATGGCGTCCACCGAAGGAATACTGTCCACGGCACAGTAGTGAACTAGTGGATCGCCTTAAACATAAAATTTGTGTCTTGATATTTTTTTTCCCACACGTTTTACCTATTGTTGTGCGTGTATCTCATTTTTATGGAGACTTAGGTGGCCAATTGGGTGGTTGTCATGGAACCAGGACTGCTTAAAGTGTCGCTAGTTCCGGGAGCAGTTATTATTTTTTATTCAATTTTCGGAACGACTTTGGGTTCCCCCGTTCACAGTTCAGAGGCTATCAACCACTTACCGGGCACGCGGTATAATAGGTAGGTATACCACCGGCGATAAAAAAACCTACCTTCAATAAAATTGAACGGTTTTACTGCAGTGTATTTGATGTTATAATTTCAGGCGCATGTGCTTGACAAACCACTGGATTACCTTCTAGGTGTGTTGGATGATCAAGAGTTCGAAGGTTGATTAAAACCTGAATGGTGAGGATGATCTACCTACACTCTTAAACCTAAATTTTCATTAAAAATAATAGTAAATTAAATTATTAAAAGACTTTGGGGTTTTAAATGGCAGCCATTCCGAAAACTTGGCCAGCGATCATCTAAATGCTGCAGTGCGATTATTGAATGATTACACAGAGAAGTTAATGACATTAGCAAACTCGGTAGTGCATTCTTGTGCACAAACAAGATGAATAATGATTAGTCACCAGTGTGATAATGGACTGCAACTGCTGTGAGAGATGATCATTTTTTAAATCATAATATTGAAACAGGTGGCTTCCAATATATTACGCTCGGATAAAGTCCATCACTCGAATTCTTTAAGGCATACGGTATAAAAACCTTGCATTAATGTTGATTTGAATTCGTGGCGAGTCCATTGTTTCCACAATGCGGGTTAAATTCACGTAGGTACCTACGTATTATATAAAAAGTATATATCGATCAATAGCGAGGAAACCTTCAGTCCCAAGTTAGCGATGACGCATTTCCTCGCCGGCATGGTTTCCCAATAAACTTGTACGAATCATAAACATTTACTAGTTTTACTACTGCAAAACACGCGAATGTGTAGGTATTATCCCTCGGCTTACGAAATTTTTGTCAAGGTCTTGCGATTTAATCCGATAAGCCAGATATTGGACAATCAAATTATTTTTCGTAATGCTTCGTGAAACAACAACTTGATTGGCGAAATCAACATTTGGGTTAATTACTGCTAGGTAGAATAATTTATGATATTTTGATCCAGTTTTCGCCAATTTTCGCAACAGTTGCGTAACGATCACCTGAGTTTTTAACAAACTAATTTCGGGCACCAGACGTGAACCTACATTTTAACTAACTTTACGACGGGGTGGGTAGGTACCTACCTAGTTGATCTCAACTTCACCAAAATAATAAAAATACATACTTTCGCAGCAATGGTCAATGAGGATGTCCAGTGGCGTGTTGTGCAATATAAAACTCGTGGTTTCGCCTATATTAAAAATAGTCACACAGAATTGGCCTGTCTATTTCAGGTCCGTGTTGCCGAGACGAAATTTAGTTTTGACCCAATTTGTGGGGCAGACACCTCGGCCAAGTCGGCCAAACAGACAGAAGTTATCTATCTAACCTCAAATTAACCTATTACGGAACTACCTAGGTACCTATACCATCTTAAGAATCCCTCAAAATTTCAAGTCTGGTTCATTGTTCTAACAATAATAATTTAGTGAGGCTAGGTTAATACTATTCTATAGGTACTATATTTAAATTATATGTACAAAGTTTGTCAAATAAGAGTAGAAAATATATGAGGGCGCCACTGTTGTTCAAATGGCAATACTAAACACATAACTCATGGTGTTAAAGTAAAGCTGTGTAACCTACATTTTTATAAAAAATTAAAAAGAGTATAGATACCCGCCGATCTCAAAATTAGAATTGCGTATGTGTGTATTATTAATATACCTTTGCAATTTTGTGTTAACATAATGAAGAATTACTACAATGTAATAAAATATAAAGCACAGTTTAGAAAGTACCTAGCGTTGCCTGGGCTTTAGATCATGTCTCTAATTTTAGATCTGAATATAAACTCATTCATATCTAAAAGTAGTCTTACTAAACTCACCATTAGTGATTCTTCCTTTCTATCTATTGTTAAATTCAAATTTATATTAAATTTAATTAAAGCAAATCGCTTTATAAATCACCTTTTAATCAATTTTATGTAATGAAGAAAAAATGTTTTTTAAAATGTGGTTTACTGTGTTCTATACATCCAGTGTCATTGCACTTCAAAAAAATATTTGACAGTTAAATTGGTGTTGCCAGTCTACAAATTTAGTAGTTCAAGTTTTTTATATTTTCTACTCTTTTTTGACAGACTATACCAACACATTTAGAGAGGGAACGTGGTTTCATTACTTATCTCCCCTACCTACGTGCATTCGAGACTTGCACCAGGCTGTAGATTTAAAAGGGGGAAGAGGGTCACCCAATAAACAAATATAATATCAGGTTAAATGCATTTTCACCAAATATTTCAGTTTCTTGTAATTTAAATTTACTTCGACAAATTTCGACTTCGTAATAGTAGGTCCGACCTGGGGGGGTTGGTGGCTAGAGAATTGTGCCATTGGGGGGTGATACCCGACCGAGTGTCCCCCTAACTACGCCATTGGGTAGGTACCATACGGAAGTGAAATAGATGGAAGAAATACAAGCAAGTATTGTAATCTCGAGAAATGGCACTATTTGCCTTGCAGGTGTTAGGCCATTCGTATATTTAAGGAATATTATACATAGGGTGACTACGCCAGTCTTCCGGCCACGCCCGGTGGTCGGCCACCAATGACTTTAACTTGAATAAACATGACACACGCACTAAACTTCGATAATATTTTTGAATGCTTGAAATCAGCCACTATCCCGCGAACAAAAAAACGAAACTTCGCCATCTTGCCTCTATTTTAAGTACCATAACAGTAGATTCAAAAATATTGATAGTGGTAGTGGGCTACAATTTTGATTCTGGATTTTTAAAAAACTTGATTGAGAAAATTTTCGAACGGCAAGTAGAAGTTGAAATATTTGTTTAGTACTACTATTTAAGTGGCATTTATCGGCGAAAACGTGAACTAAATTAACGATTTAGATCGATAAAATGGACATTGAAAATATTAATTACTTCTCCCTGTTGCAACTACTGGGACTTGATACATTAAAAGAAAGAAGAATTTGTTCTGATTTATTTTATTTATTTAAAATTGTTAATAACTTGTTGAACTCTCCTGAACTTCTTTCGTTAATATGTTTTCATGTACCTAGTAGATCAGTTCGTCACAAATTACCTTACCATTGTAATAATACAGGATCTAATGCTGAATTACATGCCATAATAAATCGCCTGCATATACTTGGTAACAAATATGTTGTTGATGATATGATAAATATTGAAAGATTATCAACATACAAACATTATCAATTAGTCAGTTTCCTAGAAAGTAATAAAATTCTTCACAAAAACCAGTTTGGTTTTATAAAGTCACTCAGCACACAAGATGCTATTGCTAATGTAACCTCATACATCAACGAATCATTGGATAAAGGTGAAAAATGTGCCGGTATATTTATTGATCTCAGAAAAGCTTTTGATAGTATATCCCATGAGATTCTACTAAAAAAACTAAACAATATAGGTATAAAAGACAATGCAATTAAATGGATTTCGAACTACCTAAAAAATCGACCGCAAGTCATAAAAATAAATCAGATTAATAGCGATAAAGAAATATCAGACTTTGGAATCCCTCAAGGTACAGTAATAGGACCAATCCTTTTCACCATATATGTTAATGACATTTTTTTCAACCACTACATGGCCAAATTACTTCATATGCCGATGATACGGTATTAATAATTAGCGATAAAACTTGGGAAAAAGTAACGTTTAAAGCCACCGAAGACATAAATATTTTAAAGAATTTCTTCGACGTAAATTTACTATCACTAAATGGTGATAAAACATTTGTAATTCCATTTGCAATACACAAAAATGATACCCCTAAAAACATTGACATCATCATCCATGATAATTCCAAAACACATAGTAAAAATTATTGTATCCAAAACTGCACAATATTAAAAACAACAAACACAATCAAATATTTAGGAGTCATTATCGATAAAAATTTGAAATGGAAGGAACAAATTTGTCAAGTTGTAAAAAAAATTAGAAAATTGATTTATATATTTTTAAGAATCAGAAATTTTTTATCTGTAACAAACTTATATCTAATATATTACGCTTTGGTTCAATCAACTTTACAATATGCTATCATTAGCTGGGGATCCGCATACAAAACTAATCTTTCCCCAATTGAAGTTGTGCAGAGGCTAATAATTAAAATCATATTGAAAAAACCTTCGGACTACCCAACGGATCAATTATTTAAGGAATTCCAAGTACCATCTTTCAAAGATCTATACAATAGAAATGCATTGATTCAAACTATAAAAGAAAAAGAAAAATATCAATTTATAACTGAAAACCGTACTAGACATAAATATATTTTCTCATGCCTAAAATTAAACACTTCCTTTGCACAAAATTATTATACTTATCAAGGAAGACTTATTTTCAACCGATTACCGGATGAAATTAGAAAAATTAATGATAAAATCCAATTAATAAACACTGTTAAAAAATATTTTAAAGATAATATAAAAAAAAAAACTAAAAAAAAAAGTTTCCGACTAATCTAATCTCAAGAACAACTACTTATAACTCAGTTTCCAAGTGATACTCTGTTCTTCAAATAAGTTAAATTTTGTATTGTTTTTAGCAACAATTTACATATCACCGAACTTACAACTTGTTGTTTTTTACATTCACATTGTAATTTAAGAACTTAAATATAGCATTAAAAATGTACACTACTCTTCCAGACACAAGCTAATGCTTCCATGGAAGAGTGGTATTAACGTATTTTAAAATGAACATGTACGCAAATTACTACATTATCTAAATGTATATTATATTTTATATGCTAAAATAAATAAATAAAAAAAAATAAAAAAATTATTTAATTAAAGCTGTTTGTCAGCGCTTTTCTGTTAGATTATAATCTAATATACTTTGTATGTTTATATTCTTCATCAATGTTTATTTCTGGAATTTTTAAATTAATTGCTACGTACTTTACGTAGTAATTTTTTAATTCATAATATCTTGTACACATTCTTGTATTTGAGGTTTTCATTTTCTTCATTTTGTTTTATAATAGCTTACTATTTTTGCTTTATACTGGCACTTCAATATGTGCTCTTTAATTTTTTGTTATATTACTTTTTTTTTCTTCTTAACTATGTATATTGTTTCAAATTATTGTAATTCCCATGTAAAAGCCGTTAATCGGCGTTAATTCATAATAAATAAATAAATTTTCAATACATTTATGTTACAACATGTGCGGCCGGCAAACTGGAACAATCTTTTTTACGAAATCCAGTAGCCGGCCGAGGCGGCCGACCACTAGTGGCGTGTGGTGTTTTATATTTTTGTCTCTCTCGCTCTTATTAACATCAAATTTACTGAGATTTGATCTGTAATGTTGGTGAACATAGCAGTGCTGTTTACGAGCCAGTGGTCGGCCGCCAGTTACCCATACCATTACTATGTTTTTAACCCACAAGTGTGGGGCCGACATCTAGCTGACGTGTTAAAGTTGCTGCACCATTAGTCGGCCACGCAGTATCTCAGTCCGTTTTTTGGTGGATATTTTTACTGAAATTTTACTTTTGATCATAATAATGTTAACTATAGTCTGTCAAATAATAGTAGAAAAAATAAAACTTAACTTCTTCTAACACAGCAAACTTATTTTATGGCACCATTTTGATTTAAATTAATAAATTACTTCGTTTTTACCACTTTTATTGTTTACAAAACCAACATGTTTAGTGAGCAATGCTCACTTCTTCAGGGTTTTTTATTGATACTATAAAAAAACCCTGAATCAATAAAAAAAAACCCTGAAGAAGTGAGCATTGCTCACGAAACATGTTGGTTTTGTAAACAATAAAAGTGGTAAAAACGAAGTAATTTATTAATTTAAATAAAAACTTGAACTACTAAATTTGTAGACTGGCAACACCAATTTAACTGTAAAATATTTTTTTGAAGTGCAATGACACTAAATGTATAGAACACAGTAAACCACATTTTAAAAAACATTTTTTCTTCATGACAAATTTGATTAAAAGGTGATTTATAAAGCGATTTGCTTTAATTTAATTAAACATAAATTTGAATTTAACCTGTTTAATCACAGGAGACCCAGATTGTCCCAGAGCGACCGTGCATTATTAAAAGTTAGATATCTCTCTTTCTGTAATGCGAATATTTGTGATTTCTTTTATGTTAGAAACGGAAAGAAATAATGCTTCTCATTGTCTTAGAATTATATGAGCTTATGAGCTAGATTGTTCAGATGTTACAAACCTGATCAAAAGTGACGGTTTGATTTTGCGCCTATTTATCACGTAACCCACATTTAATTTTAAAATAAAATTGTATGAAAGTGATAAAAAGTGAGGTGACAGTTTTATTACAAATTTTGTTTAGAAAAGGAATCTGAATTAAAAATTTGAAGTTTATTCTATTTTAATTCAAATATTAAAAAGCGTTAAAAAAAACTAATAAATAGGAACATTTAAAATGCATGGGAAGAACCAGGAGTTTTGCGCGCAACCTTTGACAGGCAAAAGTTGACAGAAAATTATTTTCTTATTATTCGAAGGGTTTTAACTATCAGTTTTTTTTTCTAAAAAAATAATTATATTTTCTACTTTTAGTTTGTTTGTGATTATTAGTGCATATTTTTACGTATCTATGAACAACAAAACAAATTGTCTGAATACCGCACATTCAAATGGGCATAAAAAATTCATAATCTCTGGCGGCCCTGCAGCAAAAACCCGACGGCCGACTACTAGTGAGGTGGCCGACTACTAGTGAGGTGGCCGACTATTAGATTTTTAATGGCCGACCACTGCCAAAATCATCATTTTTTATAAAAATATTATTGTAATTTTTACGTTTATGTTATTTAAAAATAATAAACATAAATTGACTGTTCTTTAAGAAATCTGTGTTTTTGTAAACCTCTTTTCTAATATAAACTCACAGTGATTCGCCAAACACGATTTTGTTCAAAAAGGCCGGCTAATAGCACATTCACCCTATATGGTTAGTACCTAGGTAGGTACATTTAAGAATTTAGTTACGGAATCGTTGAAACTAAACCTATCGAATGAATTTTTTACAGAATTAATTAAAGCTGTGCTTGAAGCGTGGGCACGTACAGAAGCCTCCAGTGGTCCGGGTAGAAGCCTCGGCTCTTTGCTCCATTACGTCAGGATTTTTATTTCAGGCGTGTGACATCATCGAGAGACAAAATGACGCCGGGTAAAGTCGCCTTTACATTCTGTCAGCATAGCATTGTGAGCAAGTGTGAGACATTCCTACCTATTTCTTGAGTGTTTGGAAATGACAAACGTTTCTACTTAGGAGGAATGTGGCATCTAATAAAGTCAACATTACTGTTTAACGTTGTGAACTTGACTAATTAAATTGAGTAATTTAATAAATGGCTTGATTTGAGGTCTTATTGTGATTAATTTTTGGTTTAAATACCTATGCCTCCTTTAGCGAAGATTTCGAACAACGTAGGAGACAGAGGAAGCGCAACACGGCATTTAACCCACAAATAAATCACGATAAAATATAACAAATCTAACGAGTTACTCAAAACTACGCACATGAAAGTTCCTAGCCTAAATAAAATATAATAAAGTAAAAAAAATAATAATAATAAATTATCAAAATGATGGGAAATAGTACAAGAAGCTGAATAAAGGGTAAATATTTACCTTAGAGCCGCATTTTCAAAAGGCACAGATTATGGAAATTTGAAATTACACTCAAGGGCGGATCCAGGGGGGGGGTCATGACCCCCCCCTGGGCTGGGTCCAGGACCTAGGTGGACCTACTTTTTACTTGTATCTATTATTATCAAAATTAAATTATAACTTCTTGTGACTTGACCACGACTATGTGACCCCCCCCTGGCGCCAAAGCTGGATCCGCCCTTGATTACACTTCGTTTTCCGGTTCAACATAATTAGGACAACTAGGTACCTAGGTAGGTACCTATATGCAGGGAGAGCCGGTAAACGTTTCCATTTTATTCAGAGTTCAAAAATTCCCTTGTAAAACGATCTAGTGCGCCATTTTTGATTAGTATAACAATAATAATGTTCGGATGATTTTTGTAGCGCCATTTTCGTGAGAAAATCACCCTAAGGGCGCTTTACAAACTAATTTATACATTTGACCTATGTACATGCACATAAAACAAGCGGCTTATAGTAGGTAGTATGGAGTGACGTTTGAAAGGGTTTCGTTTCAATCTAAATACACAAAAATTATTTAAATAACCCAAACTAAGAACTCAATAACCTATTTAGGTAATATCTCTCCGAAGTATTATTTCCATAAAAAGTACCGCTGTAGGTAAATGTTTATTTATTATTATTGACACAGAAGAAGATGACAGACGAATGATTACCTAATTATTATTATAGGTTATGCCGATTTCGTTGGTTTCCACAGTGGAGTAGGTATGAAACTGTAAACAATCAAAGCGAAATTAACACCAAGCGTTAGCTAGAATGTCGACAGATAACATTGATATTATTTCCCAGTTTCCGTCCACGATGCAAGAATTTTTCACATAATTGTTACAAAATTTGGACTTTACAGCAATAGAATACGCTTTCCAAACACTTTACAAAATAAAGTTTGATAATATCATTTAGAATTTTATAGGGAATTTTTCGCATATAAATAATAAACTCACCGTTTGCGGAGTTCTTCATTTTCTTCGCAGAGACGCTTTACATCAATTTCGAGCTTAGCTTTCTCACGGGCCGTTTCATCTAGAAGTTTACGAGCATCTGCGAGCTCATGCTCGTACATACCCTTGATGTTTGAAACTTCGCGGGTGACCGTTTCGTGTGATGTTTGCACTTCTCGCGTGAGACGACTATTCTCACCTTCCAGGTGTCGAACCCGGTCAATGTAGGCAGCGAGCCGATCATTGAGATTTTGCAAAGACTCCTTCTCTTGGAGACGGCTTTGACGAGTAGGACTCATTGGACTGCCAGACCGGCCGGCTGAACTAGCAGGACGACTGCCGGTTCTAGGGGTGCTGCTCGACTGCGGTGATTGAAGCGAAGAGACATTGATGCTACTCGAAGATGTTACAGTCGTTTTCTTGCTTTTAGACGCCATTTTCACTACACAAAACCGAAGAGCACTTGATCAAAACAATTTTCACAGCGCACCGAATTACCGAAACGACGTACCCACGCCGTCAAACCACAAAAACTGTTACCCGCAACGCCGCTAAACTGCGCAAGCGCGACTTCGGTCACGTGACCGATGACATCAACAAAGCCACTCCCACCAAATACCGAAAATTTAAATATTAGTTAGGAACTGCACATTAATAAGCAGATTATTACATTAATTGACATCAGTAAGCTTTGTTTGGTAGATTAAGGTTAGGTATATCATAGAAAATTATGAACTCTCAGAAACTTTAATGTTTTCCGAACGTAGACACAATTTGTAGTAATTAAAATGATTTAAATCACAAAATACTTTATTTAACTGGCAGCACTGCTACGATTTTTGTAACGGCGCCAAGTATTCGAATACGCTTCAACGATCAAAAAAATTACATAATAATGTTATTTTTCAATAATATTTCCTTCCACTTCAAAAATCCATCAAAATTTCATATATTAATTATAACAACAACGAAAAATTCTTAACACGTGCATTATAAATACATACCTACAAAAAAAAAACTATAAAGCTGAATTTACAATTAGTTGTGCACAAGTTTATGACATTCGTTTTGCACTGCTAGTTTCACATGTATGTACACATATAATTTCATCAGGCATGCATTAGTTGTATGCCACAAAATTAGAATTGCGTCGGTGCAAAATTACGCACTACTAGTGGTATGCAACTAATTGAAGAATAAAAATGTGATGCAACTAGTGTCACAAAAGCATATCAGCTGAGCTGAACTGAGTGGACGGTTGTGTTCCTGGTAACTGAATGAGAGTTTTAACCAAATAATACCAAACCACCCACGTTTTAATGCCGAAAATGACAAATCAACGCTGGAATGCATTAAAAATATACAGTTTACAACGAAATCAAAGTCTGTGGGATCCGAAACAATCTCAGTACAAAAATTATTATTATCATATGAATAATAATTCGTATGCAAGATAATTTTTTTCAAGGAGACTCATTGAGCCCTCTTTGGTTTTGCTTAGCATTGAATCCCCTTTCTAAAATGTTAATTAAAAGCAAGTTTGGAATAAAAATTAAGGGTAATACAAGAGAGGGTAGTATAGTTTCACATCTATTATATATGGATGATATAAAATTATTTTCAAATTCTGAATCAAATTTAGAGAAAATGATTAAGGTAGTTAAAATTTTTTCAGATGATATTAAAATGACTTTTGGTTTAGATAAATGTAAAACTATCCATATAGAGAAAGGCAAAATTGTAGATGGAGACGAGGGTATATTTAGAAATTTCAAAATTCAAAGTATGAAAGGGGATGAGGTTTATAAATATTTAGGATACCCGCAATCGAATAGATTAGATCACACTAGTATTAAAAATGATATTAGGATTAAATTTCAAACTAGGATCAGAAAAATTTTAAAATGCAATCTATCTGCTAAAAATTTAGTAAAAGCAATAAATACTTGGGCAATACCTCTACTAACGTACTCATTTGGCATAATTAAATGGTCCAATACAGATTTAGATAGTTTAGAACGATTAATTAGAACTACGTTAACAAAATTTAATTGCCATCATCCAAATTCAGCTATAGAACGAATTAATTTACCTAGAAATTTAGGAGGTAGAGGTGTAGTCAAAATAACATCTTTGAAACACAATCAGGTAGAAATGCTTAGAAATTTTTTCCATAGGAAAGCTAATAGCTCAGAAATGCACAAAATAATTTGCAAGGCAGATAGAAATATTACACCTTTAAATTTTTATGACGAGAATGCCAACATTCTTATAAATACTAACCAGGAATTATTAGATTCCTGGTCAAATAAAATTATTCACGCAAAACACTTCAATTATCTCAACCAAACGTATGTTGACAAACTTTCGTCAAACAAATGGTTGAGTATTGGAGAGTTGAGCGCAGAAATAGAAGGATTTATGCTTGCAATTCAAGATAGAGTCATTAATACTAAAAATTATAGAAAGCATATAATCAAAGATATAAATCAAATTGATGATTTATGTAGAAAATGTTTGGCTTTTCCCGAAACTATAGAACATATTATATCGGGATGTTCTATATTAGCGCCTTCCGAGTATACATTTAGGCACAATCAGGTTTTAAAAATAATTCACCAAAGTTTGGTAATTAAACATAACTTGATTGATTGCCGTAATGTAGTACCTTATTATGAATATGAACCAAATTAATTTATAGAAAATGAATTTTATAAAATATATTATGATAAAACTATACTAACAGACAGAACAATTAGTCATAATAGACCTGATATAGTTTTACATGACAAAATTAAAAAAATAACTTATATCATTGATGTAGCTATTCCAAATTCCTGTAATATTCAAAAAACTGTTTCTGAAAAAATTAGAAAATACACAGATTTAGGAAATGAGATTAAAAGAATTTGGCATTCTCGGACTATAAAAATATTACCATTTGTTATTTCGGCCACTGGCATAATACCTAGGAATCTGATTCAAAATTTAAGCATATTAGATTTGTCAAAGAATTTGTATATAAAAATGCAAAAAGCAGTAATTTTAAATACATGTAAGATTACAAAAGATTTTTTAAATATTTATATTGAGGGATCAGTAGGATTTATAGGTTCAATTAGAAATGCCACAGAGCCGAACCCTCTGATATGAAAATATCTGGAGTCGGTGAATTATATTCCCATTTGGTCTCTAGAAGGTTGACATGTTGTTCTTGTATTGTTTTGTATTTATAATACTTATATAGTGCAATTGCATAACGTGGATTCACTAGATGATCATTTGGGGAAGTGTATGAAAGGGTTTAGTTTTTCATTCTTTTTTTTTTTTTTTTTTTTTGGGGGAAAATTTAACCCGGACATTTAAATCTGGTGCGTAAAAAAATAATAATTGACTGGAAACTATTTACCAGTTGCTATTGTAGCATAATTTGAAGTTTCAATTTTGGTGGCAATACCTCCCGACATTTCTTATCCTGTTTAGGTATGTTGTCAGACACTTTGCTAGTATTAAAAAAAGGTTCACTTTAGTGATGGGTCATGACACATTTTATTACAACTCAATTGAACAAGGGCTCAATTGAACGAGAACTGTGAACTCAGGGCATAAATACGAGCAATGAACATATTTTACTCTCCCGGTACGGTTCAGTGTGCCGTCACTCCTAACTCCTACCACTCCCAGCTCCCCAGTGTGAGAGTATGATTTGATGACTCCTGGAATCAGTTTGCCGCACTGTACCACGAGAAAAATAAGATTCTAGGTAGTTAACAGGTCAACGGCGTAGCTAGCATGGGTGGCACCCGGGGCGGATGTCACCCCCCGGGGCATGGTGTCACCCCCCCCCCCTCCTATTAAAGTTGCCTTGAGAAAATGCTAATTTCGACTTCATAAAATTGGTCCATCCTGGGGGGGGTGTGGGGGGGGTGGCTAGAGAATTTCAGATTTCTCCACAAATATAGGTCATGTTCGCCTATAGAAAATAATAGACCGTGTTTATGTATACAATACTTTGGTGACAATATCCTTCGTAAATTTTTTTCCACGTTCGAGTGTCACCCCCCTGTCAGGTGGCACCCGGGGCGGTCCGCCCCCACTGCCCCTCCCTCACAACGCCACTATAACAGATGTAGGTACATATGTCTAAGTCCAGATGTCGGACTGCCATACACCGTTAATGTCAGGGCTGGGCAAAATACATGCTTTGCTGTAATTGAAATACAAATTACAAAATACTTTTACTCATGTTTTTAAAATACGAAATACAAAATTCTTTCAAGTCGTGTATTTAAAATACAAAATACAAAATACAGTATTTTAGCAATTTTTTAATTTCAAATACAAAATACAAATTACAAAATACAAAATACATTTGGTTTTGGTAGAACCTTTGGTTGCAATAAATTGTCGTAAGTGCCCTTACCTAAGGGTGCGTTTCCATAGAAGCAAAGCTGAGCAGAGTGAAACAGAGACGTGCAAAAATGACCAATCATATTGCTCAGAAGACACATCTCGTCTCCGCTCCACTTGTAAAGTTTTGTGGTACAGGACTTAGGTGTTAGATAATAATAATAATTATTATAATAACACTAGCTTGTTCCCGGCATGCGTTGCAATGCCACATACAAAGAAATGCATTGTTTATCCCTGCATGTCCTTTCCCGTGCGTCCCCGTTCCCCTCCCACATCCCATTCCCCTCCCGCGTTCTCCTGCCACCTTCCCCGCCTACCCTTTCCCCTCTCCCACTCCCCGCCAAACCCCTTCCGCGTTCCACATATTCAGTCCCAGGACATTCAGTTTTCAAACAACTCGCGTGCCAGCTATTACAATTTTTTATTAAAATTTTCATTTTTAACATATTACAAATATTCATTTTTATATATTTTAAGAACAAGCAATCAAATCTGGTACCTAACATAGGTACCTATTTAAAATATCTATAATAAAAAAAACCAGAGACAATTCTTTTGTTACAAAAAAAAAACAGCGGCCTGCTAAATTCAATTTCATAAAACGCGCGAACTGTCAAACGTGCGAAGTTAAAATAGTCATCAAGTTTTCTGAAATTATCCAATTTTCTGCGTAATTTTCTTAATTTTTCTTTCCCTAGGAACCTTCTACAAAGTATAAGAAAACTTAAAAAAAATGAATAAAATTCCAAGATAAATAATAATGACCAAGGGAAACAAGAATTCATTTTTATATACATAGATGACATTTGTATAGCGCAGTTTTGTGTTATTTAACTTCAAGTGCGCTCTACAGTAATTAACTTAAAAATAATCTAGTGTTCAGTCAAATTATTCCTATAGTGATTGATCTAATACTATTATACAAAAATGTACAATACAAAGCAATGATAAGAAAACTACAAATAATCATTAGTAAGAGTGCTATAGCACAGGATAATAGGACAATAATACAGGATTCTAGCGTTTTTACTCTACGTATTATCTATGTTATATTATTTTTCATTGTCATTTTTAAGATCGCTTAATGTATTTGAAAATGTATTTTGAAGCCATAAGTATTTGAAATACAAATTACAAAATACCTCAGCAGCAGGTAATTGAAATACCAATTACAAAATACACTGTTAGGAAGTAATTGAAATACAAATATGTACAAAATAGTATTTGTATTTCAAATACGTATTTCAAATACAAGTATTTCAAATACTGCCCAGCCCTGGTTAATGTCTCTGAGTATGTCATAAGAATAAAATTAATTATAATTATTAATACATAGATAATTTGACGGGTTGAAAACCATACTGGTATAAGCAACAAATCAGAAGAAAAGAGAAAATGACAATTTTGTGTTTTATTTTGTAACACACTACATACAGTGTCAGTTAACCCAACCAATAATAGATCGAGTTGCGATTTTTTCTCGTTCATACCCTTTTGGCACAACGAAAAATACCATCTTTACTATAACTTCTCGCGCTTAACTCATTTTTCTAATTTTTGTCACTTGTACCGGTATGGTTTTCAACCCGTCATTTTAATGGCGGTATTTTTACGAAATCTCCTGAACGGCGCTTACCTATTCCATGTTTTGTTAGATGCAATTAACATACTGAAATCAAATACAGACTAAAACCGAATCTAATGAACTGAATTATAAAAAAACACTATCTTATTTACTTTATAATTATTAAAAAAAAATACTACATGATATAATGTTATGTCGAATTCATATTATTCTTATAATTAAATTATAAAATGTAAATGAAATCCTCAGCACGGGAGATCCCAGTGAGGATATCATTATCTCTATTTGTTATTAAGAAATGAAGACAATAAATCATTATTATTATTATAATTTGTAATAATTAATAATACATAAATACTAAATTGGGAGTAGGTAAGATAAAAGAAAAAATGTATACTGGAAAACATAAAAAAAAAAACGAGTCACCGTTCAATTGAGCCGTGGTACTGTTTACTGGGAGTCGTACAATTACAGCTCATCATAAAGAGCTAGCACAATTGTGCGACTCGTTCGCAAACGACTCGCTAGTTCACTCATTTGAAAATAGTTTTTTTTTAAATATGAACGTAATTTGGCAGGCGGGTATGGGAACCGCCACCGTAGGAACCATTTATTGAATAACCAACACCCCTGCCATAGGTCACCCCGAGTGGTTCGCTATATTTGGTGACATAGTATGGATGCCCGGGTTCATGGGGTAAGGTCTGTCCAGGTTTTGGTGGTGGGTGCGTTGGCCCACCTTCTTGTTGGCCCATCTTCTCGGTGTTTAGGGCACGATGGGCTACCTATCCATCTGGACTCTCCCGGCCAATCGCCTTATACCGCCGTAGGTGGGATTTTTTTTACATTAGCTCCACACAGGAGGCCCTGAGGAAAACAATTTTCCTCGGAGCCTACGTCATCTGCATGTGATGCTGTGGATGCTTGGGGATGCTGTGTGAAGCGTTTTTTAGGGAAGGAAGAAGAGGGATTTCTGGGAAGGAAAGAGGAATGATGGGTGGGTGGGAATCTGGGGGTCAACATATCCAGGAGTGACGGACGTATGAATCCATCCCTTCCTCCCTGGATAGGTAAAAAGGTCTCTCTACACACAGTAGGTGGTCAAACGTGTGTGCCGCCAAGACCTAGACAAACCGTACCCCTGCTGAGTCACCAAACATTGCGAATCACTTGGGTTGATTTATTCTTCCGTCACTCCTGGATACACTGATCCCCAGCTTTCTACCATTTCCTTCCCAGTACAATCAGCCATAAAAAAAAAACTTTAAAATCATGCAAAATACACCAAACCATAACACTAACAAAACATTCATACAGTGGCGAGTGGCAGGAGTCAACCTTATCTTCCTTTCCGAAACACAGATAGCAGAGCCTTAAGACTCCTATCCGGAATGACCGGGCTTCACCCTCGTAGACCAACAGGAGGCGTCTGCCTCTATAACCGAGATGACGTCAATTGTGTATGACTATTGAATCTGGAAAACTTCACTAAGTGTAGTAATGTGGGTGCACCTCAATCTTGCCAGTACGGTAAGATCATATGGTTATAATATTGATGTCACACTGCCTCTAGGATCTTCTGCCCACTGCTTGGTGATTTTTTTTTTACATTAGCTTCACACAGGAGGCCCTGAGGAAAATAACTACCCTCCAGGCCTATGTCGTCTTTGGGGATGGTGGGTGGAGGGTCTTTTTACAAAAGGAAGGAGAGAAAGGTACCCATACCCGCCTCCCAAAGTGATAACATCAATTCTCAATAATTTCAGACCACCCAATCCTGTCTCAACACAGGTATACCCTAGTGAGACAGGCATCGAATAATGTAATGTAAACATACCTTATATAGATAAATAAATAAATGAGAGGCTGAAGAGAATAGTGTAGCACTATAGGTAAGCGGAATGGTTGGGTATGCGGGCTCATTATAAGCTTTGCGGTGGTTAAGTTATCTGTTTTTGGATCCTTCCAGACGTGCCCAGGAAATTGGTGAAGTCATCGTATCTGCGATGGATGGCTTCATCAATCTACTGTTAAAGAAACTGGTTTAGGCTCAAACCCATGGTTCAGTCGACAATGCTCCAAAGCAATTCGATGAAAAAACTCAGCTTAATAAAGCTTGAATAAAAAATTATAATATATATGATAATTTGAAAGGTTTAATTCCTTTCTATTAATTTATAAATAAAACACTTGTGTTGCAAAGTTTTTTTAACAAAGAAACGACATTTATGTTTATTTATATCACTATTAATCTCATTAATAAATTACCATGTACCTTGTAGACCGACTCGACTCAAAACACCTTTCCATTGAGACAATACTATGACGAACGCAGAACAAAACTCAACCATAAATCGCTTGCATATTTTAGGCAATGAATATGCTAATATCGATCACGCCGCCGGTAATCTGGCATCATACAAAAGATGCGTTAAACTAAATTTGTTTGCTAGTACCACGTAAATATAATAGATCATGTAAACATAATATGCCTACCAGTACTTCACTCTAAAACTATTAATGCACTAGAAATCATAGGTACTTGTCAAATTTATCACATCGGTTAACATATATATGTGCATGTACATGTATGTATATGGATGTGTATGTATGTGTATGTTTATATATATATATTTTTTTTATATTTCTCTAATAATACATAAAAAAAATACTTTTTTTTCTCTTCTAAATGTACAATAACTATTAAAAAAATAAAACTTTCTATTACAACACATAAATACTTGTCACACATAATCATAAATAAACACGTAAACACCTCAGCACAGGTTCTCCTAGTGAGGTGTTCACGAAACATACAACAATACCTATTCACAGTTTCACCTTCACAAACCTACCTTACACCCAACAAAATAAAATTGCAAAATATATTATGTAAAAATGTTTTTCAAAATTTATCTATTATGTAAAAATGTTAAAGGTAAATACTGTAATACGTAGAAATAAATAAATAAATTCTCTCAACAGATTTATAAGCCCCAAAAACTGAAAATACTCCAGGTGTTGGTGGCTCATTGAATTCATTGTAATTTATTATTACTTTCCTTAAATTATAAGCTCTACATCAGTGATTCCCAAAGTGGTCCAGGTGGACCCCCAGGGGTCCATGGAAGGCTTAACGGGGGTCTACGTTGGCGTGGTAAAGAAATGGGGGTCCACAAGCTGTATGTGGGGGTCCTCGAAAATTTATCTGGTGTCGATAATAAAGAACAAAAATGTTGGCTTGATTTTAACTATCAATTTAGGCAGATAATACACTACTCAAAAAAATTAAGAGTACAAAAAAAAAATCTAATTTTTTCTGTGATTTTTGACAGGCTGTATTTCGGTGAAAAATGGTTGTATTGAGACTTTAAAAAAAGCAATTTGAAGCTTTAAGATTATAATTTTCACATTTTAGGCAATTTTTTTTTTAGGAGCTGCGGTTCTCATGCAATCCTAATTTTTTGCTATATTTTTGTACACGGGCTTGAAATTTTTTTTTCAGTTAGGCCGGCTTATGAATCAGATAGCCTTAATATTAAGCAATAATTTCCTTTTTTTAAAACCTCCCTTAATTTTTTTGAGTAGTGTATTTTTAGAAGGTCAGCGACTGTTACTTGTAAAAACTTGCGTATTCGATATTTAATTCTATTAAGGTGGGAAATGCAGGACTAGGTTTTTTTAAATGATTTTCATGAATTTTTCGTCATATAAGAAATGTGTATAATTTATTGAAACTTTGAGGTCATTTTATACATCTATTTAAGAAAATATTGTGAATTTTTCGAAGCGTTTCCTCGGAAAATATGAAAATTATCAGCTGCTTTTGTGTGCATTTTGGAGGCCACGGTTATCACCTCAAATCAATAGGGGTTTGAATTTACGAATTTACATGTGCCTCTTCTATGTAAACCAACTTTTCCCAAAAAAATGCAAATAATTTTGTTTACAGGTAATATGTAAACAGGAAACCTTGATTTTTTTGCAATTAATTGATAAATACTTTTGACAATGATATTACTACGAATTTCAGTTCACATGGAGCGTAAGAGACTAACAATTTATGAAATTAAAAAATTGAGTCATCTACGTGTATTTCCCCTGTAAGTCTGTAATATATAAAAATACAGAAATTTTCTTTTTATTTATACCAATTCGGTATACAAAATAGACATTCTGGAACTCAGCCGCGAAGCAAATTTCCGTCGTTAGATCTAATCTTCACATTTTTGATCAGTTTTGGGAATATGGTAGAAATGTAGCAACAGGGGGTCCACCGAAATCAGTAAAATTTTGAAAGGGGTCTACGAGAAAAATAAGTTTGGGAACCTCTGCTCTACATTAAAGTTAGGTTAACAGTACCCACACCTACTCATCATATAGCAGGAGCAACCATTAAATCTCGTACAGACTCGTCTATAAAAGCGCCAGCGTTATTTGGCTTGCGTATTTCGGCGTATCGCTCGCTGTACATTCCAAATGGTATTATATGGCGAGTAATATGCTAAAACAGGCTAAGCCAAATAACGCCGGCGCTTTTATAGCTAAGTGTGACCGTCCCCTTATTTTCGAAGGTTAATATTATTAGTCATATTAAGCACCATAATATGACCGGTTAGTGGCTGAATTGGCATGGCTTTTGAGTCCCATCCAGGCGTCGTGTGTACAAATTCTCAGTTGGCTCATCACAACTTCTGCCAACAGTGGTGGTAGCAGGAGATTTTCATTATTCGTAAGGGGGCATACATTAATTACGTGAGCTCACAAGGGGGGGGTCCAGCAAAATCTCATGTTTCTTGAAAAGAATATACGAAGTGGCCCAAATTTATCTCACCAAGGGGGGGAGGGGTCTAGATTGGAAGAAAAATTGCTCACGTAATTAATGTATGCCCCCTAACCAGGGATGTCTTAAAAAAAAATTTAACGCCATCAATCCATTAAAGCCTTGATGACACACGGCGAGTTTACAAGCTACTGGGAAATTCACTATCTGTTAGTAAACTCGCCCAGTGCCATTGTGTTACTTGCTAACTAGCAGCGACTAGCAGATTGTTGACAATCTACGAAAAAAAGTTGAAAGGTCGTCAACTTTACCCGCCTACACGCTTGCTCGTGATTGGTTTAATTATGTTTCCAACATGGCTTCCGATAAACAGCTGATTTCGACTGTCAAAAATCTGAAGAATTAGTTCACGCAGGCGTCGTTATTCTTGTTACTGGCGCTAGCAGCGGCCTCAGTTTCCTATGCTTCTGAACGAGTGGACAGTTTTGTGTGTCATCATGACAATCTCACTCGCCGATTTACCCGCTTTTAGATAGTAGCTTGTAACTCGCCGTGTGTCATCGAGGCTCAAGAGTTAAAGAATTCACTGCAAAAAGAAGGACGGGTTCTGTAAGTAGTGAAGAGTCGTGAGAGAGCTGTCTGATTTCACCCGAGATTCAACTAAAGATATTTCACATTTTAACCTTGATCTCAATAATATGCTGTTATATGTATGATAGAATAGGATAGGTTTACACACACAGTTGCTTATCAAGAGTTAAGTGGAGTCAGGAAAATATGAGAAAATGTATGAAACGATGCTTGAATGGGAATGAAGTACAGAGTTGTGTGACAGCTCATCCTCTCTGCCTACCCCCCTGGAAACAGCATGATGGTTAGTTGTTTTAGCCTTGTTTGGTGACCAGATCTAAATAGCCAGGAACTTTCCAACCTTTCTCTTCCCTTCAGCCCCACAACATACCTCAATTGAGGAGGCGATAGTCACACTGGCTTGAGACGGTTGGGAGCGGGGTCTCTTGTACAGTATTCTCATTCAAAATCATTTTTTTATCAACATATTCAGATTATTAATGGTGGATGGGTTAGAAAACTGTTAATTACTTTGAACAATTTGGAAACTTGAAAATAATCCAATTAACACACTTTGTGCAGGAAGGTAGTTTTACCTTTTACGCCAGTCCTACTTGAATGCCTAGAAAGGCATTGCTGTCAGAATATTGTACACCGATCTCTTTCTAAGGGTCCCAACCAAATGTATATGTAAAAAACATAAATATATATTTGTGTACACCAATCTCTTCTGCACTGCAGCTTGTATAATATGACTATTTCTGCAATTGTTTTTTCTTTTAATTGGACATAAAATATAAATAAATATAGTGAATGCAATGAATATAATAAACCTTTTCCTTAATTTGTTGATGAGCTTCATTCTGCAAAATGACAATCAATTTGGAGGCAAGAAATTATTTACGAATGGATTGAAATAAATGTTTAAAGATATTTTTTTATTTTTATTTAATATTATAATAAGTTTTAACTAATATTACATGAGGTTGATGATAATATTTTACATGTAACATTCAAAGAACTTTCTGATATTGATTGCTTCCAAGTTGACTTTTCTTTAATAATATAAAATGAAGAATAATATGTACTAAAAATTACGAGCATCAGTATGAAAAAATACTTTCAGCTCATTGCACAAATAATGATGAAACATGTTTAGTAGAAGGGAAAACATGTCAATGCAAAAGAATTGTCTTTTACTACTTTTTATTAAATATTTAGGAGCCGGTCGACTCGCATTAAACTCATTTGGTCTAAATTAAAAAAAAGTGATGTAAATAATAAAAAATCTATACAAGTAAATATTTTACAATTCAACCAGACATAGCACTTAACACACATAATATAACATACCGTAAGTACAAGATGGAACTTTATGTGAGAGTTTGTAACCTACGGTCAACCTTTAGAAACTTTGTCATAGAAACTATTCCCGGCTCATTCAATTTATACATTTCACTTCTTCCTACTTGCCAAGATAAAAAATACAACAGGTTTACGGGAAGACATTCAATTTCAATAAAGAGGTCAACAAATGCATAATAATTGAAATGTATACTAGGTAGTTAAGAACTATATAAACAAATTAATAAATCCTTTAAATTTAGTCTAATCCTAGGCAAAAGAATTTACGATATATAAGGTATATAAACACCTAGTTCGAGATGAACCAAACATTGAGATGTATGCATCGCCATTGAACACATACATTTTATTTGAAACCATACGCAGTCTTTTGATAACATTTTTTAATAATCACAATATTTTATTTAAGATGGACGCTGACTCCGTTAAGGTTAATATGACAACAACGCGATGAAAGTTGCGGAGAAAGCGAATGTCAAGTGAATATTTCACTAAAACATAATAATTGTCTTCACATTCCCAACATAACATAATAAGAACCATGTCTGCTATCTACCAATCTCTGCTGCGAGTTTCAGGGAGGTTTACTACCTCTTTCCTACCTAAGGTAACCACCACAAGTCAACGGTACTTGCACATGTACTAGACCAGTACCACCTAACTAGAAGTCCGTGTCACCAACAATACATATCTAGCAACAATCCCCACCCAGTGATTGTATGGTTTCCTTAACAGATACTGATTTGATGTTTACCATAATGTTTCCTAAGTACGCTTAAACTACTAAGTGAAAACCGTTATATTTAGTGTCCTCGTGCCAAACTAGAGGAGTGACATAGAAAAGTATTGAAAATTTTAACAAGTAGTTTCGAGAAGGGGATCGCACCCCTCCACAGGTTTAATGACGCCCGGTTTCTTCCCTTCCGCTCGAGGCGTTACATCTGAAACATCACAATTTTTAATCTTCTGTGGAGGACTGTTGCTAGTGTCTATCTGTGATACAACTGGGGGTGAATTATTGGCGGAAGCCACCTTGGAAAAACTATTCTTTCTACTTGGAACCTTGGACAAATCTACTTGGCAATCAGAATTGGCAATTGCCTTAGACAGCGACAGGTATTCTGATGGGGGTAAAGACTTGCGTGGTGAGGGGCGTGGGGAAATCCATCCCTGTTTTAGCGCATTACAAGTGCATACCATATCCACTTTACCATTGATTTGAGAAGATGCAAGATCATGCAGGCACTTTACGCCACTGACCGAAAGAGACCTGCTATTCTTCTTTAGTACGACCGGCGATTTCTTAATCACTATTTGTTTCTCGGCAGTCAGGCGTACGGGACTGGATCGTGCTGCCAGCAGCAAGTCTGGAGAACGGTCGAGGAATGCCGGAGAGAGAGGTATATTAAGACTCAGATTGTCTTCAGCTTTAGAGCTAGAGCACTTGCAGGTATCGGTGGACCAGCAGGTATTGCACGAAACAGGGGACAGCCGTTCTAATTTTGAATTTCTTCGCACAGCAAGATTAGACACCTGCAGAGCAGAGATATTCTCTACTTTTCTATTGTCTCCGGTACTCTTTTGTTTGGAAAACGATTTGGCTTTTCTATAAAGCTGTCGCTGAGATTGAGAATATCCTTTGGTCGAAGAATTAAGGATCCAAGGACCATTATCGGCAGGTGAGCATTCCAAAGATAAATTGGTCCTTGCCAGTTTCTTGATGGTCTTAACATCACTATCAGACTGTTTAGTCCAGGGATCCCAAGGAACATACACCAGCTGACTGCTGCTCTTATCTATATGGCTGGGCACAGTTCTTGGATGCGGATTAGCTTCAGGAATGGAGATAACGGACACACTGGGCGAGGTTTGCTCGCTGCGTATCTTACGAGGACTACACAAGGGCGAAGTAGTCTTTTCACACTTTGCCAGAATAGAAGTTAGAGTACTTATTTCAAGATGAGGTGAAAAGTCCACAGCTAAGTGCGAAGGTGAAGTTTTCTGAAGGGAGAGTGCTTGGAGGTGCTGGTGCTTGACCGCCTGCTTGTGGGAGGGGCGTGCACCGAGGGAGCGGGAGCGGGGATGTGGACGGGCTGTTTGGGGGGGCGGCGGGGCGGGAGGGAGGGGGGAAGGGGGACACACACAACACGGAGTCACATCACTGTTGCTGCGGGAGTGTATAGGCCGGCGAATCTTCATTACAGCGGGTTCCGGAGATTCCGTGCCTATTATATTGATGCTTACATTAAACTTTTCATCTTCGGTTTCTTGCATTATGGCCATCTTGATAAATCTCTCCATCTTGGCTTCTGCGGCTGAATTGCTGCCGGTGAGGTTGGAGTGATAGCGAGGAGGGGTGCTGGACAGACAGACAGGGGTGTGGTAGGGTGGAGGGCGCTCTGAATGGTGCTCTGCGTTAGAGGACTTGTGTTTGGGGCCGGCCAAGTGGTTGGACCCGGCCCCTGCTAGCTATAGGAGCTTTTCAGTGACTGAGCTGGTGGTTTCCGAACTGATAGTTGATTGACTCACTGGAGCGGGTACGGGGTCCTCACCTTTAACCACAAAAGTTAAACATTCATTAAATAAACAAACATTTGTAGAATCGAGAATTCATTTTGTCAGAGCATCATAATGCGTTGAATTGCGTATCGAAAATTATCAAAAAAAGCTTGAATTTTGGGATTAAAAATTCCAGAATTATTATATAAAAATGTAACTGAAAAATCGCTTCAAAACACACTTCAACCTTATCGATGTATAAAATGAACCCTTACTTCTCCAGCTCAATAACATTGAGGAAAAAGAAAGTTATCAATTAACCGATTCCAATCCTGTATCATTTATTCAAAAAATACCATTTACTAAAGTAAAATAAACATTACACTAACACTTACAGATCATCGAATTGGCATTATATAGGTGTATTGACAGAAGCCTCTAGACGGCATCAATACACCCAAAGATATGTTTTACACTTGATAAAAGTCTGCCATAAAATTATTTGAGTGTGGAAGCGTCATTTATCGAATTGTACATTACATGCAGTAATATAATACTTAAGCAGTCTGTTTGATATTTTGGAGGATATACCTGTTTTATTCTGGCCTACAGGGGCCTGCAGTCGTTGTCAGTTGAGCAGCTCCACAGACACAAACTGCTTCAGGCGCTCCAGGTACTGGTTGTAGAGCTCCACATCGTTGTGGCCCGCGCCCTCCACCCACAGCGGCTCCACGGCCCGCGGACAGCGCTCGTAAATGGCCAGCCCGTGTGAGAAGTCTATCACTTCGTCCTCGGTGCCGTGGATCACCAGCACGGGCGAGGTCACCTTGGGCACCTTATCAATACTGGAATCAATCATAACCGCCACATTAATATCATCATGTTCTGTAATGAGCATTGCACATTCTCCCAACTCCAAAAATGCACAGACGATGTGGGCGATGTTATTGTGTGAGATAGTGAAATGAGAGAATAATAAAAGAAAATAAATATTTTACAGCGGAATATAGTCGGGGGTTATTTTTTTATCAAACTTTATGCATCTGAGATAAGAGTAAATGGCGGAAGCCAAAATATTATTTGAAAAAATATCTATTAGACATTGTAAAAAATGGGTAAAAGAAAGTGAATAAGTATTTTTAGTAGCACCAACTTTATTAGAGTTATTTAGAGTGAGGTGTTAAAATAAGCTACGAAGGACTACATCAGAGGTTCCCAAAGTAGGTGCCGCGGCACCCTGGGGTGCCACGGAGAGAGAACAGGGGTGCCGTGAAGCGCCCTTGATGTCTCTACTAAAAATCAAAATTGACATGAATACAAACATTTTATGGAATGGAAAATCACCCACGTGGCTGGTCCGGAAAAAAAAGGAATAGCTGTATCAAGCCTTATTCCCCCCCAGCGTTGAAAATTATGCAGTGATAGGAAGCAGGCTGACCCATCGTAAAGTTACAAACAGGCTATAATAACATACCTCAACAAATCGATGTTAGCATAAAACCTACTATTCTTCTGCATGGGTTCTATACAATTTAATTAGCATGTTTTACCTTATGATTACTTTTTCACAAAATTATTATGTATATTACATTTTTTGTAAATGCCCGTATGGGCAGGTATACGAGGGTGGTCCGATAAGTACTTAGCCTACAAAAGAAAAACGAAAATTTTGAAATTTTTTATTTCTTAACGTAATCTCCTTTTAGCTCGATACACTTGACCCAGTGATGCTCCAATTTCTTTAACCCGTCTGAAAAATAAGTTTTTCTCGAGGTCTGCAAAGTAGGCCTCCGTGGCGACGATGACCTCCTCATTCGACTCTGCAAATTTCTGCCCGGCGAGTGACTTTTTCAAGTTTGGAAACAAAAAGAAATCGCACGGGGCCAAATCTGGAGAATACGGTGAATGGGTCAGCAGTTCGTAGCCCAATTCGACCAATTTGGCAGTGGCGAGGGCGGAGGTGTGAGCCGGTGCGCTGTCATGGTGGTAGAGCACTTTTTTCTTCGCCAAATGTGGCTGTTTTTTCTGCAATTCGGCGTCGAATCGGCCCAATAATTCGGCATAGTACAGCTCTGTGATCGTTTTGCCCTTCTCTAGGTAGTCAATGGAGATCACACCTTGTGAATCCCAGAAAATGGTGGCTATCAAATTCCGGTCTTCGCCTTCTTCGGAGCACATTTGCCGGGTGAAGTTCACTGTTTCGATTGTTCCTTGGTCTCTGGTGCGTACCACCAGTGGATCCATGTTTCGACGACGGTCATGAAACGACGCAGAAACTCTTTCGGATTACGCTTAAGCAGCGTCAAACACTGTTCTGAAATGGTCTCACGGTTTTGCAAGTTGTACGGAGTGAGTAAACATAGTATGATCCACGCGGTCTTTTGAGATGCCTGCTGACTCAGCTACCTCGCGCACCTTCAATCGGCGATCTACCAATACGAAATCGTAGATTTTTGTTAAGTTATCCTCCGTGGTAGCCGTTTTCGGGGTACCTGGGCTTGGCTCATCAAAAACCGATGTGCGACCACGTTGAAACTCGCTAAACCAATTTTTGACGGTCGCCATCGAAGGAGAAGAGTCACCGTACACAGCATCCAAGCGCTCTTTGATTTTGCTGCGTGATTTCCCTTCCAAAAACGAGAATCGTATCACCGACCGATATTGCTCTTTTTCCATTTTTCTAAAATCCGCTGACACACCCGCTTTCACACGCTGTCAAAACAAAACTACGAGTCTGATTCAACTGAAATTTCGGCAGGGCCGTCTACGAGAATGTACTATATGATAGTAAATTTCTCTTGCGATAGTGGCGCCATCGGGCGGTGAGGCTAAGTACATATCGGACGGCCCCCGTATGTTAACACAATGCATGCGGCTGGTTTTATTTATCAATCTCCTCAATAAAGCGGCCGATTTTTTTAAATTACGTTTTACGTAAAATAACTATTACTTCTGAAGTATCGATCATATTTAACCCGGCGGTACTCGCTAGGTATTTACGAACATGAACACTCGCTACCGGGTAATAAATACCACAGAGTTTAATTGTCGTTATTTTCAAAAAGACGCTTGAGTTTCAATATTTGACAATGTATTTGTGTTATTGGTACTATTGTTCATAAATAAAACTACAAATGCAAGTTTTAATGTTTATTTATTTGTAATAGAATTTATCCTAAAAAATAACCAAAAAACAATTTTTTTCTCAGTAATCTTACGAAAATCAACAATAATATTTTTTTTCTTACAAATTTGGCAAAATTGAGATCGGTATCGAAAATAAACTAGGTACATTCCTAAAATACTAAAAAATAATGATACCTTTATACTGAGTGAACATTGAGATAATCAACACTAAACAAACTATTCAAATATTTTGCTAAAAACGAAACTACTTCACTCTATCATAGCAATCCTCACATATTGGGGTTGTATGCTCGCGGAATATCTTTTTGGAGCACAATTCGCAAACCAATTTCTGAATTTGAAGGTAGACAGTCAAAAATATTTTCTGAATTTGAGGGTGCGCCTGAACTATCAGCTTCCTGTTCAGTTTCACTTTCGTGTTCACTATTCTCCTCAAAATCTTCTATTTCTGACACATTTTCTTCTCCGCTGTCTTCTTCTTGAAGCAGCTCTTCTATTGTACTATCACATTGAGGAATACTCATTTTATTACAGCTCTAAAACAAAAAACATATCGAAAAATAATGGAACAAGGATCGTCGCTACCGGGTATTTTTTACCCATACTCACTTTAAACGTCTGTCATTAATAAGCGCCGTGCGTGAACTGACCGCCCCGCAGGGTGAGGGTGTGTGAACTATCGGTTTAAAGATACTTAGAATCTTGGGTTGGCAGAACGTGTAGAAAAAATAATACAACAAATTTTTTGTACTCTGTGGTATTTTTTTCCCAGTAGCAAGTATTGCCGGGTTAACTCTTCCGCAGCCAAGTGGGGCCGTAGGTAGTATCCAAAATTACTATCCTCCTTATATCAACTAAAATACTTGAAATATTTTGCTAAGATTTTACGTATTCCTGCGCAAAGAATTAATACATAAGTAGGCATTTAAAAAAAAATGTAAAAAAAATCGTAGATCGCAAGAAAAATATTTTGTCAAAAAATAGGTAATATTCCTTGCCTAAACAAAAATTACTTGCGTGGCGGAAACAGAAACCATATGCATAAGTCAGTAGGTATAATACACCTATCCCTTGTGCGCCGTGACTGGCATCGACTGTAGTGGCGGCTGCGGGGGGGAAGGGTTTGCTTTAACTTTGAGAGGTGTAACGTTGCGCATTTATCCCTACATGATTATTTCTATCAATAATAACAATACTTAAAAAATAATAGTGTGCGCATTTATTGAACGAAAGACATGACAATTTGAACGTTTTATTAAATACGACCGACAAGGAGAGGTACTTACATAATTATTACCTACAAAATATTTTAGTACACCTCTTTCAAGGAAGCGGATGATAAATTATACGATAGGTATGTATGTATAATTATGCTTTAATACATATATGTTATTATTATACATGTATTCCGGAAATATGTTTACGGATTTAAAAATACATATATCCAATTTTTAGCGCGCTTCATTATACCTATATTGATAATGATATTTCGCCGGTTCCGAAAAATCCCCAAAAGGCACTTAGATGAAAGATATAGTTATATTATTCGTCCATATCAGACAATAATTATATCAAAGTTGATATCAAAATAACTCGTTGCTCTTCAAAAACAAAACTTCTTAAAAAGTAATATTCGTAGTGCGCAACGTGACACCTCACCCAGTTGCGTGCTAACATGGTACCTACCTACTTCCTACAGATGAGGTATGGTGGGGCGAGCCGCGGAGACATCACAAAACTAACACAAACACATCAGTATTATGCCAACACTTGAGCTGAGCGCACGCTCATTGTATGAACGAGTAGGTATTTCTAAAATACATCAAAATAATGATTTTCAATTATTTTAAACCTGCCTACAGGTAGTCTGTAAGGATAATATAAATATGTATTTGGAATTTCTATGGACAGAAAATTGCGTGGGGTCGTCGGACGACCCACATGGTTACCAAAGTTTTGTTTCGCAACTTGGCCTGTCGAGAGTTAAATAAAATTTTCAATATCTTACATTAAAATGAAATTTTTTATTATGTCTTGTTAATTTTTTTTATATTTTTGTTCCAGTTTGAGACAGCTTCCTTGATGTAATTGTAAATCACAGAATTTACACATAATATATTGTGTTAAGCTAAATAGTTTGCGGGCCGAGCACACATAACTTTCCCTCCATATACTCTTATTTTTACCAGCGCCTTCAATCTTTTTCAATGCATGGTTTCTAATATACATAGAAAGTCTTCCTAGGACCTATATATTATGATCTAATTTTGATGATTTTTTTTTTAAAACCAGATGATGATGGTGTTCCGATTATTATGAAAACTACATGCAACAAATAACTTTTCAAATGCAACTAATAACTATCAATCACGAATAAATCATACAGTGATAGGTATTTTGTATGAAATTAGTAATTTGTAACGGTGGAATGGAGGCAGAAAAGAAAATGGAGAACGTCTTGAACCTAAATATAAATATACCTTGAATGTTGCTACAACATTGAAGAAATGTAAAGATATAAACAAAAATCGCTATTTCAAGTGCAGTTCAGACACGCACGTGCCAATTGCCAGGTACCTGGTACATGTCTCATGAAAGTTCGTGCCTAATTTTTACTTCACTGAATAACAACACGTCTTTGCCGTCTACCAAAAAAATAATCTACCAAGTAAATACAAAAAATGCCTTTAAACATCCCCCGCTCTTTACCAACATTATGAAAAATAATTTTCAGCGTCTCCAGCAAACAATATGTTAATAAAACTAAATAAATAAATATTTATGATAAGGATAATACACATAACACTACGTATTAAAATTCAACGATTTACAAAATGGGGACCAGAGTTAATAAATTGTTACACTGTATAAATAAAAATATACCATCATAAAAACAATAGCTTTTTACCGGTACGAAAAATAGTCAGGTGTACTGATAAACCAAAATCTGTTTTTTGTTGCCTAATGCTTTGACTTTGGAATGGCTTATAAGACGCTATCAGAGATGTACACACATTACAAGGCAGTCTATCAAAATATTAGGTCCTTACATATGAAATTGGTGTTTTGCCGTACTGGCAACTTTGATCTCAAATATCTTCTCTTTGGTTAGGAATTCCAAATTCAAATTTATACAGCTATTTACTCATGTATTTGTGTTTCGAAAATTATAATTCATTTGTTTTTTCCTTGTTTTTTTTCTTTGCGTCACTTAGTTTCCAAAATGGAAAACTTGAAATATCGCATTATTTACGAGTACGAGATCCACCATGGCACCAGTGCTGCAGAAATGGCTCGAAGGATTAATGATGTGTATGGCGACGGCGCCGTGAAAGAAAACACAGTGCGTTTTTGGTTCCAACGTTTTCGTTCTGGAAATTTCGACCTGCAGAACAAGCCCCGTGGACGGCCGGAGACCAAAGTTGATAATGAAGAATTGAAGGCTATTGTGGAAGCGGATCCATCGCAAACCACGTCCGAGTTTTAATTCACTTGAAGCAAATTGGGAAGGTGAAAAAGCTTGAAAGGTGGGTACCTCACGAATTGAGTGAAGCAAATCAACAAACGCGCGTTAGAACACTAGACCACACACTGCACAACAGACGGCTACCAAATTAGAGGAGCTTCAATTGGAATGTCTAAGACATCCACCGTACTCTCCGGACCTTGCCCCAACAGATTACCATTTTTTTCGAAATTTGGATAACTTCTTGCAAAGGAAAAAATTCAACTCCAATGGGGCAGTCCAAACCGCCTTCAAAGATTTTATTGATTCCCGTCCGAATGGTTTTTTTAGTAAAGGGATCGATGAACTACCTATGAGATGGCAAAAGTGCATAGATAGCAATGGTAAATACTTCGATTAAATAAATATATTATATTAAAAAAAAATCGACTTTATGTTCCTCCCATACAAAACGCCAATTTCATATGTAAGGACCTAATACTATGGTGGCAAAAACAAAAATATATTTAAGTTTGATTTGACACACATGCTATAATAAGCCTGAAACAAAATTTTGGGGAGGAATGCAGATCCTGCCAAAGTTTGTTTTTTGCCAAAAACCATGTTTTCACCGTTTTAAGCTGAGAACTTGGCGAAAAAAACTTGAAAAAGTGCGGAAAGCAATAGAAAAAAAATTTGAATAAGTAATTAATTTTCAATTGCGTTAAGTAAAATTTCACTTCGCGAACCGACACTATGACAACCCGGCGGCCATTTTGTCACTGTTATGTTGGTATCCCTGATACAAAGAAGATCAAGATACGATTGTAGCCGACTTCGTGGGATACATGGATAATACGATGTATACTATAGCGCCGTTTTTTTTTTTTTTTTTTTTTTTTTTTATTAGCAAAATTTTTTGATACATGGGAATAAGTACAAACATAATAACATAAAATATAAGAGAGTAACAAAAAAGATCCCACAAAGGCGAATCCTGTGCGTGGGTATTATATTATGTGGATATTAAACAGTGGTGGTTAAAATAGAATTTAAAAATATATATACATAGTGTCTTTAGAGATCAACATGATCGATTGTACAGGAGATTATTGTGAGATTTCTTAAAATTAAAGATATGTACATATAATAACGTATGTATACACCCAATAAGTACATACACACGTTCATAAATATGTGTACATATAATACACATATATTTACTTTTATTAATCTAAAATACAGAAAGACATGGAATATTTTAGGAATTTAGAAAACATATAATATTGGAGTTTTACCTACCATTAAAACTCTTATTATGTTGCCTTCCTTATCCAGAATATTCCTTAGTGAGAGATGGCATCTCTGTTTCTATCCGATTTCGGTCTTTCTTCTCCTTTTACCTTCTTGAAATATTCAAATTTCGCGCGATTTTTCGTCCCTCTATGATCGCAATCACTGCCGCCAACAGCTAAGCGTACGCAAGCATCGGCGCGACGCCATTTTCCTCAATTGTAGTCTCACCAGACAGGGGATGAGGAATATTCTGGATAAGGAAGGCAACATAATAAGAGTTTTAATGGTAGGTAAAACTCCAATATTATGTAGTGCCGTTCCTTATCCAGAATATTCCTTAGTGAGAATTGTCTGCTATCGTCTGGTGGCAGTGTTGATGCCAATTGTGATCACCTTCATAAAGAAGCGCCGGTTGGAGGTCTGCCCTCACAATGATCGCTTCTCCTTCTGTCTCCAGAAATGGAGGGCCTTTGGGGGTCTGCCCCCCTCAGGCGAATGATTGGTTTAAACAGGCTTGTCAAGGATGACGAAGTCCCCGGCTCCTGAATATTGGACTGCCTTATTTCTTTTTTATAATATTTTTGGAAGGTATTTTCACTCTGCCAATTTCCCTTTTCCAAAATGTCCTCTATTGAACAGTTTTCAAACCACTGAAGTGAAGCCACTGCTGACCTAGTGCTCCCCGCAGAGGCCTCAATACCAGCATCTCTAAGTATTGTCTTGACCCATCCACCGATAATTGTTCTAGAAGCTGCTTTGGTTGGACCTGATGTGGATAAAAACAAGTTATCAATATTGGGTGCCTCTTGTCTCCTGTCCTTTGAGAGAACACACAGCTTCTTAAGCCAAAATACAGGATCGGTAGATTGATTTGATGAGGAGTTTAATCTCCATCCTGACTGTTGATACTTTGCAGAGTCTGTCTTTGAACCAAATGCAGGCCATAAAATAATGTGATCATCCATATCAATAAAATGTTCCGATGTTAATCTCAAAAGTGTCAGATCATGCACCCTTCGTCCTGAGGCTAACAGGAGTATGACTGCACACCTTCTGGATGCTTCAAATAAGGTTATAGTTTCTGGATTGTTAGTCTGAAGCCAAGAACATATCTGTCTCGGGTCCCATATTGTATCCCGTTGCACTTTAATCGAGCTGTTTACTATTCCTTTCATTACTTGCTTCACCACAAGATGGTTACTTAGTCTATTTTCATTATTTGGATTGCATAAAGTTGAAATAGCCGATTTATGCAAAGCTATAGTGCTAGGAGCTAAATTCAGCGATATTTTGAGATGTGCTAGAAACTTTGCCAACTGAGCTCCCATTGGATCTCTGAAATTAACATGGTTGGATGAACACCATTCACGCCATCTAATCCACGCTGCTTTATAAGAAGCTTGCGTTGAAGTTCGCCAGCTGGATTTTAAAATCCCTCTTTCTCTATCAGACCATCCTTGCAATGCATCATCCCAGCCCCAATTTTCCACACTTGCAGTTCTAGTTGAAGTATTTGCTGGGGATGAGAGCCTGTGGTGGTATCTATCAGTATCTCTTGTAGATTCTTGATCTCCTGAGGTAGGCACAAGGCTCTCTGTTTCAAGTCTGGTAGCCAAAATACTTTCGTCCATTTGGGAGCTACTAGCAGATAAATTCCTGTGGAGTTGTTCAGATGAGCAAGCACTCGGGGAATTAGACAAGGAGGCGGAAACACCCATGCCAGGGGAAAGTGCCAAGGTCTGCTGAAAGCATTGTGAAATATCGCCGCTTTGTCTTTCCTGTCTATGGATACATATTTGTTCACTACATGAGCCGTGTGAGAGGCAAACAGGTCCACAGTGGGTCTGCCCCATTTGTGAAATATCTGTTCTGTTGCAGGAGCTAGAAGGTGCCACTCCGGTAGGCGGGTTCCTCGGGACAAATGGTCCGCAAGACCGTTGTACCGACCTGGTAGGTAGTGAACTTGCAGGGTTATATTGTATTTGTCTACTAGAGACAAAATCTGAAAGGTCAGATGAAGTAGACTCAAGGATCTCGTCCCTCCTTCGTTCCTCAAATAAGCGAGAACTGTTCTGTTGTCTGACTGTATTAGAACGGTAGAACTCCTCAAACATTTGTTCTGGTATTTCAAGGCATTTAGTATGGCAAACATCTCTTTCAAGTTGCTGTGCCAATTCTGCTGTTCCCTGGTCCAATTTCCCGCAATCGGAGTATCGTCCACTTGAGCGCCCCAGCCATGATCTGCTGCATCGGTCGAGAGGAAATGAGAGGCAGCGGGGACGTGTAGTGGCATAAAGGCCTTTACATTCTGTGCCCACCATGATATGTCTTTCATCACGGGTTCCTTTATGAGAATTCTCGTTCGTATGGGAAGTTTCATCATGGAGTGCATTTGTAGTTGCATCCTTCGGCAATGAAGACGACCTCTTGGGGTGACGAACGATGCAAAATTTAGTTTTCCCAGAACTCTCTGTGCCTCCTTCACATTCCACTTCTTCTTCTTCTGAAGCCTTTGAAGTGATTGTTGAAGGTCTTCGCACTTCCTCCTGTTCAGCGACTTCCGACCGCGTTGCGTGTCCCACATTACACCCAGATACTCCACTGTTTGTACCGGCTCGCTGACGCATTTTTCCAAATTGACGGTCCAACCGAGGTCTCTCAGTAGATTCAGAAATAGAATTGTTTGGACCTTCAGAATTTCCCTGTCCTGGTGGGCCAGAAGGAAATCGTCCAAGTATACAATGATCCTCACATTTTGATGACGTAGGGTCTCCGCAACCCAATTGGTCACCTTGGCAAAGGCTTGTGGAGCACTGCTCAAGCCCTGGGGAAGGCATGTCATTTGCAAAAGCTCTCCTTTGTACACAATCCTCAGAAAACGACGGTGAGACTCTGCGACTGGAATGTGAAAATATGCGTGTGATATGTCTATTTTTGTCATCCAGTCTTGTGGTTGGAGAAATTCGGGAACTTTCTGATGTGACATTAAAGAAAATCTTCTTACAGACACAAAGTGATTGAGACCTTTCAGGTTGAGGATAGGTCTGTTGCTGCCGTCCCCTTTTCGGACCAGGAACATTTGGGAGAGAAAACCGGAGTCCTTGACTGCCGGTTCCAATATATTCAGTTTTTTGAGAATTTCTATTTCTTTTGTCATTTCTGGGGTAGTCTTTGTCACAAATTTTTTCAAAGTTAAGGCAGTTGGGCGTAATAATAGGGGCTTTGTAAAGAAGGGGATTCTGTATCCCCCTATGATCTTTTGAATAACTTTGGGAGCATTTAGAGCTGCCCATTTGTTTTTGAAATTCAGCAACTGCCCCGCTCGAAACTTTGATGGCCTCCGGTCATGCACCCCTGTAGTAACGTCGGTTAGAGGTCTGCCCTCGCACCGATCGCTTGCTACTATCCTTTCCCCCCCTTTTAACACCAGAGGTGGAGGGCTGGGGATACCTTTGGGGGTCTGCCCCCCTCGGGCGAAAGGATTCTCGGGATGGAAAAAATTCTCGAGACGGAATAAAATCTCGGGCCGGAAAGGAATCTCGGGCCGGAAAGTATTGAACTGATTTTGAAGCCTTTTTTGTACCAGACCCCTCCTTTGGTGGACCGGTTGAAGTGATGGCTTGTGGGAAGGGCCTAAAACAATTCTTTACTCCTCCCAATTTCTGCAATTGGGTAGAGAGGGCTTCCTCATTGAAGAGATGAGAGGAAGTTGGAGGGATCTGCATAAGAACTTTTTTGTCTGATTTCTGTTTACAGGAATTGAGAATCCTGTCCCTTCTAAATTCAATTATCTCTGCCCGTTTTCCGCATGTGATTTGCAGCAGGTCATCAGAACATTTTTGCAAGTCGTTCTGACCTCCAAACAACTCATTAACTTTCTCGTACAGGGTTTCTGGAGAGATATTCTGTACTTCGAACCCCCATTCGATCAATTGCTGCAGAGACTGCTGCAATTGCTCCCTGTGCTTGAGAGCTGCATGTGTTATCGCCGCGAAAGATCTTTCAATAGCGACCTGTTGAGAAGACCCAGAATCATACGGTTGCAACTCAAAATTCACCTCAAGCTCCTTAAAGCCCGGATCAGCAAGGTGTTCCTTAATGACCTTGTTATATCTCACATTGGTCCAATCTTTCTGATTAAATCGTTGAAGACGCTCTAACACTTCGAGTCTGTCTCGAGGAGGGGCAGACATTAAGGGTTCTTTAAGCGAAATGGTGGGACTTGGCATTTGAAAAACACAAGTATTACGCCCGGATACTGTTGAGCACTCTTTCTCAGATTCTGCAATGGACATATTCTCTGAGGCTGCATTCTCCGCGAATCTTGACCTCGGTGCTTGCAAAATAAAATTTTGTAGTCTGCCTACTTGTTCAGTTAATTTTTTAATAGAACGGGCCATTCCTCGCCTTCTGGAGCGTGAAGCCCTGCTTGAAAAGTTCATGGAAGTGGAGCTGTCGGAACTTGGTGAACGTCGGCGACGCCTTCGCCTTTTACGTTTATTGTCACAAACGGATTCATTAGAGGAACAGTCAGAACACACATTCTTTCGTTTCGTTTTTCGTATTTCGTCGCGGTTGACACTCGCGGACGCGGGAATCTCAACCGCTTCGAGAGACACACTATTTTTTGACATTGCGTAATGATTTTTGCAAAATTTTTCGGAGAAGAAAATCTAGTTTCCAGTTTATATCGCAACTAGATGACCGCACGCGATAGAAATTAGACGCCAATTGAGGAAAATGGCGTCGCGCCGATGCTTGCGTACGCTTAGCTGTTGGCGGCAGTGATTGCGATCATAGAGGGACGAAAAATCGCGCGAAATTTGAATATTTCAAGAAGGTAAAAGGAGAAGAAAGACCGAAATCGGATAGAAACAGAGATGCCATCTCTCACTAAGGAATATTCTGGATAAGGAACGGCACTACATAATACAATTTAAAGAAAAAAATTTCTCACTTCCAAATTATTTTTTACCCAGCTTTTAATATTTTTCTTATAAACGTTCAGATTTTGACAAGTATTGATTGAATTGGGTAGGGAATTGAATAGAATTGAATTTGCACGCACACTTCGGAGCGATCGAGTTCCGCGCCACTTCAGGCAATGGTTTGTCTAGCAGGATTGTGTATATTATCTTTACTTTAAAAAACAGCCTACGTTTTTAAATGGTTTGTCTAACGGGATTGTGTATGTTATCTTTACTTTAAAAAACAGCCTACGTTTTTAAATGGTTTGTCTAACGGGATTGTGTATGTTATCTTTACTTTAAAAAACAGCCTACGTTTTTGAATGGTTTGTTTGGCTACGCAGGGTTTGTGTAGCGGGCTTGTGTATGTTATCTTTACTTTAAAAAACAGCCTATGTTTTTGAATGGTTTGTTTGGCTACGCAGGGTTTGTGTAGCGGGCTTGTGTATATTATCTTTATTTTAAAAAACATCCCAGGATTTGAATGGTTTGTCTCCATTCCAGTGCCTGATTAGAGGTTCGTTTACATTATATTATTAATTCTGTTTTTCATAATTACGCGCCTTATTATTTATCCCACAAAGTCGGCTACAATCGTATCTAGCTCTTGTTTGTAGGTCTGGGATACCAACATAACAGTGACAAAATGGCGGGCGGAGTGTAGTAGCATCGGTTCGCGAAGTGAAATTTTATTTATACTTTAAACAGCTGTATATCCCTCAATTTTGCCGAGCGCGTCTTAATTTTTTTTTTATTCAGCTTCTCCACACTTTTCTCATCTAGAAAGTGCCTTTTTATTAAATTTCCAAACTTTGGCAGGATCTGCATTTCACCCAAATTTTGTATAAAAAAAGCACTATCAAGCATAAAATTTTGTACAGGTTGCATTTTTTGTAATCAAAATATTTGTACTATAAATAATAAATTAGACCAACAAAGAAAAGTATGCAATAAAAACAAAGAATTTATTTGGTTGAACATAATATTGTTTTTCTGCAAACCTATAGGTGTAGGTACATAGGATGAATGAATCATGAACTGGCTTATACTAATGAACAGAAGATAAAACATGCACTGAAATTTATTTAAGATAAGATTCTACTTAGTAATATCATCAGGAATTGCGCATCATCATATTTATTTTATTTTTAGAAATAATGATAAAACAGGGTAAAACAGAATAACGTGCCATAGGTAAGCCAAGCATAGACATCCAAATTAATAGAATTGCCCTAACAAATCTGGGAAGGTATAATTTCAACGAGCTGGAGGCAAACCGTGTGATCATATTTTTGGCACCAGGAGGGTTTGATTTGAATAAACTACCACATTAGTCATACATTGACCACCAAAGACACACATTGAAATATCCAGACCCTGCGTGGAACAGTTAAATTCGCTAAAGTAAAACAAAGGTTTGCAGCGCAGTCCATTGTGGGACTTTTCTGCGCAGGATCTGTTTTTGATCTTATTTTTAAACAAACCGCCTGGCATAGCGAAGCTAAAATTGAGTGAGGTGGATAAATTATAACACATTTATAAAAGTGTCATAATTTAACTAAATAGTGTAACAAAATATCAAATATTAGAAACAAGCCCCAACTTTTGTTTACCCAATTTGGGATTTGCAGTTAAGTTTTTTACGCAGTCAGTATTTTGCATGCCATGCCGTTGTAAAAAGGACTACTAGTTCGTAAGCAGATCTTATTTTCGCAGACTGAAAGGTGATATTACAATGCGAGAAAGGGGGACGGTTATATCGCCTTTCGCTCCCCTCGTAATTTGGTTTGGTCCCCTTTCTTTGATTGGCTGGTCTATTAATTTGAATGTTTATGAAGCCATGCAACAAACAAATATTAGATTTCTTGACTCCTTTTAGTGAAAATATTTAATAATTCAATCCAATTTGTTAACTTTAAAATGAATAGTACAGATTCTAATTATAATTTCACTGTCTGTGCCATATGAAATGTATATAAACTCAATTGAAACTAGTGATTCAAGATGATTTTCACTATCGAGGAACTGGAAAACATCCAACAAAAATACTGGAATTAGACCAGTCAATCATCAGTTCTCTTCCAGTTTGTATTCCATAACATAAAATGACCAAGTAATGATGTCTATCGGAAATATATGCCACATTCGAAAAATGCAAAAAATTGTTTCCGACTAAAATAACAATGTATGCCAAATAAAACCAAGTGGATTCTTGGAATTTTGGAAGAAAGCTACTAAATCAACAAAATATCATTTAAAAGGCATCAGCTAAAATAATGTTTCGGACAAATAAACATTACTTTTCTATCGATAAACTAAATTTTGAAATTATAATTATGTTCATCCGTTTGTAAAAAAAATGCAAATACAGCATTGTAATTTATTTCAGCCAATTGCAAGATTACAGAATTCAAACTACTTTACTTCATTAGTCAGAACTCTTCTGGCTGGCATACGAAATAAAATGATTAATTCTCAACTTATCAAACACTTTATTTACATCAATAAAACACAAACGTAATTGGGTTAAAGGTCAGGTGAAAAATAAATGTAAGATTAATCACGATAATTGTATCCATTCATAGCCTAACACGAATACCTAAATAATAATTACCTACCTACATGATAATAATATAAATGAGGACAAAAATAATAATCACAATGAATGTTTCGCCCATTCCATAGTGTACAAAGCTGATTGGAATGCAAAAATGTATGTGTCAAAAATATTCCTGATTGATTAAATAAGTCTCTATCTTGGGAGATATCAATAGGAAATAAACTAATTAACATCACATTATGTACCTACATACTTTTAACCAACCCGAGGCATGTGCCAACGCGAGTAACAAGCTAAAGGTCTTCAATTACTTATGATAATAATATAATATTAAGTATGAGTTTAACCAACCCTATAATACGTTATTAGAAAAAAAGAGCAATGATTAAAATACGAAGAATGACAATGGGTAAGCCCCAGAAACATAACAGAATCAGAAAAAAATTCAATAAATAATATTCCAAATGACGAGGATTAGTATTCAAATTGGGGTCATAAATAACTAGGTCAAGGCAAGTCACATGACAAATAAATTACCTAGGAAATGCATCGAAGAACCAAGTCCTCTTGGTGTTGGGGAAGGCCACCCGCATGCCGGACATGAGCGGAGAGTGCAGGATGACAGCCCCCACCTCGTAGCGGGAGGCCAAGTCCACAGTGGGAACAGTGCCGATGCTCTGCCCGTAGAGGATGATGTTCTCCGGGCTGATGCCATAGCGCGTCCTTAGAGCCAGCCAGGCAGCGTCAATATCTGCGTACAGATTCTTTTCAGAGGGTTTACCTCCACTCACACCGTATCCTGAATAATCGTAGCTAAATATGTTACAGTTTATTCTGGTACCTAATCCCAAGTAGAAACTGCTCATTTGACCTAAATCCACAGCATTCCCATGAGAAAATAGGATTGTAAATCTTGCATTCGCGCTGCATCTGACAAAGAGACAAGCGATTCTGTTACCCCTTGAGGTCCTGGAGAAAAACCCTTCGACGTTTTCTTTTTCGCGGTCTGAATATTGCCATTCTGCTCTTTCAGTTAAGTTAAGAGTATATTTAGTGGAACCAGTATCGTCTGCGATGAAGGCATAGGTAGGCTCCGGAGGGAGGAAAGCTAACTTAGCAGCGATTCTACCTGGGCATGGCGGACAACAAAACAGACAACAAAGTTCACTCAGGCTTAAACCGTTCATGATGCGCACGAATGTTCACTAAAAAACACTATGACAAAATCCTCACTTATATAAAAGCACTGTTTCTTATAATTAACAATCAATTATAGGGTAGTAATGTTTTTCTTTATTGACATTTCCACCGTATTTCAGCCATGTTCGCGATGACTGGCTCCGCCATTGCTTATTGCACAGCCTTCTAGATTCTCAATGTTCAAAATCTAAATTATATTCCTAAATATTCATACTCGTCATTTACCGTAACTGTTGGTTAGGTACTTTCAGCCAGTAATAGAATGGTTCCATACACAGAGGATAGCTGGAGTATAGGCGTTTTCCAAATTGTCTACTGGAACTTAGTACTTTATTAATGATATTTGTTAATTATTTACCATTCAGTCGGAATGCACATCGCATGCGCCATCTTATTTAATTCTCCTGTACAGTATATATATGGCAGTACCATTTTCAGTAGGATTTTTAATTTGTATAGCTAAGAAACTTTTTTGACCATTTTTTATCCTCAAATGTAAATTATAAAAATATCTTTGTATTATATCTGTTTGTTCCGCACAAAACAAGATACATAAATAACCCAATTTGATTATCAAGCCCTTTATGTATCCTCCCTCTCACAAAATGAGTATTGAAGAGACCCAGGTTCACTTCTTCCTTTCCTCAAAAAACCTTTACACGACTTTCCACAAATTCACCCTTCACAAATTATTTTCCTCAGGGCCGAGATGTTGTAAAAATATATTTTTTAGCAATCTAAGTCTGTTAGAATTCAAAATTTTCTTCAAACCTTTCCCCCATTTCAAAAAACATATTTCGCATTCCTTAACCTTCGGAAATAAGAAATTTCGAAGATAAAAAAAAAAACCATTCAATATATTTTTTCAAATGCAGTACCTACCTACCGAAACGTAGCCATACCAATGAACCATATTTTTTGTTTTATATCAACAGTGAACTCGTCAACAAAAAATGCGGCCACAACCGAAGCCAGTAGCGTAGCGAGGGGGTGGGGGGGGAGGGGGGGTGGGAGGGGGTCCGCCCCGGGTGCCACCCGACAGGGGGTGACACTCGACTGTGGAAAAAAATTACGAAGGATATTGTCACCAAAGTAGTGTTAACATGAACACGGTCTGTTATTTATATTTTCATAGCTCTATGGGCTCCCCGTGGAGTGCCCCGAATGAATTTTGTGTGGCACGGTCTTTTTATAGGCGAACGTAGCCTATATTTGTGGAGAAATTTTTATCCCTGAAATTCTCTAGCCCCCCCCCCCCCCCCCTCCGGGTTGGACCAATTTTATGAAGTCGAAATTAGCGTTTTGAATGTCTCAAGTCAACATTAATAGGGGGGGGTAACACCACGCCCCCGGGGGGGGGGGGGGGGGGGGGGTGACATCCGCCCCGGGTGCCACCCATGCTAGCTACGCCACTGACCGAAGCTATTGCTCCCACTGAATTACGAGCGATCAATTCATGGTATGCACCTGCCCCGTCTAGCGATGGGCACGATCGATGAATCGATGATGATTTACTCAATCTTTTTAACCATCAAAATATTTCGATTCATTTTCGTAGATAAATCGATTCTTGGACAAACGATCCTCGCTTCTCGATATAATTCATTCGAAAACACAGTCCGAGACAATCGTTTTGAAAAGTCATCGAAAGAGGAATCGAGATAATCGCTGTGATTTGCCAGAATTCATTCGAAAATGGAATTGAGGCAATCGCTGTGATTCGTCAGAATTCATTCGAAAATGCAATCGAGATAATCGCTGTGATTGGTTAGAAATCGAAACAATCTTGTGATTCGTCAAAATTCATCGGAATTGAAAATCAAGACAATAGTATTCAAAGGTGAGAATTCATTCGGAAATGCAAATCGATTCTCAAATCCGAGAGGTTGTATTATTTCGAGATAAGTATAAAATATCTCGGCTAGCTTTCACGTGTAGATGTTTGCTACTAAAGATTTAATACGTACGCAAGTTGAAAAGATTGCAATGGTGATTATTTTTCATGATTTTGAGGTCATGCATCGATTTGCTAGGTGTATATTTGTTTTATTCGAAATGAACATGATAATAATAACTGATGTTTATAATGTCCTTGAGTACGACGAGTACCTCAAAACATTTTGTGTGACTGTATAAGATATTGAAGATTTATTCTAAAAAAGTATTATCAACGCTAGAATAAAACAATTTCTTTACAAAGACATCATTATTAAATTAATACCGATTGTAAAAAATTGTTGATTGATTTTTTTGATGTTTCGATTATCTAAATATCTCGATTGTGACCATCACTGGCGATTGGTTTAGGTTTATTTATGCCATCACTAGTGGACACGAGTTGTCTATATCTATGGCTGTCAGTTTTTTCATGATTTTTCTGTGGTCGTCATCGATTAGAGGATCTCGTTGTGGATATTTATTGATACATTTAGAATAAATTCTCTAAATTGAAATGGCTTCCGCTGCTGCTAAAGTTACTGCCATAAGTGAGCAGAATTATTTATAATAGATTTAATTTTGAATAATTTAACAATTAAATCTAATAAGTTTTTTTTTTAAATGTTACATAATATTATCCTTCATGTTTCAGCTGGGCTCAGGAGATGGGCTTACAATGCTTCTGGATTCAACAAATATGGTATTTATGCCGTTTAAATAACTACATTACTCGATTTGTCAAATATTGTGATAAAATAAGCTTAACCTAAATCATTTCTAATTTGACAGATGACTTCACCCCAATACATCTACTACTTTGAATTTGAATACATTGATATTGTAACTCAATGTAAACATACAACACACATAACATAATTATGTGCGCCATTTTTCTTAAATTACTTCATCTATGAGTACATGAAAGTGTTATTTAAAACGTTTTGATTCTTTACGTAAATTTGGAGTTTTACTAGAAAAAAATTATGTTTTTTGTACAAAATATTGTTTACGATTGTACCACCCCAGCCAGGAGCACTCCTGTCCCGGTGAGGCCGGTACACAAGGGGGCACTGATTTGTTAGAACTTGGAATACTTGAGGTGATTTTTCACAAAACGGTGCTGTTCAAATTATCCAATTATTATTATGTTCCGAGGATAGGCAGGAGGTTGGAGTTTAATTAACTAATATGCATTGCAACCAAATAAGCCAACGTGGGATGGGCAGGAATAAAGGAATTGATTGAGCGATAAAATTGTCGAAGTCTGCATTTAATTCACATTTAATATGCGATATTTCTTATTTAAATAGTTAGATTTAGCTTTATTATTACAAAACGTATTATTTATGCATTGTACCGCTTACTCGTTAAAATACGGAATATTTTTTATTCAAACAGTTAGATTTAGCTTTATTATTATGAAAAGTGAGTATTTATGTCGGGGGAGACCAAAAAACATGCAAAAAATATGCATTTAACATTTTAATTTTGTTAAAATTATTATTATTATTTTTTTTTATTTATCAAAAGTATATAATACAGAATATAGTATATTATATAAAGCATTGTACTCCCAGGAGTTAATAAACTCATTGCGGGAATGATACGCATTACATGAAACATATAGCTGTATGTATTAAATGGACATATGATGGGGACATACACAACATTATTATTTCAGAAAGTCATTAATAAGATGAAGTTTGAGCATGTTAGTTTGGGTCTTTTTACATTGACTTGCACATTTGATCTCGTTGGGTAGTTGATTATATTTTGTGTGAGCTATGTATTCTAGGGATCTTAGTCCATATTTTGTTGATTTGATTTTTGGTATATGAAGTTTGTTGTGATTTCTTGTGTTGTGTTGGTGTACGTCGCAATTGTAATATAGTGTAGTGTTGGAATGTGCCGAGTGTTGAATTACTTGTAATATAGTTTTCGTTATTTCAAAAGTGGGAATGATATTAAAAGGAAGTATTTGGGTGTTTCTGTAGATGTCTTTGACATGTGTGTCCCAAGGTAAACTGAAAATATTTCGCAGGGCTCTATTTTGGACGACTTGGACTTCTGAAATCATTTTTTTTGTAGCAAATCCCCAGATTCCGGCGAGATATATTAGATGTGAGTGAATCATAGCATGGTAAATCGATTTTAATAGAGAGGGAGGAAGTAACCCGCGAAGTCTATATAAAACACCAGTTATAGGAGTAATTTTGGATAGAACATGTTTAAATTGGTGATTCCATGTGAATTCACTCACGCGGTAACGCCATTGTTTATTCATCGTTTTTATTTTAACATTTCATAGACAATCAATCGATGCTGCCAATCATAGAAAAAATATTATTGCTTAAAACAAAGTGAATACGTTATTGACAAGTTTGTACCTGTGTTTATAACAGTAGAACATGGAAAGAAATTTATTAGAATAATTACACAAACCCGCTAGACAAACGCTGCTTTGCCAAACAAACTATTCAAAACCTGGGATGTTTTTTAAAATTATGATGGACATGCTAGTTTATTTTAGAGAATTTATTTTATAAGATTGGTACTTCCGATGAATGTCGTATTTGATTGTCTATTAGTTAAAAAAAGAAACATCCATATTATCCGTGCATCAAACTTCGACAATACGAAGGTTCCGTATTATCCGTGAGGTGGACTAACTGCATATTTACCCAAAACTTGAGTATTTATGTCAGGGGAGACGAAAAAATATGCATTTTATATTTTAATTTTGTTAAAATTAAGGTAAATATTTCCCTATTGAGTCCACACTCAATACACACTTTAAAAAAATTGTGCTAGGTAGATAATGGTTAGTAATAAGTAATTCAGTAACCGGAATCGAAAAATATTGCATTTTAATGGTTATTTTTTTTAACTTTAAAAATGCGAAATGTCATTTTTCAAGGACCGCCATGTTATTAATTACGATGATGAAATATACATTTTTAAAAGGAAAAATCACTTTCTGTTAGTTATGACAATAATAAGTACGAATTGCGATCTTCGGAAATGATAAATAATTTGTAATAATCATTATTTTGTTCGGTTTCATAAACACGAAATATTACTACTTATTACGCGCGCATGAGATATGAAACTATTCCATAAATATACCAAACTACCCACAACTGTGGTCCCATCTGAAACATGATTTTCATGCAATTTGCAGAAGAGCTAAAAATAAAAAAAAGCATTCATGAAACAAGTAGCTAGAAACGATATACAGACGATATTACTACGAAAGTACCTGATTTGCCTAATTGGGAGGAATGCAGATCCCGCCAATGTGGGGGATTTTAATAAAAATGCACTTTTTAGATAAGAAAAGTGTGGAAAAGTTGAATAAAAAAGAAATTAAGGTGCGCTCGGCAAAATTGAGGGAGATACAGCCGTTTAAAGTATGAATAAAATGTCACTTCATGAACCGATACTGTCAGCCATTTTGACACTAATATGTTGGTATCCCTGGCCATTTGACACTAATATGTTGGTATCCCTGACCTGATAAAACCAAGAGCCTAGATATGATTGTAGCCGACTTCATGTGATAGATGCGGCGCGTAATTATGAAATTTGTCTAGCGGACTTTTTTTCAACGATTTTTTTTAACTGTTTATCACCTTCCAAATTAAAGTAACCTAACCTAAGACTACGCTAGACATGGTTTGTGCCCCTTTATAATGCCTACTCGCGTCAATTCAAGAAAAACATCCCAGTTTTCAAATAGGTTAGCGGCTACGCTAGGTTTGTGTAACATGGTTTATGTAACATGGTTTGTGCCCCTTTATAACGCCTACTCGCGTCAACGCAAGAAAAACATCCCAGTTTTCAAGTAGTTTAGCGGCTACGCCAGGTTTGTGTAACATGGTTTGTGACCATTATTAATTCTGTTTTTCATAATTACGCGCCTTATATTATATATCACACGAAGTTGGCTACAATCGTATCAACCTTCGTTTATAGCAAGTCTGAGATACCAACATAATAGTAACAAAATGGCGTAGTATAAGTTCACGAAGTGTCATTTTATTCATTCTTTAAACGGCTGTATCTCCCTCAATTTTGCCAAGCGCACCTTAATTTCTTTTTTATTCAACTTTTCCACATTTTTCTCATCTAGAGAGTGCATTTTTATTAAAATCCTCCACATTGGCGGGATCTGCATTTCACCCGCCTAATTACGTATGTAATCATTCTAATACCTAAAATGAAAATAAATAAAAGAACACCCACACGTTTTTATTTTCAATAACATATATAGTACAATCTCACTAATCCGGCACTTCAATACGAAACGTCCAATAATCCGGCACCCTCCACCCGCGCCTCCCTCGCCTCTCTACGCCTATGCGCTCCTTCGCCGCGTCGTCGTCCTACAGTCTAACCTCAAAACTTACCTCATGTGCATGTGCGTATGTATTTACCCGTTGTTTTGAAGTGTGAATAGTGTGTATATTCTCTTTACGAATTGCTTTGTTTTATTTATTATGATATGGACAAGTACCCCTCATAAGTAGAATTCGGAGCGACTGTGCTCCACGCCACTTCAGATTGCTGCGCAGAAATGTAAATATCGAAAATCTGTTTATGGAACAATTCACTGAGAGACTTTTCTGAGCGGCAGTCCGAAATAGCGCGGGGCACGGTTGCTCTGAACTCTTACATGCGGGGGGTGCTATAGAACGAAAATAAATAAAAGAACATAAGCTTCATATAAAGGTTAAGTATATGGCATACTTTGTAGCAAAAGTGTGTGAATGATTCCCAGTGTGCTGATTCCCAGCTCAACATGGAATCTTCTTTTTTTCATATTGAGTTTGGCTAAAAACTCACTTTTATTTCATCGGTAATCTACTAAATTTCACTTTGTACTGATTTAAAAATTATAAATCTGTTATGTTTCAGGACTCTTCCGCGATGACATCTTGTATGAGGATGAGGACACCATCGAGGCCATCCGCCGCCTGCCCGCCAAGATCGTAGACGAGCGCAACTTCCGCCTGGTGCGTGCCGCGCAGTGCTCTCTGCAGAAGATCACGCTGCCTAAGGAGCAGTGGACCACCGTGGAGGCTGATGTGGCCAACCGGTACCTTGAACCCATCGTGCAGATGGTCAAGCGTGAGCGGGCTGAACGCGAGGAATGGAATGCCAACCATTAAATTATCCCCCTGTTTTTGTATATTCTCTAGCTCCCCATAAATAATAAATATGTTACATTACTAGGCAATTAACTGATGACTTTATTTTAAACTAAATACAGTGAAACTCTCTGGATTTTCCAATGGGCCTGATAAAAAAATTGATGGGAAAAATCAGGCCATTTTAAAATTTCAGTCTTTAAGGGACTGAAAAAAGAAAACTTCTTAAGAGGGATCCTTATAAGAGGGTTTCACTATATTGATCCTCCTTTTACACCCATTACATTCCCAGCCTTTCTCTCTTCCTTCTATCGCATAACATTTGTGTCACAAGAAAGCGATACTCTTACAATTGCCACTATCTCTGAAGAGAAACCCATAGAAGTACATAAGAAGATATAGAAGGAAACTGGTAGATATATTTCACTATATAGATCCTCCTTTTATGCGATTGTATTCCTGCCTTTCTCTCTTCCTTTTGCCGCAACATTTGTACAAGAAAATGATACTTCTACTTTGAGATTGGTAAGTATTTGCCGGAGGCCTCCGAGACGTGCTTCCTTTTAAATTCTACTAGTACTCAAATTCTAGGAGCAGGTCCCGGGTCCAAGTTCTTCGGTGCGGAGTGGGTATTGGGTGCTGTTGTGGCTACCGGGATGCACGGGTTCGTCCGGAGCCAGACCCCGTAAAAGAACTCGAACTCTGGACCTGCTCCCTGCTCGGACCGCGAACACGGGGACGTCAGTGGAAGCATTCGGGTTCCGACTCTGGGTTTGGGTCCGGGTCCTGGATCGGGTTCTCTGGGAGTAGTCGATTTGAAAAAAGGAGTAGAATCGGTTTCCCGCGAAGAATCTGAATTTCAAGAGCCCACTCCAGCTGAATCTACACATCGCTAACTCCTACTCTTAATCACACCATTACTAAAGAGAAATTTCAATACTATTTGATAGAAGTATGTTGTAGGCAGTTGGTGTCCGTGTGTCAAAGTGAAGTGAAGTAAGCTCAATTCTTTTCTTTTGTGTGGTGAAACTCATTGAGCATTTTCAAATCACACAATCACAGCCATTGTGCGTATAATGCTGCATTAATGGGGCCTTGTTCGAAGGAGAAAGACTCCTTTGAACACCTCTCACCCCAGAAGATAGGTGGAAGCTTGAGTGGCAATCAGCCAACGTCAAAAACGCCGATCTCGTGCAAGACCCCACTGAGAGACAGCCTGGGTTCTCATTGCCTCGCAAACTCTGGACTGCCATCAATAGGATAAGGTGCTCCCATAGCTGTTGTGCTCACATGATGCATAGATGGGGCCTTAAAGAGTCGGCGACGTCTGAATGCGGTGCGGTGCAGACCACCGAACATGTGGTCAACGAATGCCCGCTCCATTCATTCCCCGGCGGGATTGATGAGGTCCACAGGGCAACGCCTGAGGCCCTAGACTGGCTCGCAGACCTAGATGTCCCCCTCTGACCCCCCACCATACGAAAGAAGAATGGGGCCTAAACGATTGTGAATGTGGACATGTTAAAAATCAGATCACATTGAATGACGGCCTCCCTGATCGAGGGGTAAGGTTTTTGACTATGAATTCGGAGATTGCGGGTTCAAATCTCAGCATGCGCAAGTTAATATAATTTATTTGTGTTGTTTCCCAATTAACTAATTAATTAAAAACAACATAATATATAGAATATTTGCGGCTCATTTTAGAGTGGAAGATACTCTCATTACGTCTCATCGTAGGGCTTTGAAGCAAAGAATGGACGGCTACCTCGAGAGTGTTTTCTCTTGGGGTAAAAATAATCTCGTTGAATTTAATGCTTCAAAGACCCAATCTTGTCTGATTACGTCCAAAAGGGATCGAAATGAAAATCTAGTCTCTTTCAACGGAAGCAATCTTCCGAACAGGCCCTCCATTGATATGCTTGGTGTAACCCTAAGTGACCAGCTCAGGTATGGGGGCTCCATCGAAGCCAGAGTAAAGCTAGCGTCCCAAAAACTGGGCGTACTGTACAGGGCCCGCAGATACTTTAGTAGTACACAACTGCTAACCTTGTACAAATCACAAGTACGCCCCACGGTTGAATTTGGCAGCCATCTCTGGTCTGGAGCTCCAAAATACCTGAAAAATACCCTCGACTCTGTGCAGAAACGGGCGGTCCGTTTGATAGATTCTCCCATCTTAACAGACGGATTGCAATCTTTAGAGCACAGGCGTCGGGTGGGAATGCTATCCTTGTTCTATCGGTATTACAATGGAAGATGCTCCGAGGAACCAGCATCATTGATCCCTTCGGCACCGGTGCATAGTCGGGAAACACGCCTAACGCGTGCCCAACATTTGTACACGGTTGACATTTGTCACATGAGAACGGGTTGTTTCTTCGACTCGTTCTTGTGTTCAACAGCTCGGCTGTGGAATGATTTGCCGGCCTCTGTGTTTCCTCCTTCCTACAACATGGGTCTCTTCAAGACCAATGTTCATTCCTTCCTCTCCTCAAAAAGACCCTCCACACAGCATCCCAGATGACATAGGCCCTGAGGGAAATTATTTTCCTCAGGGCCTCCTGTGTGGAGTTAATGTAAAAAAAAAAAAAAAATTACACATTGGTGAAAGAGCACCATTCAAAATTGAAATGGCGTGGTGATCAGATCTGAATAGCCAGGTACTTCTTCACCATCTCTTTCCACCTTGATTACCTTCAGCCTCAAAACACACCCCAATTGGGGATGCCATAGTCTTACTGGCTCCAGACGGTTTCGGAGCAGTTGGAACTGTAACTGTTGTGGTATTAAGAATGTCCCCCTCACCAGTTTCCCGAAGGCGTGTCTGCTAACCTAGTCCGTAACTTTCATAGTGTCCATTCTGTGGGTTTATTATGTCACAAACTTTTCCCTTACGTTGCTAGATACTTCCTCACGCTCCGGTACTTGTACTGATTTATTTATACATAAATGTATTACGTAGGAATGCCTAAAACATGAACTATGAATTTAGTATATAATACAGAGATCTTTTAGTAATTAGATTCCAGTTTTAGTGCATTTTAGTTATCAGTTGATAGTACTGGAAAGGAAAGGTTAAAACTTACTAGTTTTGTCAACCCGAAAGACTAGGCCCTCTGAGCTAAACCAAGTGACTTCCAATGCCATCAACTGGCTGAATAACCACAGCATCTCACTTTGACTTCCACCAATGCTCTCCATCATTCGAAGCGATTCTTAGGGTGAAATAAAATTTTTGGGAATTACTGCAGAATTGCATTTGCGAGTGGTGCTGTGTAAATCTTTTGAAGATATTGATTGAATAAATAAGATATTGTTACATTTAAAATATTATATTTAGTAAAACATGGTCCTTGTACGAGAATAATAAAAAATATAAAGGTTTATAATATTTTGACTAAATAATAATATTTAAAAAGTTAACTGCTAATAGATCGTTATTAAAAAATGTCAGGAGATTCTCAAAAGTTATGTCTAACAAACAGTAAGTAACACATTCAGATTAAAGTATTTTCGTTATTTGTTTTTGGGGTGTTATGCCGTGTTGCGCTACCTCCTTCTATAACATAACATAACACCCCAAAAACAAATAATGAAAAAAAGTAACACTTTATTCAGATGATAATAAATTGATGACTTGATATTTTGGTGAAGGATTCACCTCGAGGGTTTCATAAGTAATTGAGGTTATTTTTTTGTGCTTTTTTCCTTGCACGGCTTCAACAATAATTCCACATTTCTTCAGAGAATTTATATCACAAACATAGGACACATGGTTGATTCATATTAACCACCCACAGAGTTAACATAAAAAATGTATATACATAGAAAGTTATAAATCTTTAGAAAATACTGAAAAATACAGAGATGAAGTAACGTTATGATTTTTTGTAATGAATGACAATACATATTGTGATTTACTACTGTTAGGCTGCCTTTGCTAGTTTTTTCCCGTATGGGGTCGTCCATTAATCACGTGAGGCTCAAAAGGGGGGGGGGGGTTCGGAAAAAATCACGTAATATCACGAGGGAGGGGGTAAAATGAGATATCACGTGTATTTATTTTTTGTGATAATAGACCGAAAATTTCAAAATACTTTGTACAAAAAAAATACACGTGATTTGGGGGGGGGGGGGGGTTAGTTTAAAACCTCACCACATATCACCAGGGGGGGGGGGGGGGGGGTAAAAATCTGCTAAAAAAAACATCACGTGATTAATGACGACCCCTATGTCGCTTACATAAGTGACTTGTGGCCAAATTACCAATGTAAACGACACCAAGTCACTTACCGTAATTTATAGAAGGTACAGAAGTTGTTCTTACGTAAGTTTTTTGACAGGTCTAATTGCATCCGCACGAATTTCCAGCCTCCTCATCAGTTTGACAAGTTGAGACACTTACCATAGGAAATGGTACCAAAATGCGCCGATGCGAGATATCAAAAATTAAAAGACAGTCGTTTTTGTAGGATTTTTTCCAATAAAAACCATTATTTTAACTAAAATCTGATTAGGTGAAGGGGATAATTACATACCTCAATATTTCCCGAAAACAATATAAATATAACACTAGATAAAACTCAAAATAAGCACTACCCGCGAAAACGAATGTAAACGGAAAGAAACTTTTCTTCCATTTCATTCCAAAAACTGAAGAGATATCATTTATTTTTCATGTGGTAAAAAGCTTTCTGAAAATTAGCATCCTTCTATTTAATTATTGGTCCAATCTTTTCTAATCTCAATGTTTCTCTTTATAACATTACGCAATTGAATTCCAAGTCGGTTGCTGTCACGTATCTAGCTGTCATTCGGATAGAATTAAAGAACTCCATTAATTTTGGAATTCCACTCCACGGAAAAAAAGCGCATGGAGCATTTTTTATGCCAAGCCAACTTCTGTTCCAACTGATTTCAACACTTTATTTAGGCCCTTTCATCTTCATTGATAAAATCGCGTAAATTTGACAGTATCAAATTGTTGTTGACATGAAGCCATCTCACCACTAATAAAATTATGCATAAATTACGAGTGTAGCGGTCGCTGTAAACTTTCCAACAACTTCCGTGATTAATTACCATAAGTTGGGCGCATATGTAAACGCTTCTGCGAGTAACTTATCAAAATCTTACGCAAAAAGTAAATTTTACTTATGAGTGTAAGGGGAACCTTATAATGTGATGTGTGGGAGTAAAATAAACCAATAGGAATGTGTCATTTTTTGCTTATTGTAAAGTTACAATTTTGTGCTTTAAAAAATATTTTAAACAAAACTGAGTACATATTCTGTAAATATGAATCTAGGAACTAGTGCTTAAAAAAATAATCTAAACATACATATTATGATATACATGATCGTAATTTAAAAAAATTTATTTTTGTCATTTTTATGAACAATAGTTATTGCTGAAGTTAATTGATACGATTTGTTTCAATACTCTTTGAATTGTGTGATAGAATCTTAGTTCTTCGGAAAAAACAACAAATTAAATTGTACCTATGTGTAAATTTTTAAATGGACTGATATTAGTTATATGTATTAGAAGATCGATTCTGTACCTTTGTGGATATGGAAAAGATTGCACATGGAATCGGCTGTCAAATTTGTGTGACTTTCTATGACTTTGAATTGCTTTTTCTATTGGTGACGTGAGCCAATTTCAGATGTCAGCTATCGCATATTTTAGTTTAGAGCGTTTAAAAAACGAATTACTGTTAGTATACATAATTTTTTATTCATTTAATGTACGTTTTAAGTTGTTTACCGTGGATTTGACATTTGCAAAGTTTCATTTCAATAATATACGCATGAATTACTTACTTTGCCCAAACTAAGAACCTATTTTGTGCAAATGTCAAAACTATGGAATATAACTTTAAATGTACATTATAAATAAATGTACACTCGACTAAAACATCGTAAAACCTATCAATTTACGTAATTAACGCAAATAATGTTGTTTTGGTAGATAGTTTATTGTTCTAGGAACGTGTTTCAGTCAATAAAATATACAATAGCTCAAAATTAATCCACAAAACGTTCATTTCAAAATTCAAAGTGGTGCTTTTTGCTGGCCTTCCCTGGCCATCAAGGGGATAAGCTTGTTTTCACGATAATATAACATTACCAGACAAATGTATGAAATATTAGGCATACCTGACTTATTAAATGAATAAATAATCATGTACACTTACAGTATTTCGTGTTTCAAACTAGTTAAAATTGGCGACAACCGACATCACCCATAGAAAAAGTAATTGAAAGTCATATAAAGTGACACAAATTTGTCAGCCGATTCCGTATGGAATCTTTTCCATATCCACAAAAGATACAGAATCGCTTTTCTAGGTGGGGTAAGACAAATGGCAAGGCGAGGCTATGGTAGGTTTTAAAAAGAATGAAATTTAGGTGACGCCCCCTTTCAAACAAACTCCCCCTTTGTAATAATATAATCTATTCAATAATATAATCAATAATAATCATCAATCTACAATTCTTATTTTATGCGAGCGGTTGCACTATGGTAAGGTAACTTGTTTATTTTTATATAAATTTTTAGCACCTATTCTTCATTCAATCAAAATATTACCTTTGCCTGATTAATAAAAGATTTGTGATCATTGATTAAATTGTCATAATTAGTTAGGTGTTTTATATAGATTGTGTACTCAAGTTTACAAAATAAATTGAACCTGTAGAGTCTGTACTTTCGAAATCGTACATATTAACTTACACATTGAAATATCTTAACTTCAGAGGAAAAATGTGCAGGATTGCTTCTTGTAAGAAACATATCTTGTTTATTTAAAAAATAGAGCATTAAAATATTACTGATAATTAAGTTTCTATCACTAACTTTCCACTTTAATATGGATAACATTTTTGTTGGTGAATAATAAACATTTTTGTTGTTTTTATATCTGTCAATTCCAATAACTACATAGATTTTAATAATTGGGTAGGAGGAGTTATCTTAAATTTTGGAGTCACGCTCGGACAGACTGCCCTAATATGTACACATTACACATGCATACGTAAATGGTTTACATATACATAATATATTATCATAAATGTCATGGGTAGTAATTATTATTATCAAAAAACGATAAAAAAGATACATAAAAAATGAATTTGGCACAATAGGAATAAAAATACATAGATTTATGAAGCACCAAAGTTAAAACACTTATTTACAAGGTGATCAAACAAGGATTATTGATCCACCAATCTCTTCAGTTAGTAGTACATATTGCTGTAAATTTTTATAATTTGTAGGAAATCTCAATAAATCATGTTACATACAAATATAATTTGATTAGTAAAATGGTTTTCCACATAGTAATAATTATTTACAAATGAGGAACTTAATTCATAAAATGTTAAAATATGTTTTTATAATTACAGGTAACATCAAATAAATTTAGGAAATCTGTTTCCATTTGGAGAGATTTAAAAACTAATAACTTCAGAAGTGTTACCACAGTCTAAAACTAGTCTAATGCTAGTCATGTTAAAATAGCTTTTATTATTTACATAATATAATACACTAAACATGTTCCTGATTCCTTATAAAAGTTAATAAACAAAACAATATATTTATAATAATTGTATAAAATTAATTGTGTTAACTTAACGGTTATTGTTTAATTTTAATTATTTGATCATTTAATTGACATTTTACATTTGTATTACGGAATACAAAGTGATTTAATTACGAAGAAATGAAGATGCAGATCTGCTAACAAAATTGCCTTCAGCAAATAAAAGCACCAACCTAACAAATGTTTGACTGACATATTTCATTCGACTAAACCACGGAGTTCTCAGAAAACTTTGGTTCTACTTGTGCATGTTCAGCATTTCTTGTAGCAACTCAATTTATTAAGTAAAGCTCAGTGGCGTAGCTAGCATGGGTGGCACCCGGGGTGGATAACGTGGTGTCACCCCCCACCCCTTTAACCCAGCCCCTGCCGCTCGTGCACCGGTGTGTCATGAGAAAAAAAAAAATTACACGCGATTTTGACCCTTATGTATAAAGAAAGAGTATGAAGAACAAGGTCAGAAACGCTAGCTCTATTATCGTCCTTTACCATAGCGAAACCCGCAATGCATCTAGTCACTCGGAATAATTTATATTTAATTTGGCGTAGCGCGGGGATGTGAGCAGTTTGTGCGCATGCGCGGGGAAAAAATATGTTTTTCTGCGATTTTGACCCTTCTATGTACAAAATTTGTATAAGGACAGTGTCAGAATCGCTTGCGCCAACATTCCCCATGGGATGGGCAAAGATTTCATTCACCTTGTAACCCCAGAATATTTTAAAATAATTTTTATCTGTTGACATAGAAATGTCATTTTTGCCGCGTCACAATTTATGCGTGTTCCTCGACTAAAACATCGTAAAACCTATCAATTTACGTAATTAACGCAAGTAATGTTGTTTTGGTACATAGTTTATTGGTCTAGGAATGTGTTTCGGTCAATAAAATATACGATAGGTAAAAATTAATCCACAAAACATTCAATTCAAATTGAAGGTTGTGAAATTTCCGTGTTGTTTCTCAGGCATTCAACAAGTTAAAGTTGACAAACGCAAATTTCGACTTCATAAAAAATTGGTCCATCCTAGAGAGGGGTGGCTAGGGAATTGTGCTCTTGGGGGTGACACTCGGGCGGATATCACCCCCCATCGGGTGGCACCAGGGGTGGACCTCCCCCCCTATCTACGCCACTGGTAAAGCTAGATGTCACCCGAAAAGGAGTTAAAAGAGCTATTGTCCAGCTCCTCATAGAAAAGGAATGACAGAAAAAAGAACTAAAACATCTGAAAAAGGAGCTAAGAAGCTAAACCGTCTTTCATCTGGCTCTAAAAGAGCTGAGCTGTCAATACAAATGTAGATGAACTTTTTGCAAGTGAGTAAGAAAAATGAGATCTCAGTGGTCAAACTGAACAAAACTCCACTCAAATCACAGAGAAAAATGAAAACATAAAATCCGAAACTGCAAATAAACAGAATGACTGCAACCTTGTTCCCTACCTACTATGTAGTAGGTTCTCGTGTTTTTGCTTTAACCTTCTTATGATTACCTCATTTTTCTATTAAATTGCATGAACCTTGCATATTCAGTTCAACCAAATAACACATAAATATATACATCGTTATTGCGCATCATCCTAATCTTAGAAAAATAAAATGTTTCTTTAACAGATAAATGTAAAAATATAGTACAAAGTATTTAACGATAATGTATATTAAAATGAGTGGGGTGTTTTTTAGACTTCACTTTTACAAATCGTCATCGCCGATTCCTTCAAACGCATCGTTTTCTACGCAATCTCGGCCAGACTTGAAGGAGACGCTGGCGAACTTCTCCGATAGCCGTCTGATGGAGATGGATTCTTTGGGGGTTGTCACCGAACTGGAATCTCCATTCTGGAAAAGAAACATGCAAATTAATGACAATGAAACTATGTACATACAGGGTTACTGGGGGTAAAGTGCATTAACTGCGGGAGGTGATTCTACATGATGGTAGGAGTAAAAAAGATTAACAACTTTTTCCGAAATTTCAAATTTTTTTTTTCCATACAAAATAGACGTACCTACTAAAAATCCTTAGTGTGAGGTACGATCTTACTTGCTGAGCACCTGCCGGGAAGGATTGTGGCAACATTGCATGGTTGTGACTGGCCCATATCGTAACAGCGGAAAATAATAAAGCTGGCATTACACGCCGGTCTATTTTTATCTTTTTACCACAAAACTACCCCTAAAAGTTGGAATTTCGAAAAAAGTTATTTATCTTTTTTACTTATAATATCATGTAGAATCACCTCCCGAAGTTAATGCACTTTACCCCCGGACACCCTGTATGTGCAACCTTTTTTAAAATAAGTTTATGGAAACAGTAGGTAAAAGTATGTAGGTACTTAAATCAGAAAAAAACCAGGTCAACCTCCTCATTATTTTGACCAAAGGAAAAAAATGCTCTGCATATTGGTTAGCATTAAAACAAATTATGTTAAAGGGAGGAGTGGGAATAAAAAATAATTCAAATGAATCATTATTTCTGGGACGAGTATAATAAAGACATACTAATAATGTGTAGAGAAACAGGAAGATTTAGAACACTTACTCCGGAGCTAATAGTATCAGTGGAGGAGGATGGGGTGATGATCTGACTGGAGCCGTCCCTCCTGAGGTAGGTCAGACTGTTCCTCTTGAAGGTTCCCCGGTAGATGGTGCTTCTCTGGCCGCTTCCCAGAAGACCACCATAGTTCTTCTGTCGCATTAGCTCATCCACAATAGACTGAAAATAATGGATATTATGAATATACAGATTTATTATTTTTTTTTCAGGTTCTCCATAAAACAGTTATCCACCAAATTATTACGGAGAAGATTACAAAATTTAAAAGAAAAAAAAAGTTCATGGGGGCTGTTTCACTATGTTGTGACGTATGTCAAAAGATAGTTACTGAACTCTATATAGGTAACATTGAAGATGTCGATGCTCAATGCAGAGTTGTTAAGCAGTTAAATTGCTCTGTTTAATGGCGCATTCTGAAAGGAAGAAGTTCTCGCTTTAGAAGCATAAAAAAGTGCGTGGGATCTCCTACGAGTATACGTGTTAGGGACAATAGGTTAATCTCCTTCAACATAGGTGGATTCAGTACAGTACCGGAGATCAGCTTAAAAAAATGTTTCCCCAAAAATATTTTTCGGCAGGCTTCGAAGGTATTAAGATCGAGCATTCCTGTTAAGAACAACGATGGATACAGGAATGGGTAGTATGTATATTCCCTCATATAAAGATAACTCATAAACCTTTTTTGTACTTTTTGTACTCTTTCTATTTATAGGATATGGTTTTGTTCAGAGGGGGCCCAAATATGGAGCTGTATTCCATGATGCTGCGGACAAGTGCTTCATATGTAGTATATATCGTCATTATATAGTATATATCGTCACATATACATATAAGATGCATGCCCGGCTATTTAGCCTTACATTTATTATAACAGGGTGGCCACAAAAAACGGATTTCAAAATTCCCTGATAATTCCAGGTTTTCCAGGGCAGTTTCTACATTTTTCCCTGATATTTTTAATCATTATCATTATATAGTATAAAATGAAGTCGCTCAAAAAGTTTGTGCGCGTAGATCTTTTGAACTATGCAACGGATTTTCATGCGGTTTTTACCAATAGATAGAGTTATTCAAGAGGAAGGTTTATATGTAAAATACATGCTTATTATATTAGAGAAATGCCGAGAAATTCAAATATTCAATTCAGGCAGCGGGCAGCTGGCAAGCGGGTGGTGCGGATTTTATAAAGGTTGGGTAATGGCGTTGTGTTTCGTTAGCCACAGCAACGTGTGGCCGGGTCTGCTAGTTTTATATAATGGGATATCGTTCTTAGATAAATAATAAAGGGAATTCCATCATCTATGGCATTTATTATTTCTTTGCATCACAATAATCTATTAAAAACAAAATACACTTGTTTCAAATTTATGATATTTCGCCTGAAGACTTTTTTCAAGCTTTTGAACGATAGATAGAGATATAATCATTAAAAAACTATCTAAAAATGGAATAAAAGGAAAAGCATTGAAACGGTTCAAGGATTATTTAACTAATAGATATCAAACCACAAAAGTGGGTCAGACAATCTCCGAATCAATGAAGATTATTCGGGAGTACCACAGGGGTCTGTTCTCGGACCTATTCTTTTTATAATGTACATTAATGATATGGTAAAAGTATGGCAGACGACGCATTGATATATATAGCAGGAGAATATTATGAACTCATAATGAATCATTTAAATGAAGACCTACATAATATAACAATATGGCTGAAGAAAAATAAAAATTGATTGTAAACAAAACTAACATTGGAAAACGAGTAACACAAACAAAAAAAGACATATTAATAGACGGTGAAGTTTTGAAAAAAGTATTTGAAATTAAATATTTGGGAGTAATAATTGACTCCAAATTGACTTTCGCTCAAAATACAAAACCAATTATTAAAAAAATTGCCAAAAAATTTCGCTGTTGGGAAGAATAATAAGATTGAAGGAATAAGAAGATTCCTTGACATAGTCTCCAGTAAAAATGTGTACAACGCATTCATTGTACCACACATAAATTACTGTAGCAGCATTCTATTCTTAGCCAACGACAGATTAATGAAACAAATGACAATTCTACAAAACAGATCTATGAGAACTATATTGAAGAAAAATAGGTTACACTTCAGTCAAGAAAATGTTGAAGGAGTTAAATATCTTGTCATTTAAACAAATTATTTAAAATAATCAATGGCCATACGTCTATTGAATTCCTAAGAAAAATTGATAAAACTACAAAGCAACAACACGAGACGAGGAAAAGAAATGAACTAAGACTCCCCTTCAGGAAAAAAAACACAGAGTCAAAAGCCATTGATGTACGGAGCATTGAAGATATTTGGATATATTACCAGCAGGGCTGGGCAAAATACATGCTTTGCTGTAATTGAAATACAAATTACAAAATACTTTTACGCATGTATTTGAAATACGAAATACAAAATACTTTCAAGTCGTGTATTTGAAATACAAAATACAAAATACAGTATTTTAACCATTTTTTAATATCAAATACAAATTACAAAATACATTTGGTTTTGGTAGAACCTTTGGTTGAAATAAATTGTCGTAAGTGTCCTTATCTAAGGGTGCGTTACCATAGAAGCAAAGCTGAGCAGAGTGAAACAGAGACATGCAAAAATTGACCAATCATATTGCTCAGAAGACACGTCTCGTATCCGCTCCACTTGTAAAGTTTTGTGGTATAGGACTTAGGTGTTAGATAATAATAATAATTATTATTATAACACTAGCTGGTTACCGGCATGCGTTGCAATGCCACATTCAAAGAAATAATTTTTTTATCCCCGCATGTCCTTTCCCGTGCGTCCCCGTTCCCCTCCCACATCCCATTCCCCTGCCACCTTCCCAGCCTACCCTTTCCCCTCTCCCACTCCCCGCCAACCACCCTCCCGCATTCCACATATTCAGTCCCAGTACATTCAGTTTTCAAACAACTCGCGTGCCAGATATTACAATTTTTTATTAAAATTTTCATTTTTCACATATTACAAATATTCATTTTTGTATATTATAAGAACAAGCAATCAAATCTGGTACCTAACGTAGGTACTTATTGAAAATATCTAAAATAAAAAAAAAACCATCGACAATTCTTTTGTTACAAAAAAAAACAGCTGCCTGCTAAATTCAATTTCATAAAACGCGCGAACTGTCAAATGTGCGAAGTTAAAATAGTCGTCAAGTTTTCTGCAATTATCCAATTTTCTGCATAATTTTCTTAATTTTTCTTTCCGTAAGAACCTTCTACAAAGTATTAGAAAACTGAATGAAAAAAAAGATGAATGAAATAGATAAAGTCGTTCTGAAGTTATGGCCTGACCAAGGGAAACCAGAATTCATTTTTATATACATAGATGACATTTGTATAGCGCATTTTTGTGTTATTTCGCTGTACAGTAATTAACTTAAAACAAATAACATTTAACAAGTGCGCTCTACAGTAATTAACTTAAAAATAATCTAGTGTTCAGTCAAATTATTCCTATAGTGCTTGATCTAATACTATAAAAATGTACAGTACAAAGCAATGATAAGTTTAATATAATTTTATACAAAATGTACAATAACAGTGCTTTTATAGCACAAGACAAAAATATAATTATAAAGCAATGATAAGAAAACTACAAATAATCATTAGTAAGAGTGCTGTAGCACAGGACAATAGGACAATAGTACAGGTTCTAGCGTTTTTACTCTACGTATTATCCATAGACATCCAAATTCAATAGACCAGAAATAACAGGTGAGGGGAAAAATCAACTATGGCGGTACGAAGAGGGGAAGATGACTGTCATTGGTTGAAAAATTAATCTGACAGTATATAGGCATCTCGCATTATAATATCATCATTTAGTTCTTAAAAGCAAAATCTGCTTTGAATGAATAGACCTTTTTACATGGGAGCGCGAATTGCTTGCCACGATAATAAAATATTTGCGTAGGCCAAATGTACACCCCAAAAAGATTCGCCCGTTTTCACATAGCAATATTTTTTTGCCGTGTTTAGTTAAGACACTTTTACAAATGTTTCATAATTTACTTACCCCTGTAACCAGCGACGAGCACACTAAGGAACCGCCCACATTTATGTGCACACTGATATGTAGGTATGTTGTATAGCAAAAGCTACTGTTTTGGCGTGTTATTTTTTCGTTAAATGTATAGATGTTAGCTTCGCGCTGCCCACGGCAAGAATGATGACGTCACACATTTTAGATTCAAGCGATTCTCTATCCCCTCCACATGGGGCGAACTGGCGCCAAGGAGGAGCTCCAGCCGGTTCCATGGCGAGGGGGAAATAATACGTTTTTATCACTTAGGGCAGGTCCAGATATATTCATATGTCCGTGGTATTATCTATGTTAGTTTATTTTTCATTATCACTATTTAGATCGCTAAATGTATTTGAAAATTTATTTTGAAGCCATGAGTATTTGAAATACAAATTACAAAATACCTCAGCAGCAGGTAATTGAAATACCAATTACAAAATACATTTTTAGGAAGTAATTGAAATACAAATACAAAATACGTATTTGTATTTCAAATACGTATTTCAAATACAAGTTATTCAAATACTGCCCAGCCCTGATTACCAGAAGAAATAAAATTGGAAGAGAGCATAAAGGCATTTAAAATTAAATTGCGAAGATATGTGATTGATTTGGTATAGATGTGTTATTTTAAGTGTATGTATATATAAGGATTGTATTAGGACATAGATAACTATGTATTTATTTAAAATACCGCAATAAAACAACTTTAGGGTTTCACAATTCGCTAAATAAAGAATTTAGTTTTATTTTTGAAATTCCCTGATATTATACTTTTTTTTTTAAATTCCATGACATTTCCCTGATAATTCCAGGTTCGGTAAAATTCCCTGATAATTCCAGGTTTTCCAGGTCTTGTGGCCACCCTGTATAAGCCAACCTTCTCAAACCTACCTTACACCCAACATAATGAAATGTAATATTAGGGTGGGTTTCTTCATTTAAAAGTAAACGGTCAAATGCATAGAAATTTTTAAATTTCGATTGTTTATTTTTACAATTAGCATAGCATTTAGCATTCTCGGTAAATGAAGAAACCCACCATTAATATGTAAAAATGTTTTCAAAATATATTACATATGTAAAAATGTTAATAATAAGATGAAAACTGTAATATATAGATATAAATAAAATAAAGCCAGCGTTTCCTAAATTTTATCAGCCACGGACCCCTAGGAAATCAAGCACAATTTTCAAGGACCCCCTAATAAAAAAAAACTAACAATAAATTTCGGACAAATTATTTTAGTACTAGTTAATTAAATACAAATATAAAAAATACATTAATAATTAACGTACAACAGCAACATTCACATTAATTAATTAATGTGAAGGTTGGTGTCACTTTTTTGCAACTAAACTAGTGCTATTTGGGTTGATGTTACTACTACGTTGTAATCTCAAATCCGATTCCACTTGTAATCTGTTTCTGATTTGTTTTTGGTATAAACAAGAGCAGAGAATGCTTTTTAACAGAGGTATGTGGTTGAGAAAAGCAGTAAATATTTCAGTGCTTCTTCTGACATTTCCTTACAATCTTTCTTTACATTCACCCAAAAAACTTGATACAGAGGATTCTTTGAAATTACCTTTCAAAACTGAATCACAAGATTAATTGGTTTTTCTGTGTCATTACCAAGCCAGTAATATCAGTAACATCTGTGTTGAAAGGGTCTAATATTCAATTTTTATTTTTGTTGGGTACTCTTGGTGGCATTTATTTATTATTGTTACATGGTCCAGAGGTGAGACCACAGGGGTCCGCGGACCACAGGTTAAGAAACACTGTTATAAGCGATACTAAGTCTATTTATTTCCATGCAAATCGAAAAATCTTCTGCTCTCCGATATTGTAGACGTTTATTATTTACACAGAAATAGCTTGGCGTACGCTAGTTGACAGAGAGAATTTGTTCAGGCGGCATTCGGGCTAGAAATTACTCGTACACCCCTAATTTAGAAGATCATCATAATCCAGCTAACAAGCTGGAGGGTGAAGCGAGATATCCTGCTTTTTATAATCCCAAGTTTAAATCTTGTAGAAAAAACACCTACAGTTATTGTTGTTCAAAACTAATCTAAATAATTTCTTTAGCAGAACGGGGAAATAAAAAATAATTAATGGTTCAAAATCATTCTTTGTTCTTGTGTCTAAAAATGCTCAGTCGTAGGATACAAAATGAATGAAGATTCGAAAAATGTCATTGACTGAGAGCTCAAAGGGAAAATTAAAGTCTTCCCTCTCCTGGTGGAGTGCCATCTTTATGTCTATTTTATGGTCTGGTACCACGAGAGCTTTGGTATATTTTAATAATTTTGAATACTTACTTGAAGACAGACACTCATGAACATGGCCCTCTCGCTGAGTATTGTCACCCATTGTAGTTTATCCTTGTTCATGAGATATTCAAAAGAGAGTTCCAGTTGTGCAGGTTCTGGGTTTAGATGCTCTGAACCATTCTGTTGGTGGCCATTTTGCGAGAGCGAGTCTTCATTCTACAACAAAAGGATTTAATAGAATTGATTATAGTTACAATCTTCATATTTTATATAACACTGAGAAATGTTATTACAATGTAAAAATATTGGAATTTCATTGATTCTTCCAATTGATAACGAACCCACTACATAAAATGTGTAAATAGGTTAAATATTTTGTCACAAAACAAACTCAAATTGAATGTTACGAAAACTAAGTATTTTGTGGATAACCTAGGTGGCAACGAGCAGGCAACACTAAACATTGATAACGAAAGCATAGAAAGGGTTAGCAGTATTAAATATCTGGGTGTGATATTGGACGATAAATTAAAATTCGACGAACACTTAGAATACATAACAAAGAAATTGCTAAAAAAGTTGGATTCCTAAAAAGGATCAGAAATAACTTGGATATCAAGACAACGCGCCTTGTTTACAATTCTATTGTAACTCCGCATTTAAATTATTGTTCTAGTGTTTTATTCCTATGTAACAAAGCCCAAAATGATAAACTACAGGTTATACAAAATAGGGCGATGAGGATGATTTTAAAATGCAACATTTTTACTAGAGTTAAAATTGTGTTACAAAATTTAAATATGATAACAACAAAACAACATATAATATATAATGCATTAACAATGACATACAAACATAAAAATAATATGCTCTCAAATTATCTTCAGAATAGTATTATGTTTCAAGAAAATGTTCACAAATATCCTACGAGAAGATGCGGAGACTTTAGGCTTTCCAAAACTAAACTTTCGTGCATACAAAATAGCGCTTTTATAAAGAGCAAAAACTTTATAACAGCCTGCCGAATGCCGTAAAGGAAGCCTCAAGTCTTAGCACTTTTCGTAGGATATGTGCATTATATGTAAAGAATGTTTTTTGATTTGTAACAATCTTACCGTTATCTGTTTTCCTTAAAATGTTTTTTTTTTTTGTGTAGTAATCTTTTTTTCCTCTTAAAATGTATTTGTGAAACTGCATTTTCATCTTAAAATGTATTTGTAAAAATGTTACTGTATATCTGAATTGCATTTGTGTATATTTTCTTTCTAGATGTATGAAAAATTTTTGCATACATCTAATTAAACATTAAAAAACTAAACAAAAAAACATTTGGGTATAGTGTGAAACCCTCCTAAGAAGTTTTCATGCTGAAGTTTTGGTTTTTTTGGTTCCTTGAAGACTGATTGGCGCAATTTATCCCACATATAAGGTTTTTAGACAGAAGAAGTTTTTTTTTCCAATCCCTTGGAAAAGTTCTAACCCCTCAGCGGAACTTTTGACTTTTTTTGACTTCAAAATTTTGAACTGAATTACAAAAATGTCAGTAAATACTATGACGTTACATACTATTAGACGAGGGGTAGAAATCTCAAAGTGGGAAGACAAGAACAAGACAATTGCACCGATCTCGATATCTAGTACTTTAGTACTAAACTGCTACGCGTCGAGTAAGGTTGCGTCTTACCAGCACTTACCAGTAAGTAAATTGCATTTTAAAAAGTGCCAAAATGCCCTCCTGTGTGATGAGAAAATGTTTCAATTACACGGCAAATAATAGTAAAGGCGAATGAATAACATTTCATTTGTAAGTACACGCAAATTACTTAATATTATCGATTATTATAAATATTACAATTAATTTTCATGTTTCCTGCTCGCGGTTTTACACGTCATTAGAGAAAATTCAAGTCCTACTAAAGTAAAGGGTCTGGACGCGCAACAGCCAAATTTCTGTTGCTAAGTAAACTTCACTGTTTTAAAGTTGACTAATCAGCCTAAACACTCTGTTTATTTGTTTGCTTGCGGTAAAACAACACATAAATCAGTAGTTTTAACAAGTATTGATGACAATCGCCACCATTTGAAAACTGTTGTTGCCCTATTGTATTTATTGTATCGCTCGACATATCAAACTCCGACAGGCAGCCGGACCTCTAGTGGGCCTCAAGAAAAGGAGACAGCGAACGTTCCATCAAAAAGTGACAAGCAATACGCCGCCCGCTCATATATCCATGTCATTCATACACACACATTATTTGATTGTCTATCTTTATCAAACAGGAATAAACTTTTGAATTAAGAAATTATACTGAAAATCGCTGAAAACAAAATAGTGTTCCTTACTTTCCACATTATATTGTGAGTTTATGAGACTATGGCGGGTCTATTTATTTATATAACGTCATTGAGTTAATATGATGTTATTAAAATTTTTTATGAAGTTTTTGACAATAGCAAATATTTGGCAGTATTAGTTACTTCAATATATATGTGTTATTTTAAAAAGCTCACTGCTACACTAGGTAGGTTATAATTATTTTGTATGTGTAATTACTGGGATACCACAATTCCGCTAAAGGTTAAGAGGGTTTCACCGTACTACCTACATATTTACAAGGAGCAACCAGATAAACCCATTTTATCTGTTTAACGAGTTTTTCATAATAAATTTAACAAGTCTAATAATATATTATGTAGATCGTTATCACCTTTCATTTGAAATGAAGGTAAAACAAAATAATAATGAATTCTTAGAAATTAATAAAAAATTAATCAAAATATAACTTCAGGAGGGGAAACCAGATGAATGTCAACAGGATCTATTTCTATTGACCATTGTTAAATAACTCTTTTTAAAAATAAAAATGTGAATGGCATGGTTATCTTGTTTTATGTAAAATTTATAATACAGAAAGAGATAAATTGTATGTACCATTTTTATTTATTTATTTATTTTTGGAAAATCGACAGTTTACATTTTTCCAGGTTGTACATGTTTATATAGCCAAAATAAAACCAATTATGGATTTCCTTCTTGTGACTTTACCCCTGATTAAACAGCATAATAAAAAAATAGAAATAATAAAATTTATAACAAAGGAGTATGAGACCAAAAATAAAATCATAACAGAATTATAAGTATAAACGATAGAAACTAATTAAATTAAACATAATTTGGAAAATTGGAAATTAATTTGGAAAATCCATGCTCCTCACATGTACAACTGTATGTGGCCTGCTCACGCGATGGAAAATTCTGATTTATTTGTGTAAGCACCAGATAGAAAAACAAAAAAAATATAGTGTTTCCAAAAGAAATTCAACAGAAATAATTAAAAAAAAAAACAAATACTTTCTTTCTTTTGATTGCAATTGCAATGCATGCTGGGTACTCAATTCCCAATTCACATTGTTTAAGATGCCACAGTATGTTTAAACTGAATTTAAAAATAATATTGCCTATTCCCTCTGACCCAAATGTGCCAACTTTATAATATATAGATAGACTGTGCTGAAGTAGATATTTTCGTTGATAATTTATACAAATTCAGAAAAAATGTTCTGCTGTTGCTAAAAAATATGTTGAGCTAAATATTATTGTGTCTCTATTTATCTCTTGCCTCTATTTGTATTATTTATCATTTGAGTGAGCTTTAACATAGTTTTGTATTTTTATTTTAAATCTTTATTTAGATGTATGCAAATTTATTCTTTGTCCAAGTATATTTTTGTAATTGCATATTCCTTTTTGTATAAACTGAGTTTTATCCCGGCCTGTGCCGCTTGTGCGCCGGCGCACAAAAATGAAAAATCAAAATTTTTACGCAATTTTGACCCTTATGTATAAAGAAAGTGTATGAAAAACACGGTCAGAATCGCTAGCTCTATTATCGCCCTTTACCATAGAAAAAGCCGCAATGCAGCCGGTCACTCCGAATAATTTATATGAAATTTTTCGTCGGGCGGGATGTGCGCAGGTCTTGCGCATGCGCGAAAAAAATATATTTTCATCTTCGATTTTTACCCTTCTATGTACAAAATTTTAATAAGAACACGGTCAGAAATGCTAGCGCCAACATTCTTATGAGATGGGTAAAAATTTCATTCACCTTGCAACATTAGAAAATTTTAAAATAATTTTTATCTGTGGGCATCTCGAACTGTCATTTTGGCGGCCGCGTCAAAATGCCGATGCGTGACCTCGAATAAAACATCATAAAACCTATCAATTTACGTAATTACGCAAGTAATATTATTTTGGTAAATAGTTTATTGTTCTAGGAATGTGTTTCAGTCAATAAAATATACGATAGGTTAAATTTAATCCACAAAACATTCAATTGAAGATCGTGAAATTTCGGTGTTGTTCTGGTAAAAAGCCTGGCCCTCAGGGGGTTAAAACTCACTTAAGATAGAAGATCTGTAAATACCCAGAATAAATAAAGACAACCCTCAAATTTGTATTAATAGAATAATATCATATTGCTTGGACAAATTTCGGAAGGCCAATAGCTCAAATTGTGTAATTGTGCATTATTATAGAAACCATAATTTTCCATCTCATTATTATTTTATCTAAATGATCAATTAAATTGCAGTGAAATAAGATCTTCCTTTTCCATCTCTTGAATAATAATCATCTTGTAACGTGAAATGTGTTGCCTATTTACAATTGTTGTGGACAATGTGTAAAAAGAAGTGTTACCCCTCTGAGTGTGGTGATCCTCCAACAGCGCATGCGCGTCACCTTGAAGCAGGCCTCCCTCCTGTCGGCCGTGAGCAGTTTGAGCCCCGAGGAGCCCAGGATGACTTGCGCCACCCCCCCGGTGCCCCCCGGCCCACCCCACTCCGCTCGGCAGGGCCCCCCCACTACACATCCGTAGTGGCGCTGCCCCCTGGCCAATTCCAAGTACTGAAACAAGATATCATTTTTAACATGTTTAAATATTATTGAAAAACGGTATTAAATGTGGCAAATAGCAAAAAAGGTCAAATATAGGGAATAAGCCAGAGCAAAACGTAAATGGGAAAAGAGAAACTGTAGGCTCTCTCTTCTAAATACCAATCGGCATAATCATAGGCATCGATGGAATCAAATAGAAATTTATCAGTTATTCAATTTGGTAACCGGATAAAAGAGAACAGTTATAAAGCAGAGCATGGTAAAATATTATGTTAGGTTAACCCTTCCGAATTTTCGAGAATATTCGCTTTTGGTGTCTCTAACGAAATGACATTTTACGAAAACTTTTTGTTATTATCGCTTCACAATTAAAGCTCTGTAAATGAAACATTTCTGAACGTAGCCGAATAGTAAAAACTGTTTTAGAAAGGTTACAAAATAGGCTTTCAAATTATTATATTACAAATAAATATTAGCATTTGTAAATATTAAAATTTAGAACGCAAACATTAAAAATAGGTAAAAATGACTCACATGATGTTTTTATGTGAAAACGGTACTAAAATCACAGATTATGTAAACAACAATACTTATTCTATTATATATATGTGTAATAAACACTTTTGTCACTTCACTTTTTTATCAATTCATATAAAAATATTTAATAAAAATTTTAAATGTGGAGCGCGGTGGAGCCGCAGGTAGCAAATTTGCGCGGGTAAATATTTTTGACAACTACACGACTGACAGCTGATTCCTGTTATGTATTTCCATAGACTGTAATGGTTGTAAATTAACAGTGAGTAATACTACATAAAAGAATGAATAAAACAGAATATTTATAGTTAATAAATAAAAGAGTTGAGACAACAATCAAATTATATAATTAATTAAATAAAATAGAACATGAGACTCTTAATAAAATAAAATTATAATTCTTCAGGGGCGTGTTTAGTCCTTAGAAGAAGAAACTAAATAGTTAAAATCTAATAAATGAATCGATAGTTTGTTATGACTTTAAAAATGATCTTAAGATGTTAAAATTATTATATGGGCGCCAGTTCAAGTAGAACAAAATATTAAATGGTAAATCAATTGAAATTAAACTAACAGAAGTTATAAGCTCACAGTAATTAAGATTTCACCGAAGTATGTGCTTTCCCACGTTGAGACAGACCTCCGAACCCTCTGGCCGCTAGCTTGGAACTGCTGAAGGAAAATTTTCTTGTTCCTAGAATGTTTTTGGGCAACAAACGAAAATCTCGATTCATTTTGCTCATAGAATCATTTCAATTAGGAATTCAAATTTCAATTTGAATTGATACGTAGCAACCTACTTATTAGGTGATTATTAATGGGTGCTTACTTCGAGTGAATATTTGGCCAGTATAAATCCAAACTGTTACATTGCCCCTCCACAAAGAAAAAATTTCAATCTTGAAATTTTCCACGATCCTCCCGGCATCGTCAATTACTGGAGACATGATGGTCCATCTTGTCAAGCATGAAGTGGTTGCAACCCAAGAATGTAATTTAATTCCTCCCGATGAACTTCAACACCATCCTCTTCCGCCGCTGTAGATTAGAATATCCAGCTTCAAAATTCATCTCAAATGTACATTATTTCTTCTGAAACTGTAGACTGGAATATGCCAAAACCAAAATTCGTCCTGATTGTCCCATCATTTCTTATGGAGCTGTAGACTGTAATATGCCAAAACCAAAATTCGTCACAATTGTTTCATTATTTCTTCTGGAGTTGTAGACTGTAATATGCCAAAACCAAAATTCGTCTCAATTGTTTCATTATTTCTTCTGGAGTTGTAGACTGTAATATGCCAAAACCAAAATTCGTCCTGATTGTCCTATCGTTTCTAATGGAGCTGTGTGTGTCACTTAAATAGCTGCAACATCTTCTTTCTTCATAGATTTATGTTGTTCTTCGGACTCTTCAAAATGTGGATTTTCAGCCCTATTGCTAATATTCCTAAACGTGATTTACCATTAACTAACGAAATAATTAATTATTAAATTGACTCAATAAAATTGCTTAATATGCAAGAAAATCTATTCATTATTTAAGTAACCTGAAAATAAACTGACCCCTTCAAGAATCTTTTGAAAATTACCATAATGAAAAATAAAATACCTTCCTAATCAAGACTCGTGCCAGAATTCAACTAAAATATCAATTAATATTGCAAAAGGAAAATATCCGTAGGTATCAGCCCAGTATAGAATGTTGTTTGAAATAAAACAAAAAAACCAATTAGCAAGGAACTATTTTTAAAATTTATAATTCAAATGTTTTAAAAAAACAAAATTGAAATACGACACAAAAATTCCGTACGTGTCATTAGCATGTTAATTATCCATTTATTTCCTATAATAATAAAAAAATAAAATATAACAATTTATGATTATATAACTTGTAGAAATCGAAGAGAGAAGAAAAAAAAATATTTATTGTTATTCCGGAACGTTGAGAGATTCCCTGAACTCTTGAGAAAATCCCAAGGTTCACCACAACAATAACTTCAAATTCAATTTAATGGTTAAATTGAAAAATAAAATAAAAATATTGTTATAGAGTAACCAACGTAAGTTTGCCTTTCCCATTTTCCAACAAGATGCAAGCAAAAAAAAAAAAAAATTAAAATAAAATTAACTTGAAAATCCTTCAAAGTTAAATTAATGATCCAGCAATATCAAGCTAAACCCAAAAACTTATTTTACAAAGTAAAATGAGTATAATGAAATGATAATAAAGTCTCAAAACACAAGTTGAGCCTTTATTTTTCTTTATAAAGAATTTCCTACAATTCATTTAAAATAGGTAGAGCTACCTTAAATGCTCTCCTGGTTTAGAGAAAAATGTACAACATGATTTTTTAAACTATTGGCTTGCTTTTATATTTAGGAGTTTCCTAAAATTCCCATAAAATAGATATTATAAGCTTCTGTAGCTATCATGTATTTTTAGAAAAGTTAAGCCAATTGTTCATTAAAACTATTAATATATAAATATTAATGGAATTACTCAAATTATGAAAGTAATCACAACTAACAAAATTACTCCAAAACAAGTAAAACTATTACTAATTCCAAATCTACACATTCAGATTCCATATGGTAATTAAAATTCTTCAAAAGTCTCAAAACACAAGATGAGCCTTTATTTTTCTTTATAACGAATTTCCTAAAATTCATTTAAAATAGGTAGAGCTACCTTAAATGCTCTACTGGTTTAGAGAAAAATGTACAACATGAAGTATTATACACTATTGGCTTGCTTTTATATTTAGGAGTTTCCTAAAATTCCCATAAAATAGATATTATAAGCTTCTGTAGCTATCATGTATTTTTTTAGAAAAGTTAAGCCAATTGTTCATTAAAACTATTAATATATAAATATTAATGGAAATACTCAAATTATGAAAGTAATCACAGCTACCAACATTACTCCAAAGTAAAACTATTACTAGTTCCAAATACACAAAATCAAATCCTATATGGTAATTACAATACAAATAATTATATTATATCATACGTATTAATTAAATTAATTACATAATAATTCTCACACAATTGTGATGAGCACATTATTCAAAATATATACGATATTTGAATATAAAAATAACAATTGAATGTTTAAATTTGAATCATTAAACTTGAACATACAATTATTACCAACAAATTCGTTAAACAATTTCCCGACGTCATGGAGAATTGCAAAAGGAATAAGATTTATTTAAAAAAAAATGATGATTATAGTTTGTAAACTCACCCCAAGAAACTCTTTTAAAAGAAGAATTCCATTTCACAAATTATCGTTAGTTTTTTTTTTTTTATATTTACTAGTAACCACATACGGTAGTTAAATGCTTTCAATTCAAATCCCAAAGGTTAGAAGCTTCTCTAGTAAACAAACTAATTCTGAGTGCAAAGTATTTTGCAAAGAAGAATTCTAATTATTCCTGAGATCCTCAGAAAACAAAATCATGCGTGGCTTCCCAATAAATCTTCTATAACCGAGATGGAAATACGCATATTCTTCCATATCTCTCTGCTTAGAAAATACGTTCCCATGTTCCCATGAACAAATTAATGTTATATTTTCAAATATTCATTTTCGAATATCGTCAAACCATAGTTCCTCTATATCATGAAGGAATTAACCACCACAAATAACCACACACTAAAACCTAACGATATAATGTATTGGTATATTGAACACGCCTACGGTGTCAAGTATACGAAATAAAATTCCCAAAATGCTGTATATTGAAATAATAGCCCCAAGCTAAATTCAAAACTAGATTATCCAATAATTAGAACAATTCACAATAAACCGATCGTTGAACAGACGAAATTGTTCACCGCTCCCATATAAAATCTTCAATAAAGAGATGGAATAAACGGAAAATTCACACAAAGCCCAAGATATAAAAATTAAATTTTCCCCAAACTAATGTAAAACATTCTTTAATTCCAATTATTTATCTTACTTGCTGTGGGACAACAGACCCATCCTCATCATAGGAAACACATCTACGCCAAGGATTCCTCTGTCTTCCCGCGAGTTGAGAAGGTAAAGGATAAACCTCAAACAATCTCCGTGATCAATTCAATAAAGAATTGTGTTCGAGAACCAGGGGCCTCTACTGTGCGTGGAACCCGAAACAAAAAAGCTAAACGACTCAGAGGTTATAAACATGGAACGCGGCTAATTATCACAACGCTGCAAAGATAAGAAAAATATTTCCATTTTAAGGAAAGGAAAACTATCAAATTGAAAAACTCAATTTTAAAATTATGACGTGAAACAATTACTTAACAGACAGAACGAAACATGAAAAAAAAAACAAAACACCCATTCAATGTGAAAACATATGCATTCAATGTTTGCGCATTGAATTTGCGTAAGAAAATTATCAGATTTCCTTTGCGGTGATCAAAAGAAATCCAAATTTTTCGAAACATTATAAAAAAAAAATTTTAAAAAAATACCCGTTCGATAAAACTTCGCACGCAAGATGATCATATACAACGTACCATTTGTAAATAGGCACCACCTTGGCTGACAGAGGAAAAACTTCTTGCGGCTTGCCCGCTGAATCATCCTGATTTTTTTGCCATTGTAGAAATCTTCTCGGATTTGGCACGGCTACGAGTGATCCGTTGTTCCTCTGATATAAGGCGAAACCTAGCTTATATAGTAAAAAAAACGAACCGAAACAAGAATAATGCGAAATAAAAATTAATAAATTATTCCGATTTACGAAACGAAACCAATGCAAAAAGATGCATTTCCAAATAACCGAAAATAAAATGAATTCCAATTGGAACCCAACATTAATAATTGATTTCCTAGAAGAAGAAAACAAAACAACCCGATTTCCAAACACTATTAAAAAAAATACACAAGCAACACGTCCTGTAGAATGTTAATAATATTATATCACATCTAAATAATTATTTCTTTTCATGAAACGGTAAAACCAAACCATGTGTTTTATTTAAACATGATATTCAATTATTAACCAATAATTACGTTGTTAAATAAAATACCCATTTGATAAATTACCAAAACACAATCCTCTTTTAATTAAAAAATATATGAGAAAATTCTCAACACTTTAAACAACAAATTGCTAATGACGTCTTATTTCAAATCTTAACAAACAGAAAATATTTCACATTATAGATTCTTAATTAAAAGAAATGTCAAATAATATTCCGATTGTTAACTTGAAAATAAAAATGACCGCAATCGAAGATAATATTAATTCAAAATGAAGAACATATTTTCACGTAATCCAAACGAATAAATATTTCACCTCTAAAATCCAACTCGAGGAAACGATGCAAAACAGTATTTAGGTTTTCATGTAAATGTTATGCAAAATAACATTAGAAACCCAGATTCTATTTTCAATCACTTTCGAAATAAATTTTTCGCTAAAAAAAAAAATAATGTCTGATATTTAAAAAATCCCTACTTGAGAAAACATCAGCGAGTCGACACGTAGCTCCGTATCAAACTTAAAATACAAAATCAAAATTAATTCCGATTTTAAAAGAAAACAAAAGTACAAATTAATGCTTTTCAAACAGAAAACAAATCCGATATGAATCTAATAACAAATTATTTCCTAGTAGAATAAAATAAATAGTCCCAATTTTGAAACGTAAATTAGCACAACACGAAAACAACCGAAAAACCGTACGAAATATGCCGCCAGCATACCGATATAAAAAAAAATATATTTATAACGAATATTTTAACAAACGCAAAATATCCGGAGTTCCCAATGAAAATAATTATAAAATAACTTACCAGAGAATTAGGAAGTCTGCTCAACGTAGGAGGCACGTACAATCACCTTACCCGTAAACGAATACTTTCTATCAATATTATAACTATTCTATTAAAAAAACACGTTGCAAAATTACCTAACCTACAATGCTATCAAAGCTAACCAGGTTCTACCACGATGGGCCAGCCAATGTAATGCTGTACAAATCAATGTAAAGCTTAATAAAAATATAATTAAATTGGCCCACGGTGGACGCCAATGTAATGGTTGTAAATTAACAGTGAGTAATACTACATAAAAGAATGAATAAAACAGAATATTTATAGTTAATAAATAAAAGAGTTGAGACAACAATCAAATTATATAATTAATTAAATAAAATAGAACATGAGACTCTTAATAAAATAAAATTATAATTCTTCAGGGGCGTGTTTAGTCCTTAGAAGAAGAAACTAAATAGTTAAAATCTAATAAATGAATCGATAGTTGGTTATGACTTTAAAAATGATCTTAAGATGTTAAAATTATTATATGGGCGCCAGTTCAAGTAGAACAAAATATTAAATGGTAAATCAATTGAAATTAAACTAACAGAAGTTATAAGCTCACAGTAATTAAGATTTCACCGAAGTATGTGCTTTCCCACGTTGAGACAGACCTCCGAACCCTCTGGCCGCTAGCTTGGAACTGCTGAAGGAAAATTTTCTTGTTCCTAGAATGTTTTTGGGCAACAAACGAAAATCTCGATTCATTTTGCTCATAGAATCATTTCAATTAGGAATTCAAATTTCAATTTGAATTGATACGTAGCAACCTACTTATTAGGTGATTATTAATGGGTGCTTACTTCGAGTGAATATTTGGCCAGTATAAATCCAAACTGTTACAAGACAACTTGATAGGGATGTGCAGCTTGATCTACTATCGACCTTTTACTTTTTGGTTTAGGGATGTAACTAAAACAATAACGGAGTTAGAACGATTTCTATGGAAACACACGCGCTGATGTATAAACACGCTTATTGTACTTGACTGCTGTCCTATTTCTAACGCTTATATCTGCTTACGTTGCGGAGGGGTTAAATAAGATTAGTTTTTTTTTTCCTTTACTTTTCTGCACATTATAAGGAAAGAACTAAGAAAAAGTATCAACTTTCTGTCGGATTTTGACACAAAGAAAGAACACTCACTAGTTGTCGAAAAAAGCATTGAAAATATATTAAGAGAAAAGATATTATCAAAAATCCTTGAATTTACCTAGTTTGAAAGCCATCAACAGATGTTCAGTACACAAATTCAACGCAATCAACAAAGTGTACACAAATTTGATAAAGTATTTTTAGAAAAGCAAAACGTACACACGTAGAATATTTTCTTTTATTAAAGTTTGTGAAAAAAAATCTTAAAAATCGATTCAGTCTTAAGAGTAGAAAACAGGCTAATACAAAACCTCGATTTTGATAATTTTTTTCAGATATAATAAGCCCGAGGGGCAGTTGTCCTTTTCGCTCAGTATTTGAGAGGGTAACAGCAACAGTGACAGTACCAGTTTTATAAAATACCTTTTCAAATTTCTCAGCACCCATGTGTTTCTTCTCAGGTTTGAAAAATCTTAACCAAAGTGACTACAGCTGTCAGAAGTAGCGCGGATAAATAAATAAATTATAGGTAAACTTCATTGCAACTTTAATATATTTGAGAGAGATTCAAGGAAAAAGAATATTGTGTATGAGCAAACCTCTCGTTTCTGACTGTTTTCCTCGTATCTCCTAAGGCGGTCCTGTATGGTGGGCGGGGCACTGATCCAGCCCGCGTGCACCTCGGCCACCGTCTGATGGTAGAGCAGCTCCAGGGCAGCCCGGTCCGGCAAGAGCTCCATATCGTAGGACGAATCCCAATACCTGGAACATCACACTTCGGTCATCACCAATCATCGGTCAAAAGCATTCCACCGAGAATTATAATAATCTTTCATTTATTTTTGTTCTTACTTGATCTGCCTTTCTTCATACAACATTCATTTTGGATTTGAGGCCAAAATACCCAACCAAACTGAAAAATTATTTTTGTATTCAAAAGGTATATCAAATATAAGCCATTAAAAATTTCAATACTTCATGATTTTAGAGGCAACTTTGTGAGTAAATGATAAATATTTAAAAAAATAATTTTACTACTTTGTCACATAGAATTTAAATTTACTACCCAAAAAATGCATTTTTTGTAATGTTTTATTTTATTTTTCATCATATTGACACAGTAGATATGCCATGATATTTTTTTTAATAATTGTGAATAACCAAATCAACCAAATTTTTAATAATTATGATTGAAAAATCTAAATTTGCCTGTGAAATGACGCAAAATTGAATTCTTTAATTATCTATAACTAGCAGACACGGCCACATGTTGTTGTGGCTAACGAAACACAACACCCCACCATTACCCAACCTTTATAACCAACGCTATCTGTTAAATCAAATCAGCCCACTCCCTAATTTACACAAAACCTTGACAAATTATACACCTAAAAACCTTCCTCATGAATCACTCTATCTATTGGTGAAAACAGCATGAAAATCTGTTGAGTAGTTTAAAAGATCTAAGCGCACAGACAGCGAGAGCGACTTCATTTTAAACTATGTAAAGATACGAGGGCTATCCGTAAAATAAGGTCTCCTAGGTGTTGCGGTCGCCAGGAATGATTTTAAACACAATCATGCAACACTGGCATGCAAGCCTGGTTTCCCCTTGTCAAATACCCACCACGATGCACCCTCTGTGACGCTTAGTCTAGGCGTGGCAGCCATTCGTGATGGAGCTTCCACTCGCCGCATCCGCCAGGTGTGGGTTATGCTCTGTAATTCGTTTTTAAACTTTGCTTCGGTGAATCTGAATGATGCCGCTGGGATTGTTCTTTTGTCTCTGAGATTGTGTACTGTGTCCGAGTCACGTCCCCAGTCACAATTGAGTCCAAGAATTCTTCGAGATCGATGTCGTAGTACTCAAGGAATTCACGGGCTTCAACCCGTCGTTGTTTGTGATCTTCGGTGAGCATTTTGGTACCCACCTTGAGCAGACTATGTGGTCTCTCAAATTTTTTGTCAAAATATTGTCAAAAGTGATTTTACTGACATCAGGGATCATATCACGTCACCTGTCGATTTGCATTAATTTTTTTTCCATTTTGGCAATTTTTTCATCCGAAACCGATGGCCGTCCGGCACGCTTTTAAATTCTCTGCAGCATTTGCGCACGTTTTTGCACTCATACACTGTTTTCCGTACACTTCAAGTAGCTGAGAATGAATTTCTACCTAGATTTTGTTCTTCTCACAAAAAAACTAATTATAGAACGTAATTCACACCTGGCGGGTGCGGCGAGCGGAAGCTTCATCGCGAACGGCTGTCACGCCGAGACTAAGTGTCGCAGAGAGTGCTGCGTTGTGGGGATTTGGCGTAGGGAAACCAGGCTACATGTCAGTTTTCCCAGATTTCGCGTAAAATTGTTCCTCGCGACCGCAGCACCTTGGAGACCTTATTTTACGGACAGCCCTCGTACATCATAATTTAAAATAAACATAAATAAAATAGCTATATAAATTAACCAATTTTATTTTTATGGATGTGTTGGCGTAAGCTGCAGAAGTGAAATAAATGACGTCGCTATCACAGAAACTATCAGTGAACATGTACGAGTATGTAAGTTTTTCTCTACAAAATAGGCAGGTTAAATTAATAGCACAACTGTGGACTTTTTAATACCTTGAAATAAATTTTTTCTTAAGTGCGAAAAAAATTATCTAAATAAACTTTCAACAACCGTTTGTCATTTCTATCGCACATTTGTCGTAACCTTATTTTCAGATCTTCCTGTATCCACACTGGTAAGGGAACGTACCCATACTATGTGACCCACTTTCTGCAATTTTTAACCCCCCCCCTCGGTGACCATGTGTAGTATATTCCAAGACAAAGTGTTGTCAAAAAATACAATACCCATATGGGCTATGTGGATAAAGCGGATCAACTCAAGTCTTATTATGAGATTCTCGGAAGAGTAAGAAGTGGTGGCACCGCATATTCCATTTCCTAGATGTAACTGTTATTAATTCTTATATTAATCACGGGAAACTGTCAGACCAAAAAATGTTGCATAAGCATTGATTGTCAATTGCAGAAGGTTTGATGGGAACAGTCCAACTTCAACCTCAGAAAAGTCGGCAGTCTATAGAAGTGTTACCCCGATATAAGCCTCTTGTGCCGAAAGAAAAACGTTTGGCAAATGCAGAACATTTGCCAGTAAGAGCAAATGTACGCAGGTGTGCCAACTGTAGTACCCGAGCAGTTCCACGTCGATCCAAATGGGAATGCTCCACTTGCAAAGTAGGATTATGCCTTTCGGAACTGCGAAACTGCTTCAACGACTACCATAAAAAATAATGTACATATAACAGGTTTCACATTGATATTAACCATTATTAATTATTTTAAACCATTATTTTTATTTTTCATAATTAACAGAACAAAATGCTACTGGAGCAGTGGTACTCTGGAATAACCACATCAATTTTTTGAATAAATCTTGTTACATAAAAGTATCTGTAACAAGGTGTGTGCACCCTCTTACACACACTTTATTTATGGTTTCGGTGTGTGGCACCTCTAGTGCTTGCCCATTGACATTTGGGCATTGGTAATATTGCGAGCCCTGCAATATTTTTGAATGCAACAGTTGCTGATCCTGGACAAATTGAAATCAGGAGATTTGAAAAGAGAGCTGATTCATTCTTTGTACTACAGCCCAGAGCATTGGGCGATCCTCTGGACCGAAAGACGACGAATCGACTAAATTATCGCTACGAGTAAGATCATAGATGTTGGAAGTGACTCTCGCCATCTTGGGAGCTAACTTGAAATCATCCTGGGAGGATGATTGGCCTCTGAAGTCATCAGCTGGTCCTGTTTCTGGATGGTCCTTTTGGCTTATAGCCAATGATCTGCAGCCCTGCCATTCTCACGATGTGAGATTCCTTCTACAAAACGAGGAGTTTTCGACAAGCCACGCTTCAGCCACGCTACGACTTATCACGGTATCACCATCAACCTATTATCTAAGCAAGCCCTTAATGCCAGACAGTTTTATAATTAGGATGTCTTTTTTTAATTCACAATATACTTTATTATTTCGAATACCTTGTTTTCGTACTAGAACCTAATCCTTGTATTTGGCATGTGGAGTCCTCATTGCTCATAATAATCAATATTTCAATAATCTACATTGTTGCCACCTCATCCAAGGTAACAATCTTTCAAATAATGACAAATATTTTTTTATTATTTTTCCTCATTTATTAACATCCAAATGAACCTAAATATGCAAAAAAAAATTGGAATTGAAAGAAAAGGTCAAATGTTCCGCCAAGGGTTAAGAGAAAACTTCTTAAGACGGTTTCACGGTATTATCATTCTGCAAACTATACAGTCAAACATATGAAACAGAAATCTTTTTCACGTCAAAACAACATTAGATACTATGTCAGATTGAGTAAAAAACTGAGACGCCAAAAAGGGTCCAGGACATAAATGATGTCTATGTATCTATTCCGTTGCTAATTTGATTTTTAGTCTGTCAAGTTGTTTCCATTATTTAGTAAATAAATTCACATTTTATAAAGCAAGTGTTTTGTTCATTTGTATTGTATCAAAATGCTGACTAGTTTATCAAAATCGTGTTTACCCTACCCGCGTCTACTCTAAATAGACGGTGGATTTCAGATTTCTAGCGGCCGCCGAGTTTTTTTAAAAGTACCAAAAATACCTAACCCGAGGTTTGATAAACAAGCCTTAACATAAACATGTTTTATTGGTAACGGTCAGAAGCAAGTTAAGACATATGTTCCTTTAGAAAGCCTTTTGATGACGAAGATATGATACTATATGTAAAGGGAGCAGAGCAGCATTTTCGATTTTTTGACAGTCTCAAGCTTATATTCCGTTAAGACCACAGATTTAAATATTTTGATGTTGATTTGGTATATTGTGGAGGTTCTTTACTTGTCTGAGAGATTGATAATAATAATACCTATCAATAATTTGTTTGTATGTAAATAGTTTGAGAATTGTAGGGATGGCTATTTTTGGACATTCTCTTTTATTATTCTTATAAAGTGGCTTAACAGCTATTAATTACATTTTTTTTTTTTTTTACATTAACTCCACACAGGAGGCCCTGAGGAAAATAATTTCCCTCAGAGCCTATATCATCTGGGATGCTGTGTGGAGGGTCTTTTTGAGGAGAGGAAGGAATGAACATTGGTCTTGAAGAGACCCATGTTGTAGGAAGGAGGAAACACAGAGGCCGGCAAATCATTCCACAGCCGAGCAGTTGAACACAAGAACGAGTCGAAGAAACGACCCGTTCTCATGTGACAAATGTCAACCGTGTACAAATGTTGGGCACGCGTTTGGCGTGTTTCCCGACTATGCACCGGTGCCGAAGGGATCAATGATGCTAGTTCCTCGGAGCATCTTCCATTGTAATACCGGTAGAACAAGGATAGCATTCCCACCCGACGCCTGTGCTCTAAAGATTGCAATCCGTCTGTTAAGATGGGAGAATCTATCAAACGGACCGCCCGTTTCTGCACAGAGTCGAGGGTATTTTTCAGGTATTTTGGAGCTCCAGACCAGAGATGGCTGCCAAATTCAACCGTGGGGCGTACTTGTGATTTGTACAAGGTTAGCAGTTGTGTACTATTAAAGTATCTGCGGGCCCTGTACAGTACGCCCAGTTTTTGGGAGGCTAGCTTTACTCTGGCTTCAATGGAGCCCCCATACCTGAGCTGGTCACTTAGGGTTACACCAAGCATATCAATGGAGGGCCTGTTCGGAAGATTGCTTCCGTTGAAAGAGACTAGATTTTCATTTCGATCCCTTTTGGACGTAATCAGACAAGATTGGGTCTTTGAAACATTAAATTCAACGAGATTATTTTTACGCCAAGAGAAAACACTCTCGAGGTAGCCGTCCATTCTTTGCTTCAAAGCCCTACGAGCTGTTGGAGTTTGTGAGCCCTTTGGGGGCTTGTCAAACAAAAAGCTATCATGAACTGTACTGTCATCCGCATAACAGTGAATTGGTGCACATGACAAAAGGTCGTTGATGTGCAACAAAAACAAAGTTGGAGACAGAACCGATCCCTGCGGGACGCCAGCATTTATCGAGTGTGAGGAAGAGGTGAAACCATCGACTACCGTCTGAATCGACCTCCCCCTCAAGAAGTCGGCAATCCACGTACACAAGGATGCGGGAAGTCCGTAAGAAAGCAGTTTGTTGACAAGTCCTCGGTGCCAAACCCGGTCAAAGGCCTTGGAGATGTCCAGTGCAACCGTTTGGGTCTCACCGAAACGTTCCAGGCATCGCCCCCAAACATGCGTCACATACGCGAGAAGATCACCGCACGAGCGGTTCCGCCAGAATCCGTATTGACGGTCGTTGATAATTTTGTTCTTCTCGAGGTATGTGAGCAGTTTGTCGTTGATCACACGTTCCATCACCTTAGACAGAACTGATGTGATCGCTATGGGGCGGTAGTTGGCCGGGTTGGAGCGGTCACCCTTCTTTGGAATAGGATGGATAACCGCTTTTTTCCAACCAGAGGGCACAGAGCCAGTCTTCAGGGACAGTTTAAAAAGCTTGTAATTAATATAATAATTAATACATGTAATTCACAACCTCTTTTCTGCGGGGGTAATTATATATGATGGACATGGCATGATGTGGCTGAATCACATGTGATCATTAAACTCACTACAAATACGCTATTGTATTAAAATCGCATCATGGTGGGATAACAAGATATGGGAAAGTTTCATGAAAGCATATGTGTATACTTTACTGATTGAATTCATTATTTATTACTTTTTGTGAAAGATCTAATTTATATTGCTTTATTTTTGTTCTGTTATTGAATGAATATTTTGCAAAATTATCAACATAATAAAATATCAAGTCAGACATTCTTGTTAGAATCTCAGTATTTAAGAAAGATGACGATTTTCTTCTTTTATTTGATTATTTTCAATAGACATTATCACTCGCCAATTAAAATAGGTAGGTATAAAGTTGTCACCACTATTAATCGATGTGGCTGGCTTTATTTTCAATCAAATGCACAGTGTTTGGTAACATAAGCACTTATTCTCAGATTATTGTGAGGGTATTAGAGAGAAATGGAATATTGTTTCCCAATATGTGCTCCACCCTACTAATTTATTTTAACCCAAAAAGTAGCTGAAAGTGTGGTTTATGTCTATACATCAATAAGGAAAGAAGGAATTAATAATAGTATACTAGCATTTACTTATTGCAACCAAGAGAGGTGATTAAATTAAAGCTGAACTCGTACAGAAGGGTGATTGTGCTAAAACAGTGTTACGAGGTAATTAAGACAAAAGGCAAAATCCGTCATATGTTGGAAGGTACAGAATGTACAGAATCACCCTTCAGGATAAAGTAAAAGAAACAGCGAATCAAACAGAAATTTTCAAACTTACCCTTTTCTTAAAACTATTTTGTGATGAGGCCTGAGGGCCTTCTGTGATATGTACGGTGATTCAAAGTCTTCCAGTTTCTTTACTACAACTATCTCATCTTCTTCCACGCCCTCCACCTGCAGCAGGAACAGGGAGAAGTACTTGACGAGGTCCCCGGGCAGGTGCAGCTGCTGGCAAGTCTTCTCCAGCACCTGGTCCGACCTCTCCGTGGACAGCACGTTGAGGGGCACCCGGCAGCCATTCATCAGGAACACATCCAGCGGCACCTCCCGGCGGACCTCACAGTGGGTCTCTTGCTGCGCCGTCAGGAGGAAGCCGATGATCAGATCTGAATTTGAGAGCACCGTGTTTTGGCCCACTAAAAATATAAACGATTAGATTAAAAAGTGTAAAGGAGAGAAAAATAAAAACAGATTACATAATACATTACTTAAATTCCAATTATTACAAATTTTTTGTTTAAATTAGTTTAAGATTTTCAAGGCCAATAGGCCAATATATGCGTTTTGGGATACTGAACCATGTTGCGCTTCCTTATGGGGCAGGAGCTCAAAAGTCAGACAGTATTACACTTTAATTGGTCTATAAAACATACCCTGCAGTCAAGCAGGCATGTGGCAGCATTACCGGATCACCTTTTATATTTTTGAGTAATGTGATTTAGTAGGTTGTGTGAGTTTTTTTGTTATCTGTGAATTCTATGACTGTTTATTTATGTTCAAATTTCTGCAGCTGCTTTATAACACTGGCATAAACAATAACAGTCTGGTTTTCAGATAGAAATACACAAAACTGCGCATAAACCATAGGCAATGTTTGTGAATTCTTTTATATTAGAAATGTTAACAAAGGACAGATGTTTTCATTGTTCGAAAACAACAAATAATTGAACATAATGAATCCAAAATCTTTTGATATTTTGGCATTGTATTCTACTATATCTAATATATATTATATAAACACATTTCGTGGGGTAATTACATAGAGATATACAATAGAGGCGCTATGCTTTACAAATATTTTCGAGATTCGTGTTCATCTCAGGCTTGCGGAGGCATACGGGAGGGGTAGTTCGACACTTTCCGTCTTCTACCGAACGGAAACATGTGGTCCAAAGGGCACAAATGCGATCGCAAAGCAGGGGTTTACAGACTTTTCAAGTAGAGGGCCGCATACAACGACATCAAAGTTCATCAATTATATTAATCAACCTAGTTATTTTTTACAGTTGTAATGCCTATTTTTGGTAAACTTTCGAAATCACTGGTTACGCTTAATACAAATATTTTGTAGAAAAATCTTTAGATTCACCTTAATTACTATAGAAGAAAACTTTTTGCTTTCGGGGCGATGAAAAATACTGCATTCAAAATTTCAATTACGAGTATGACATCGCGCCATTCGCTTCGCGGCCGCGAGTTCTGGAACGAGTTGAACTTAGCTCTGAGGCTGGGTATTGAACCATTCAAGGGACTTACAATAGACTCCACACCGAGCGCGAGCCACCATGTAAGTATACCAGCAAAAACGCACATGTATTTTGTGTGAGGACACCGCGTAGTAAGGACTCGGACGTTCAACAGTCTGAATAGTCCATTCCATACATTGTAGGAACACCTTTTACAAGTGCTTTTGACCAGATGCGTTTCGCATAACGATGTAAGTATCCCTACAATAATGCAAGTGTTCATTGCTTGAGGGCACCGCGTAATAAGGACTTGGACTTTCAACAGTCTGAATAGTCCGTTCCATACATTGTGTGAATACCCTTTGATATGCTTTTGACCAGATGCGTACCGCGTAACGTGCTTTGGACACGATGGTTGTAAGTCAACTAAATTTGTGAAATATTGAATTGGATGATCCCCCTCCAAATCCGTTGAACCAATTTATTCGCTTATTGTCTCATCTATGTATATATATCAATGGGTAATTACTACAATTAGGTAACTCTAAAATCAGCTTTGTTGGGAAATTGAATTATAAGATCGCATCGGATAATCGGATAAATCGTTGTACATATGTTTATACTGATAAGTATGGTTAAATCGTAGGTTGATGTGATGGGAACCGTAATATTTAAAAATTTGGAAATAAGAAAATGGCTAATCATTTAAAAAAAATATTTATTTACAAAAATGGAATGAGTTATCTAATTGTTAGATACAAAAAAATTCCACAAATTTTAGTGCTACAACTAGCAACTAGCAAGTCTCGTTGTCTAACTGAAACCTGAAAAAACATTAGTGGTAACTAGAGTTACCTAATTATAGAATTAAACGAAACTGTTTTTTGGAGATACCTACATAAAACATATTCAAATAACTTGATGACACCAATGCATTATGACTTATCTATTTATAGCATTCATAGGTGAGGAATTGTGCTTTTAGTGTGTAACTCAAAAATGCCGATTTCAGAGTTACATAGTTGTAGTAATTACCCCACAATATGTAATAGATAAACAGTGTACATTTAATATGTTTAATTTGAATGTGTTATGCTATTTGGCTAAGGATATTTACCGTTGGTATATTATTATGACAAACATACCCACACTTGTCATGCCAACAGTCACAACACAGGATCATTGGAGATTATCAGTCAACAAGATTATGTATCTTGATTGTAAGGAGTGGGAGTTAATAGGATAGTTAAATCATTCAATCTGCTGCTCGGGGCAAATGAAACGCATATTATCCAGTTGTGATGCAAGTACGGGCAGCATTTGTGTGCGCGAATCGTTGCTTGTTCTTTCTCAAAGCCACAAATTGATTCTTTTATGCACATATAATATGATGGATAGCATTTGTCAAAAAAAAAGAGATGATGTCCGGCCTAAAAGGGTAATTTTTAATATCAATATGACGGCGATATTACACAATGCAAACACGGTGCCATGTCCAACCACAATGGGGTAACCGTCAAATTTAACAAATATATTATCAAAATAATCAAACTCACAATTCAAAGTGTCAAATATGAAATGTTATAAATAATGCCAAATCAAATCTAACTAACCATCACGCCATTTCCTGCAGGGGTAGCCAGAAAGGATGGACTGCCAAACACTGTCTTGGCACACACTCCTTGCCTCATTCACATTCTGAGTCCCGAGACTCAAGTATTTGATGGTGCCATGTCTTCCTTGGGCATCCCCGACTTCTTCTACTGTTCATGTCACATAATCTCCTTATAGACATGCCTTGCAAATCATCTCATTATTTCTCATACAATCATACGTGGTTTTATCATATATACGCCTCAGGAATCTCGTTTATTTTCTACGACATTCAGTCTACTTTCATCAGTTCCATGCCTCACTTTTGTATATCAGGGTATGTACCAGCACTCCATTGCGGACTGCTAGCTTCGCTTTTTAATGTCAAATTGCTTGGTAGATGTGGTGTATCGTAAAAGTTTCCGCCTTGTAGAGACAAATGGCGGTGATATCAGCTATCGGTAGATTCCGCAAGATGGCAGGCCGCGTAGTGCTTAAGTTCTCCGGCAGGGGATCGGAGAGCTAAGAGGCTGTGTTTCAGTTATCACTCGCCAGAACCATTATAGCTAGCTTCTAGTTAGGTAGACTACCGCAGTCCCAATTGTATACGCGAAGTATAAATAAATCCAGATACGAAGAAGAATCTATTTTTATTCCGAGTAATCTCCATCCGAAGGATTGGGAGAATCTGTTAGTGTGTGCATAAAATAACAGAACTGTGATGTCCGCTACTTTCGGATGCCTAGTTGTGGTGTCCGTGGCTGTCCATTCGAGATGGCAGCGCCAATTAGGTTATGTGGACTCACAGATGTATGGACGAAATATTGTGTAGGTAGTACACGAATGAAGAGAGTAACAGTTTACTGTACAGGTATTTATTAGGGGAGCTGCCTAAAAAAAAGAGGACGAATCTCGCATACATCGCCTTATATAGATTCACGCAAGCATGCTATCTCGCTTGCACTCATACAATACACACAGACATTACAAGAACACTACAGTAAAATATAAATTGAAACCATCTGATGAATCTGCATTCTGCATCCTAGTTTTGTAATGTGATTTCTTATTAAATGTAGACCTCATTATATTACACTATTTTAAGAGGTTCCGTACAAAGAATATTAAAAATTTTATAACCCAGCAGAACAGGAATGCTCTGCACTCTTAGATATATCTGTATAATTACCTACTTGCTCACTTTTCAAAGTCTAGATTAGAGATGCCACAAATATTCGGCTACTTTTTTTAGTATTCGGCCGAATATTGCAAACCATTAATATTACTCACAAAATTTTTAATTTTAACAAAAAATCAGCAATCAAAATCGGGTGATTTTTTATTAAATGGTGCCATTTTGTAAAGCTTTTCGCAAACAAACAGTGATATTTTTTAGGATAAACAAACCATAAGTAACACAATTTGTTGTAAAAATCAACAAATAATGCGAATATGTTGAAATAATGTGTTCAATGATGCAAGTCGGAACCTGTCACCAATGAAATGTACTAAGTGTCGCCGAATATTCGGTATTCGGAAAAATCACTATTCGTGGCATCTCTAGTTTAGATCATATGACGAAGTACGTCCTGAGTACTTCAAAAATGCACTTAAAAAAATTAGAACGTAATTGACCGATCTAATATGTTAACAAAAAATAATTCACGTCATCTTGATACATGAACAGTTTGTATTACCAGTGTTCAAATAAATGTTCCCAATTCCCATTGTTTAGGATGCCGTACCATCTTTCACCTGAATATATTTAAAAATAATATTGCCTATTTTAGCCCTCTGACCCAAATGTGTGGAAATTTGAATGTAAATAATATTAATTTTTGGAAGCATTTGAATATTTCTTTCCTCGTTATCTCAAAATTTAGTATTTGGAGATGGCCGACTTATAAATTGGGCCGAGGCCGACGATCGATATCTTTAACATGTGTTGCATGGTGTGATTAACCATGTGGCCGTCTTACTAGCTCATATTTTTCAATACTCCAAAGAGGAAGATTATCGGCAACGAACATTGTTGTACCAAGAGTTTACATGTATCAAACATATGATCGCGTGCAAAAGGTTGATGTTATTATTATATGCATAGTGAAGTAGTAAAAAACATTTATACAATAAAATATTTAACAAACCCAGCTGAACATATTTCTCGAGTAATGCTCGCCTCTCCTCGAGCTGCGAATTGGTCAGCGGCAAGATCTTCTTGGGCGGGAAGTGCGGCAGCTTCAGGGCTGGGTACTGCTGCTTCAACTGCTCGTGCAGACTGTGCAGCTGCTTGTAGCGCACAGTGCAGTGGAACGCTCCGTTTATGTGGATGTTGTAGCCCTGAAGAAGGAATACAGATGTTGTACATTTTGTGTAACTCACAAGTCTTTACAGTCTGGTCGCCCTTCTACAAAATTCATGTTCATAATCTTAACCGGTCAACTGCCGCCATACAAGGCACAAAAAAACCACCACTTTGAATTTTGAATTGAATGTTTTGTTGATAAATTTTGAGCTATTGTATATTTTATTGACTGAAACACGTTCACAACACAATAAACTATCTACAAAAACCACATTACTTGCATTTATTACGTAAATTAATAGGTTTTACGACGTTTTATTCGCGATACACAGACATCGCGATGTGATTGCGATTGTTAATTTCGTGGCAAATCTGACAGTGCAGAGTAATGATGGCGCAAGCGATTTTGACACTGTTCTTCATACAAATTCGTACATATAAGGGTAAAAATCGCAGACCAAAAGTTTTTCATTTCAAATATTTGAATTATTTTCTTGCGCCTGCGCATATGACACCGCGCGCCGGTGCGTCTCCGGCAAATAACCGGTTAAAAGAATTAAAAAAAAATTCTATTCTTTGTAAATTTGAAACTTAAGTTAAACGCAACATATGTTATAATCTACGCGTTCACAGATGACGATTTGAGTTTGTTTATGGACAAAACTATTTATTCGTATTCACATTGAATATGTACGGACACAAACAATTAATTCACCTTAATATTTTAAAGCCTAACTTGCAAAAGTGTTTAAAACCTAATATAATTGAATTGGCACCATCTGTGAATGCATAGATTATAACGTATGTTACGTTTAACCTTAACATCCCTTTAGAACACATAAATTACAAGTCATTAAGAAACATTATAATAATATTCCAACTTTAGAAAACAGATGAAAATTTAACGACCTAACCTTTTATTAAAATTATTAAAGTCTAAATCCGATTGTTGTTAACACCTGCATTTAATAAATCTACATATACCTACACACATTAACATTTAGATATACACATCTCATTCCAACTATAGTTTGCATTTCCCAATACAATGTTTACAAAATCTTAGTAAAAAATACAACAATATGAATTTATTTGACAACAATTTGAACTTCAAACGCCATATGTGCAAACTATCTATACCCACTTCATAAACTACCGTGAACACCAATTTTAAACATTTTTATTAATAATATTGTTGATTTGGAGGATATTGGCAGACTATCTATGTTTACTTCACTTATATTCTATGTTACCTACATTTCGTCAACTCTTATTGAAGTGAAAAAATCTTTAGCACCATTGTGATTTGAAACTCAAAAAGCGAAACTAAAAAGAGACAAACAAATACATCTATAGGATTTAGCCTGCGAGAGGACGAGACAGAATAATCGGTCTCCTCTTTGTGCGGTGCTTCACAGGCTCCCCACTCTTTTCTACTTTAGGTTTCTGAAGGTTTCACTTCTACCGCGCACACTTGTATTATTTTTTAAATGTAAACTCTATTTTGTTTCTTATATTTTATGTTACCTGTATTTTATCAACTCTTTATTTTCAATGTAATTAAAAAAAAAAGATGTACCTAAACTGCTTTGTATGTAAAAGCCCTATGGGCGTTTAAATAAAATAAAAATAAAAGTAATTTCACAAGTTTTCAGGATATGGGTACTGCCGCCCCGGGAACCAAACCCCTGCTATAGGTCATCCCAAGCAGTTTTCTATGTTTGGTGATTTAGCAGGAATACCAGGGCTCATGGGGTGAGGTGTGTCTAGGTTTTAGCAGCTGATGCGCTTGCCCACCTGGTTGAGGGAGACCTTTTGACCTTTCCAGCCAGACTCTCTTGACCCATCGCCTTGCACCGCAGTGGGAAGATGGATTCAAACGTCCATTACTCCTGCACACTGACCCCAAGATTCTTACCCCCTCATACTTTTCCTTGCCAGAACTTCCTCTCCTTCCTTTCCCTAAAAAGACCCCCCACACAGCATCCCAAAGATGACATAGGCCTTGAGGAAAATTGTTTTGACTCAGGACCTTCTGTGTGGAGCTAATGTAAAAAAAAAAAAAATCTCTTCCCACAACCCTATTGTTCCAAATAGTGTATAATTTTTTTAAATGTATAAACTAATCAAATAATATTATAACCTACCTACATAATAATATACACATCAAACATTATTATTATTTCAGACCACATAAATGTATTTTTTAATTTACACCAATATTATCTTTGAGAGATAACATTTAAAAACTTAAAAGCATAAAAATGAGTTATTTACCTTTTGTGGTTAGCGATAAGTTTTATATTTTGGTTGGCGGTTTCATTAAAGTTATTAATATTAATAACAGAATTATCCCGTCCAAATAGTTTAAACTGGGATGATAAGCGAACTAGAATAAGGAGGATTACAGTGTAATCATTAATAATTAATTACAGCTCGTGCCATATTCCCCAACGAGGATGCTGTGTTAGATTAAAATCAACACAGCAATTCTATCTAACACACTACAGTAATATGGGAAATTACTATAATATTGCATACAATAAGTCGTAATTCGTAATCATCCCAGGAAATGTTATTTATTGTTGAATAACAATTCTTTTTACACAATCCTTTACATTAACACACTTTGAGCGGGAAGGGTAGTTTTAGCGTTTATATCGGTTCTACTTGAATATTTGTCAAATATTTTCATTTAAATATTGTACACCAATCCCTTCGAAAGGGTCCCAACCTATATGTAGATAAATATATATCCCTCTATCATATTTGCGTCCTTTCAACAGATCAACATTAGTGTGTCTATCTGAAGTAAGGGTCGACCGAGATCTCGGTCTCGGTCTCAGCATTCTCGGCTACAAATTCTACCGAGAACTGTCTCGGTTCTCGGCGAAAAATCGCTGAAATTCTGGGCCATAACCGAGACCGTTGTAAGTAGGTACGGTATAGGATAAAGGGATTCAAATCAACCGCGCGCGGCCACATCTGTCACTTGTGTCACGAATGTGTGGATATTAAAACTATTTAAAACAAATTATTATTACATTCTTAAATATACAATATTGTGCAAAAATAGCACATTTTCATTTTTTTTTCTCAATTTATCTAATCTCGGTCTCGGCTCTCGGTCTCGGCCGAGATTTTAATTTATTCTCGGTCTCGGTTTCGGCCGATAACGAAAAATCTGTCTCGGTCGACCCTTAATCTGAAGGACTTGATTTTACATAGTCTTAACCAAAGTACGAGGCATGTTCAGAAAGTAGGTGTACTGTGGTTTTATGTTTTTTTGAGGGTTGGCAACACTGATTGGTAGAGGGGGATATCCTGACCAGAGCAAGCATGCAGGAATACGATAGTACGTAAACTCATGTTGTACCAGTAGCATGAAAGATATCGGAAAGAAATCCCGCCAAGTGCGAGCCATGTGTTATGCTCGACTACTCGCAGTAGGAATAACATGTGAGAGTAGGAAGGAATACCACAATAATCAGGTGTGGATTTTCCGAGCTCTATTGTGACTGGAGATAAAACGTGGGTGGCTCATTACACGCCTGACACAAAAAGGCAGTCGTCACACCAATTCCCCATCTGCCAAAAAATTCGAAACCACAATTTTGAGCAAAAAAATCATGACCTCAGTGTTTTGGGACCGAAAAGGCATCATTTCGGTCGAATTTCCGCCTCCGGGGAAGACCGTACAACGATATTGTGAGACCCTAAAAAAACTAAAAAGGAGGAAAATACTGATGAGGAGTGCGCCTGTTGCACGACAATGCCCGCCCTTACACAGCCTTAGCCATCTTGGATTCATTTGGTTGGGATGTTTTGAACCACCCCCCGTATTCCCCTGACTTTGCGCCTTCAGATTATCATCTTTTCACCTCCCTGACTGATTTTGAAATTTGTGTCTGAGCTTTACAAAGTAAAATGGAACGTGCTTGTTGGCTAAGTTTTTGTCATGGATCCTGTGATTTAGAGATAATCTCACAAGGTTGTGGGGAGTAGAGCTAGTACGTAATTAATTTATAAGAGTAAAAGTTCACTGCAAACATCTACAGCAGGCCTGGCCAAGCCAAATTGCATCACAGATCGTGTTAAATTCATACTGATTTTTTTGTTTATATCTACAGTCACAACTGGGGAATAAATTTTGATATTCTGTTACTCACAAATCACGAACACGAGAATGGTTTTTTTTCCACCTAGAGTCAGTTAGTATGAGACTATTTAAATTAGACTTTTGTGAACATGAATGGTTATGATACGTTTTAAGATTTTCACGGCCAAAAGCATTTTCGTTATTTGTTTTTGGGGTGTTATGCCGTGTTGAGCTACCTCCTTCTTTAGCCAACGTTTCAACGTTTAGCCACACATCTACCGGATCTGCCATGATGATGGACACTGCAACGATGTACGAAACGTTGGCTAAAGAAGGAGGTAGCGCAACACGGCATAACACCCCAAAAACAAATAACGAAAATAAATAGTTATAGTTAAAACAAAAAGAGTTTTTTTTTCTCCACTGTTAGTCAGCATGTGCCTCTTAAACTGGACATTTCTGAATGTGAATAGCTACAGTGGTGACACAAGAATGTTTTTCTCTACTGCAAGTATGTAACTATTTAAATTAGACTTTTGTGAACGTGCGTAGTTAGAGTTTCAACAAGATAATAGGTTTTCTCCATTGTGAGTCAGTATGTGACAATTTAAATCAGACTTGTGAACGTGCACAGTTACAGTTTGAACAAGAGAATAGGTTTCCTCCACTGTGAGTCAGTATGTGACTATTTAAATTAGAATTTTGTGAACGTGCATAGTTACAGTTTGAATAGGAGAATAGGTTTTCTCCACTGTGAGTCAGTATGTGACTATTTAAATTAGACTTTTGTGAACATGCATAGTTACAGTTCATGTAATTATAGGAACTTTTAGCTAATAGCCAGTCCTGATCTACAGCAAGGGTTCATTAGTATGATATGAAATATTGTCTCAAGGGTCAAGTTCCCCAAGTAACGCTAAACATCACTTTGTATTTAGTACAAGTAAAACTATGAATAATTTATCTAAAATTTCTATGGGGGTAGTTAGAAAAATGTCTAATGTTACATGTGAATGAAATTTTTTAATCGTAAACTTTTTATGAAATACACACTCCAACTTTACGTAAAATGTTCAAAAATGCCTTCACTGAAATCATAGTAGCGCCTATTACAGACATACATTTTTTAAATCCTTCCGTAATTTCAAAGTAAACATGATACAGATCCTCGTCAATGAATAAAAAACACTTTAACGTATCTAGAATTTTGTTGTAATTCGCCCAAACCTTATTTAATTATTTGATTCTTTTCCGCAATATAAAATTGTATGACAAATTTTTACTTTGCGAGACGCTGTAATTATTTCATTTTAGCCGTCACTGCCGTCAGTTTTGAGTTAGCATTGGCGGAAGACGCATGTCTGTTTCATTTATTGATCGATATATTTTTTAGAACAAATCGATGAGGAGATAGGCATAGGCATAGGTTAACCAAATCAACCGGCCAATGGAAATTAAATAATTTTTATTAGATAATAAATAAATTGGAATCTATCTACCGTCTCCAATTTTAAAACTTTATTGACATTTTGCATATGCCATGCACATGCACATAAGGGAACGTACCCATACTACGTGACACGTTTAGGGGGGGGGGGGTCATCAAAATACCACGCTTGGTCACAACGGGGGGGGGGGGGGGGGGCTTAGGTTTTTATCACGTAGTCAATCTAGAAATCTCGCATTTTTTTCGAGCTACGAGGGGAGGTTTTTAAGTTCGCAGAATGGGAAGGTAAGTGATTAATGGGGGTACCGCTGAATTAGGTACTAATTGAACAACTCATTTTAAGGACAAACACCGGGTTTTATCGTAATTAGGTCATTAGTCTTTGAGCTATCGTCGACCAAACACTTCAATCGGGAAGAAATTTTGAAATGTGGAGAATATTGAGTTCCGCGCTGTTATAAAGTTCCTTTAAGTTAATTTAAAGATCGGAAAAATGTATTAGGGTAGTAGGTGACGTATCTGAATGGATTGATGCTGGGAACGTGTTTGTTGAAGATGATTGAGATGAAAAATGTTTATAAAAATAACAAGACTTTCGTTTCCATAAATTACGTTCCGGTTTCAATATATTTTGACATAAGTTTTATCTTGATAATATTTTTTCCACTTGTAATGCATGCACTCTTGCTGTCACGCAGCAAGCGTCGTATTAATAAAGACAAATATAAGCCAAATAATGCATTTTTTATTTTTTGTTAGCAAAAAATGATTCGAAACCATATTTATGAAATACTACGTGAAAACTGTAGGGGGGGGGGGGGGGTCTTGGAATATACTACACGTGGTCATCGGGGGGGGGGGGGGGGGGGGTAAAAATTGCTAAAAGTGTGTCACGTAGTATGGGTACGTTCCCTAAGGTGCACTGAATTCGAATATAATGTCCAAACGTATCATTTTGGCATCCATATTGAATTTCTCGAGTTCTCCACCGATTCAGTTCAAAATCGGTATTAGGGAGTTTGGACGTGCATTGATCTCAGATCTAATGTCAAAATGCATAAATTCGACATCCATCTTGAATTCTTAAGTTCTCGACCGATATGGTTCAAAATCGGGATTGAGAAGTTCGGAAATGCACTGAACTCAAATCTATTATTAAAGTTCAAAATTTCGGCATCCATCCTATGTTTCTCGATTTCTCTACCGATTTGGTTCAAAACCGGAATTATGAAATTTGATTGTCCATCATGTGTTCTAAAAGCTATGAAAGAGAGGAAAAAAGATGAGAAACGCTTGAATGCAGTCGTTAGGGGTAATGGATTAGTATGGCAGGGGGTGGTTGGTTAAGATTGTCGTACCAGGCTTTTGATTAATGACATTTTTTGTAAATTTGTCGAAATTCTGAAATGTATATACCTGAATAATTTCTATAAATACATTGAATCCAAAACATCTAAAACTTAAAAATTATTTACTTTTGGCATTTTAAATTATCATTTTTGTGGATGTTTAGTATTATCAATAGACCTGGAGTAAGGATGATGTTCTTGCAAAATGACAGTCTAATAAATAATCAATTTGTTTTGTACGCATAATACCCTATGACGTTACATACTATTAGACGAGGGGTAGAAATCTCAAAGTGGGAAGACAAGAACAAGACAATTGCACCGATCTCAATATCTAGTACTTTAGTACTAAACTGCTACGCGTCGAGTAAGGTTGCGTCTTAGGGGCCGTTCAAGTATTACGTAACGCACTTGGGGGGGGAGGGGGGGTCTGGTGAAACGTTACGGCGCGTTACGGGGTGGGGGGGGGGGGGGTTCGAAGGACGCGTTACGTAACACGTTTTTCTTTATTTAAATAAAAAACTAAGGAATTGAAATCTTCCAAGTTAGCAAGCCTTTTAGTTTATGTTGTACGGGGAATTCCTCGACTGTATTGTGCGTCATTTTCATTTTATTTTCGTTGTCAGTATTCGTTAGTGTTTTAAACACGAAATACGCATAAACACAATTTGCTGTAGTCAGTGTTGTTAATGTGAGTTTTTAGCAAATATAATGTCCTCCAAACCGGGAGATTTACATCATCAGCTGTTATTGGCCTATGAAGGCTCTCATGCTGACTTGCCAGCGCAGCGCAACCAAAAAAAGCCAACCAAATTTGGAAGACAGCAAAAGAAAAATTAAAAAAAAAAAACTATGCAACATATGAATGATGTTATACGAGAGTTTTTAGTAAGAATAACGCTTTTTAGTTATTACACACAGGTTAGTTTACTGCTAAAATTTAATAATATTACCTAAAGCTAGGTTTCGTAGTAAATGCATAGTTACACTCAGAACATGAAAAAGGTTTTCTTCACTTTGAATCGTTCTGTGGATTTTTTAATCTCCCTTTCGAGAACTTGAAAAACCACGCTGGGACAAAAAAATAGTTTTGTCTGCTGAAGGTAAACATGTGATTTTGCATGCCTCTTTGTAGAACACGAATAGTTGCAGTAGAAACATGTAAGTGGTTTTGTAGCACTGTGAGTCAGCAAATGATTTCTAAGAAGTTCCTTTGTACAACATGAATAATTGCAGTCGGGACACGAAAAAGGTTTTGTTCCAGTGTGGGTAAACATGTGAATTTTTAGATACCGTTTTGTAGCACCTGAATAGTCGCACTCGGGACAAGTAAAAGGTTTTTCATCACTCTGAATTAGCAAGTGCCGTTTTAGTTTTTTTTTCAAGAAGAAGAATAGTTGCAGTCAGGGCATGAAATGGGTTTTTCACCACTGTGAGTAAACATGTGATTTTTTGATTTCTCTGAATAGTTACAGTCGGAACATGAAAAATGCTTTTCTCCACAATGAGTGGGGTCAGCAAAAGAATTCTTGGATATCCCTTTTAAGAACACAAATAGTTGCAGTCAGGACATGTAAAAGGTTTTCTCTTCTGTAAATCGCACGGTGGATTTATAAATTGTCCTTTTGAGAACTTGTATAACTGCATTCTGGACAGGAAAATGGTTTTTGTCCACTGTGCGTTAACATGTGATTTTTGGTGACTCTTTGCAGTAGAAACATGTAAAAGGTTTTGTATCACTTTGAGTAAGCAAATGATTTCTAAGAAGTTCCTTTGCACTACATGAATAATTGCAGTCGGGACATGAAAAAGGTTTTTGTCCAGTGTGGTTCAACACGTGAACTTTTGGATACCGTTGTGTAGTGCATGAATATTTGCAATCGGGACAAGAAAAAGGTTTTTCGTCACTGTGAGTTAGCAAGTGCCGTTTTCGTTATTTTTTTCGAGAAGTAGAATAGTTGCAGTCAGGACATGAAGTGGATTTTTCTCCACTGTGGGTAAACATGGGTAATTTTTAGATTTCTCTTCGTAGTACATGAATAGTTGCAGTCGGAACATGAAAACGGTTTTTCTACACCGTGAGTCAGCAAGTGACTTCTTAGATATCTCTTTAGAGGACACGAATAGTTGCAGTCAGGACATGAAAATGGTTTTTTTCTTCTGTGAATCATACTGTTGATTTTTAAATCTTCCCTTTGAGAACTTGCATAACTGCATTCGGGACGTGGAAAAGGTTTAACTCCACTATGAGTCAGCTTGTGAATCATAGTGGAGTAAAGTGTTGCTCCACAGGGAAAACTTAGGGAAATTACTTTCCTCAGGGCCTCCTCACTAAAGCTAATGTAAAAGAAAGTATGTGTTGTAATACCATGTAGGTTTATTCTAGGTCAGACAGTGTTAAATTGTGGAAGGAATACAAGGCCGATAAAAATAATAATATTCTCAATTTTTTTCAAAATGACAATATGAATATATAAAATGTATATAATGTATCGCGAGTTAGAAATCTCTTGTTTTATTTATTACCGCAAACGAGATAAAATCAAGAAAAATGGTATTTAAGCGACATTTCAGTACGTTGCGCAACTTAATTGCGACTTTCGGGTAAAAATTGTTACTTGGGTGTTACGTAACGCTTAGGGGGGGGGGGGGGGGGGGGTTGAACAGGAAAACGTTACGGCGCGTTACATGGGGGGGGGGGGGGGGTCAAAAATCTTCTAAAATTGCGTTACGTAATACTTGAACGCTCCCTTACCAGCACTTACCAGTAAATAAATTGCATTTTAAAAAGTGCCAAAATGCCCTCCTGTGTGATGAGAAAATGTTTCAATTACACGGCAAATAATAGTAAAGGCAAATGAATAACATTTCATTTGTAAGTACACGCAAATTACTTAATATTATCGATTATTTAATTTTCATGTTTCCCGCTCGCGGTTTTACACGTCATTAGGGAAAATTCAAGTCCTACTAAAGTAAAGGGTCTGGATGCGCAACAGCCAAAATTCTGTTGCTAAGTAAACTTCACTGTTTTAAAGTAGACTAATCAGCCTAAACACTCTGTTTATTTGTTTGCTTGTTGTTGTGTTGGTTAAACAACACATAAATCAGTAGTTCTAACAAGTATTGATGATAATCGCCACCATTTGAAAACTGTCGTTGCCCTATTGTATTTATTGTATAGCTCGACATATCAAACTCCGACAGGCAGCCGGACCTTTTATTCTAGTGGGCCTCAAGAAAAGGAGACAGCGAACGTTCCATCAAAAAGTGACAAGCAATAAGCCGCCCGCTCATATATCCATGTCATTCATACATCATACACACACATTATTTGATTGTCTATCTTTATCACACAGGAATAAACTTTTGAATTAAGAAATTCTACTGAAAATCGCTGAAAACAAAAGAGTGTTCCTTACTTTCCACATTATATTGTGAGTATATGAGACTATGGCGAGTCTATTTATTTATATGTATAACGTCATTGCATAAAAGATGTATAGCTAATATGATTTTTGATCTGTCAAGCTGAATCCATTATTCAGTAAATAAATTTTAATTATAAAGCAAGTGTATTTTTGCATTTTGCATTTTGCCAAAACCCTGACTGATTTATCAAAACCGTGTCCAATGCTCCCATGTCTACTCCAAACAGACGGTGAATTAAAGCAGATGTTAAGCGGCCACCGATTTCTTTCACAAGTAGTCAAAATACCTAACTGCAGTCACCCGAGGTTTGGGACTGCAGCCTTAAAGTAAGTAGGCAAACTGCAAAAAACATTTATAAGTAGGCCTAAATACAAAAATATAATAAAATAATATTATATATAACTACATGACCCGGCAAACGTAGTTCTGCCATATAAATTATTTGGTAAATATTTCCCTATCGAGTCCACGCTCAAAACACACTTCAAAAAATTAAAACAAATTGTACTAGGTAGATTACAGTTAGTAATAAGAATAAGTAATTCAGTAACCGGAATTGAAAAATATTGCATTTTAATGGTTATTTTGTTATCTTTAAAAACGCGAAAAGTCATTTCTCAAGGAACGCCATGTTGTTAATTACGATGGCAAACGTCTCGCGTGATTTTTCGTGTTTATGAAACCGAACAAAATAATGATTCATAATTAATACGTACACAATATTTATCATTTCCGAAGATTACAATTTGTACTTATTATTGTCTAACTGACAGAAAGTGGTTTGTTCTTTTAAAAATGCGTATTTCATCGTCGTAATTAACATGGCGGTCCTTGAAAAATGACATTTCACGTTTTTTAAATTAAAAAAAAAAAATTAAAATGCAGTATTTTTCAATTCCGGTTACTGAATTACTTATTACTAACCATTATCTACCTAGTACAATTTGTTTTAATTTTTTAAAGTGTGTTTTGAGCGTGGACTCGATAAGGAAATATTTACCAAGTATTTCTATGGCGATTAAAAAATTTGGGGTATAGGTATTTTTTGATGCCAAATAAAAAAAAAAAATTTGTTAAATAATAATAGAAAAAACTTTCTGGATAGGGTCACCCTAGTGGTATGAAATATACTTTAAGACCTATTCTCATACCTACCAAATATACACAAAAAAAAATCATAAAAGTCGGTCCAGCCGTTTCGGATGAGTGCGACCACAAACACTGTGACACAAGATTTTTATATATATAGATAGATATAAATACAAAGCTGTTCAAAAGTTGTTAAAGTAACAATTATTTAGAATAGTTTATAATAAAAGTATGAAAAAGACTACATCTACTATGAAGTTACAGAAATGCAGATTGAGTACTTTCCGTATGGCAAATTGTACTAATCAAATAATTTGGAACATTTTCCTTAAAAAATTATTACCTCAATGCGGTTTTACAATGAATCATGATACCATTCAGAACCCAAAACTTTGTGTCAGTATATTGTATGATAAGGCAACATATTTGAAAACAATGAAACATTAATTACGTATTCTAGAATAGTTTTAATCATCCTAGAGAAAACTTACTTGTATTTTAGTATCAAAGGAAGCATGCCATGGCATTTTTATATAATTCACCAACTATCTCTCTCATTCGTAACTATCGACGAAACCATTCCAACACTACTTTAATGAAAACTAAAGTAAACTATTCAACATGCAAAACCAAATTGAATAGAAGACATTTGCAAACTAGCACTGGTTATGAGGAGTAAATTAATAAAATGTCGTACAGAAATGTGAATATGTAATTAAGATAGGAGCAGAAAGGAGTGAAGTCAAAATAAAGCATTCAAAGCAACTGATTGGGGACCAATTAGTGATAACCTCTCCTTCAGTAGGTATTTTAATTAACAACTACTTTGTATTAATTATTTGTTTTTGTACAAATCCATCGTTCTTGATTGTTCCCCCCGCGACCCCAGCGGAATGCAAAATGGTTTTAACCTAAAATTATTGCGCTCGGAAAGTAGGTGCTTTTTATGTAAAAATTACTTTTTATTGTATTTTCATTCACAATTCTTTCACTGGCGTAAATATGCCACCTGAGCAAATGTTTCTTAATTATTTGTATAATAAATCTTAAGTTACAAATATTAATTTCTCATTTTACTGTAAATAGTAGAATCACTAATTCTTTTTTAAGTTTTATTTTCATAGCAATTAATCTGCTTATTTCCTATTTTTTGTACTCTAAGGTACCTACACCAATTTATCAATTCCTGCTCAAGGTGACTGGTAAATATGCGAAACATTCAAGAGAAAGTAGTAAGCATAAATAAGAAAAACTATCAAACGAGCATAGTCTCAATTCAATTAATCATTACAGAGATGGAAATATATACAACATACACTAGAGATGTAGGCGTGTAATGAAACAAAACATTGTTATGGCTATGAGTTGTTTATGGGAACATCCATTGTTCTTTTCTTGTTCCCCTTCACCTCAATCATGTTTATTTATTTAGAAATCAAACAACATATTATTATATTTTGCATTCCTACTCCCCTGGAGTTATTCAGAAAAAATATTATGTGACTATTGGTGGCGTGCAGTCAACAAAAGCTGAAAAGCTGTGCCCACCCTAAGTGTACGGCCTGAGTGCACGCTCAAATCGAACGTGGGGCGAGGCAGAGCATGCGGCGTTCATGTCAAACACATGTTTTTGCATAGTACCGTAATTCAAATACGAGTGGGGGCCGAGCGGCGCGGTGGCAGAAGCGTGCATGTTTGTGTCGAGCGGGGTATCGCGTGCAGGTCCAAACGAGTTTGTGATTTTGCAGCGGTGACAAGAGCGTGCGCATAATGTCGTTTAAAGAAATTATTTCAGAATAAGCCTGAAATATGGTTATCTTCTTATTCTTTATATAAGAATAAAATAGTTAAAACATGAGCGTATACTCGTAAAATTTATCTCCATTCAATCTTAATGTTTCAAACAACGTATGAAACTCTCCAAACCGCTTTCTTTGCATAACAATATCACTGGGACCTTGTCTTGACTCAAAATTATATTTTAACCACAAACTTTCTTCCAAGTACATATCAACAATATCGTATGACGCAGAAGTCATGATTAAAACAATAGCGTGACCGTCAACGCTGAGCGTGCATTGAGGCCACTCAGTGAGCACGCTCTTGACCGCTCCACCGCCCCGCTGACCGCCATGCCGAACGTGGCGGTCAGCGGGGAACCACTCAGGCCGTACACTAAGAAAAAGGATCCTTAAAAATAAATTGAAAGATAATAAAAAATGCATCAAATTTTTTATCACAATGTTTTTTTTTTCCATAAGAAACGTGTAAGCCGTAGACATTCAAATTGATAGACCACACAGTCAGGAAAAGGGGAATAAACCAAATTGCGCAGAGCGTGAAGGTAGCGTGACCGTCTCCCTTTCTGTGATTTGTCAATAAATAATCTGACAATACAGTGAACTAGTATTGCAATAATCACTTAATAAAATATTAAAATCTGCTTACGAATTACTAGTCCTTTTTACAATGGCACAAAAATTGCTGGCTGCGTTAAAAACTTAAATCCAAAATCGGATAAACAAAAGTACAGGATTGTTTCTGACACTATTTAGACACATACCTCACTCATTTTTAGCGTCCCAAAATTTGAGTTTTTTTCCAAAATTAGATATTTTGTGACGCTATTTAGTTAGACACATAACTTACCCACTTCACTCATTTTTAGTGTCACTACGCCAGGCGTTTCGTTTAAAAACGATCATTCAGATTCTGGACAGAAAAGTTCCAAAATGGACTGCGCTACAAACCATTACCTTACTCTACTTTTGTTAAACTTTCCTTTTCTGTGCAGGGTCTGGTTATTTTAATGTGCGTTCTACGACTGATGTAGTTTATTCAAAGCGCACTCAAACCCTCCTGGTGCCAAAAATATGGTCACACGTTGCCTGTAATGATCCTAGATTTATGTCAGCGCATGTCAATCAATTTGGAAGTCTATGATTATTACTCATTCATTCAGCCACAACAATCAGTGGAAGATGATAATAAAAAAGCCATTTTTAAATTTTTTAATGCACAATTCATAACCAAACTTGAAAAACTAAACACAGCCACAGAGCATCGGTCATAGAGCACGCCACTAATAATAATACAGTTACTATTTAGAGTTTTGTTTTCAGAAGCTTTAGAGTATTTTTTTTCTTTAACTCCACACAAGAGGCCCTGAGGAAAATAATGAAACTATGTAAATAAAACGATGTCATCTTAGGGTATGCTATGTGGAGGGTCTCGAGGGAGAAAGGAAGGCGAGGAAGTTCTGGAAAGGAGAAAGGTACGAGGGGTGGGTAGGAATCTGGGGGTTATTGAAGTACCCACCACTGTCCCACCCCGGTATAGGCAACTTATGGTCGCCCCTTCGGAGTTCTCGCAAGAATCTAATTTTTTTGAATAAACGGCTTTACATTTAATGTAACGAATCTAGACCTTCAATGTCCCCTCATACTCTGTTAGGTAGCGGTAAAATCTGGGGGTCAGTGAGACCAACAGTGATGGACTTATGAATGAAGTCCTGCTGGAGAGGCCAGATTAATTAGATCTCAACCAGTCTCTCCCGATCCGGCCCGCCATGCAGTAAGTGGGAATACGCATTCAGAAACAAGACCTAGACAAAATCTCACCCCATGAACCCGGGCACCCATGCTAAGTCACCAAACGTAGCGAACCACTTGGGGTGACCTATGACAGAAGCATTGGTTATCCAATAAATGGTTCCCGGGGTGGCAGTACCTACCTCCCAAATGTGAAATTGTATGATCAGATAACTTTTGTTAAGTCTTTTAATATTTTGCATCAAGTGATTATTGATAAGTTTAGAAGGATATAAAATGGCAGGTACAGTGGTTATAGTGAATATGATGCACCTTTTAAAGTAAATATAATCATGATAGGAAGTAAATAATCAAACTAACTTATAGTTATATGTGTACAGTAAAGTCGATGCAATTTAAGTGACGAGAAAGCGTTTATGATCACATCACACCTATTACAAATAAACATGACTAATTTCCTGGTGCACAATTATTCACCACTCCTCATGTTACAAAAAAACAAACACAAATGACCTTCTTACTCATAACATAAAACCGTTGCACTAAATTTACCAATTTGGAAGGCGGGTATGTGAATAGCCGCAGACCATTTATTGGATAGGTCACCCCAAGTTTGGTGATTTAGCAGGGGCGCTCGGGTTCATGTGGTGAGGTTTGTCTAGGTGTTGACGGCTAATGTGTTTGTTAACCTACTGCGTGGCGGGTCGGATCAGGAGGTTGAGGGAGACGTAAGACGTAATAGACCTCTCCAGCCGGACTCTCTCGAGCCATCGCCTTGCACCCCTAGATCCTATACACCCCTCATACATTTTTCGTTCCTAGAATTTTTTCTCTTTCCTTTCCATAAAAGGACCCTCCAAACAGCATCCCCAAAGATGATTTTTTTCTAATAGAGGGAGCTAATGTAAAAAAAGACCTTTGATAATAATAACGCAGTATTTATAGAGCACAGTTTTGTGTTATTTCATTTTAAGTGTGCTTTATTTTATAATCTAATACTTTTTTTTACATGAGCTCCACACAGGAGGCCCTGAGAAAAATTATTTCCTTTTCCTAAAATTATGTCATCTTTGGGGATGCTGTGTGGAGGGGTTTTTTTAAGGAAAGGAAGGAGAGGAGAGTTCTGTGAAGGAAAAGGATTTAAGGGGTGGGTATAAATCTGGGGTTCAGTGTGTCCTGGTCATCCGCCTCTAAGACCTAGATAAACCTCACCCCATGAACCCGGGCACCCCTGCTAAATCACCAAACGTAGGGAACCACTTGGGGTGACCTATGGCAGAGATGTTGGTTATCAAATAAAGGTTCCCGGGGCGGCGGTACCCATTCCCGCCTCCCAAATTGAATCCCCTGTTGCATAAAAATAGAATATGATTTATTTATTAACACCTACCAGCGGCATTGCAATAACTCATGTCCAGCGATCACAAAGTGGCATTGCTAAAAGTCTGAGCTTAGATAGGTGTTATAATTACTATACCCAAACGCTTTTTAAAAATACAATAAGAAGTTGAGTGAAAAATATTTTGACTTATAAAAAATATGTTCATGAAGATCAAAAAATATCGACTCTAAATATATGCATGCATGTATTTCTATATTTTTATTCTTAGAATTAATTAAATGGTCTTAAATTTTTTTTAAAAATCTGTACTAAAAACGCTTCATGATTGGTCGAAAGAATTCTGAAGTCATCTGTACGTAGGGTTGCCAGACGTCCTTTATTTTAAAGAATGTCCTGTATTTCAGACCCAAAAATTGATCTTGTCCTCTAATTTGAAATCTTAAATAGAGGACAATACTTTGCATTATAATTTGGAAAAAATGAACCAGTGTGGTTTCTGTATATTAAAGCCTCTCCTGACGAAAATTATTGACGATAAGAAGTGTGAAAGTGTTCTTGAAAATTGGATTCAGATTCTCAAATCTACGGATGAATACAAGAACCTGCTAAAACTAATACAATACATATTTTCCATCCCAGTTTCTAATGCCCAAGCCGAAAGGATTTTTTCCTTGTGTACGAATACGTGGACCAAAAACCGAAATAAGTTAGATATTGACACTGTAAAAGCAGAACTACAAATAAAGTCGAACTTCAATATGAAATGCAAACAATTTTATAATTTCTTTATAGAAAACGAAGAAGCTCTTAGAGCAGCCAAAAGTAATACCAAGTATACTTTTAAATGCAAAAATACTAATTAATGTCGTACTGGCTTCGATTAACGACAAACTACGTTACATTGCATATTAACAATTTTTTTTTATTAATAAATGTCGCTACTGATACCATAACAGCATTTTATTAAAAAAATATTGATGTCCTTTATTTTCATCCTATGTCCTTTATTTAATCGTATCAAATCCTCTAATAAATAAAACGGGAGCTGGCAACCCTATCTGTACACCGCTTTGTATGATCATTGGAATCATGATCGTGCATCTCTTTCTATTACATGAGAGATGGTTTGTTTATGATGAGAGAGGTATAGATCAAACAGTTTTGCTTTGCTATCTTGTTATATTTTTAGTTTAAGTAAAGCCTCGATGACATTGAGCAAGTTTAAAATCTGCTAGCTGGGAAATTCACTATCTGTTAGTAAACTCGCTCAGTGTAATCATAGTACTAGCTAACTAGCAAATTGTGGACAATCTACGAAAAAAGTTGAAAGGTGGTCAACTTTGCTTGCTACCCCGCTAGCGTTTGCCTGAAGATGGCGGCCCACCAACTGCTGATTAGAATTAGTTTGCACGGGAGTCGTAATTCTCGTGAAGAAGTCGGAGCCCTGCAATAGCTGTGTCGACCTTATATATTAATTTTTTCTTCAGATATTACTTCTACCGGGTTAAAGTTAAAGATAAAAATAAAAATAAAAGTGTCACTTTATCAAGTCTGGTATTCTCTACGCGTCGGCTTTAACAAAAAAATATTTTTATTTATTGAAATTTCTTGTGGTCCCCTATGGGTTATGTTGCTTTTATCAGAAATTAATCTAATGCTTCCAGAAGACGAGAATAGTGCTTATAAGAGATAAACCGCGAAGGATGTCCACACACAAATAAGTGATTGGGCATCCTATTTTGTCAGTTTTCAGACTTGATTATAATTGATGCGTTGATTGTTGAAAAATAATAAAAATACATCCCAATGAATAATTATAAAGTATAATGAATCACACAGGAAACCTGTGTCAGAAAAGTAACCAAAATAATAACTAGATTAAATTTAAAGTGAGTCAGAAAATATTATCTTACAATAAAGCAGTAAATATTTGTGTATGAAAACTCTTGAATGGTGATCTTCGTCATCATGAAATATATGCACGAATTTTCAAGATAAATGTAACACTTTTCAAAATGTGAGATAATTTATATGCTGAGTTTCGAAGTCACGAAAGACAGTTGGGACAGTTTTCTCTAAATAAAAGCATGTAAGGGTCAGATGTTTCAGAATTTGAATAATTCCTCAAATTTCAAAGTAAATTTTCAAGTTCTGTGAAAGTTCTATTCAAGTTCTGTTATTATCTCAGTTCTGTGAAGCAACTGGCCCATAACGATACAATAACAGATCTTACATAGCTTTGAAATTTGACGAATTGTCCAAATTCTGTGAAAAAACCCATCCCAAGAAATATAAGAATATCATTGGAAAAAAATTATACCTTTCTAATGATGATAAATTTTAAATATTTCCAGAGTAGGGAAGAAATTCTACTCTATCTGTGGGAGCAAAATACAAATTTCAGATTATATGTCTACATAGGTTTACTAAAAGTGGTAAAATCTAATCCAACATACCTAAATGTATTTAATGTGATAATTTATTGTTTCTTAGTCCTCGATGTTGGGAGAGAATGCAAAATGAAGAACAGGAGAGCAAATTAGGCAACAAAATTAAAGTTGAATATAACTATTAAAACTGAACATAATAAGCTAGTAATTAGACTCTGAAAGACATTATCTTTTCATGGGTGGGTACTGAAAACACTCGTTGTTGTGATAAGTAAGGAGATCTAAATAGACACTTTGTTATTACAATATACATTCACATAGCTTGCCTAAGCAAAAGGAATGGATGATCAAACTTATAACTATCAATTGAGTACTTATTTAGGAATTATTGCGAGTATGTCTTATGTTAAATAGACTGGAAATTTAAATGTGGTTCGGGGTATGTGTTTCTGATAACTTTCAAATAGGAACATAAATGTATTAAAACTTAGTTTAAATTTGGATTCAAACCATCATCGAACTACATATACCCCCACCGCAAACCGAATTTCATAACATCTGTTCAATTACAAAACATCTTTTCGAAGGAAATTGAGTTTTTGGAGCATCTTGCTTCGGTAATTAATATTCAGAATGGGTTTAGCCGCAAGCCTCTAACCATCATCAATAAGCAGACATGGAAAATGACAATGAATGCATCTGTTTTATAAAACGATAGTGGAGATGATAAGGGAGCGCTTAATTATTGTAAACAAAGTAATCACCATGTAAGTGGATCCATTGTCGCCGTCAAATTCTTGAGTATCCGGGATTGAAAAATGCATTTTGCCGAATTTATACTTGAAATGTTCATCACTCAACTGTAACCTTCACTATATCGCCAGTATCACTTTGATTATTTCTAAATCTTCGCCGATGATCCACTTGCGTCGCTTGACATGCACTTCACTTTCTCGGACAAACTGACTGACAGATCGCATAATGTTTAAGCACGCTACACACGAAGGAATCCTGTTTCAAGTACCCGCATATTTTTTTTCTCTCGAAAAACAATTCGTATATAAGGCGTCAACTATTTGCTGACAAATTTGTTCAATGTTTAATTCAATTTCAAATCAATTTTCAATATTTTCTGCCGATGGCATTGCAATAATTGAATCTCTCAAATATATAATCAACAATAATTTTGAATATTCCCTTGTTCTCTCTGACTCTCTCAGATCCCTCCAAAAACTTAAATCCAGTCCTCTTTTTTATTCTGATGATCACTTTGAATGCCTTATTCGAGTGCTGATAACTTCCATCCAAAACTTTGGATAAACCGTAACTGTGATTTGGATTTCTTGACATGTTGGCGTAGTGCATGGGTCGGCAACCTGCGGCCCGCGAGGAGTCTTGGTGTGGCCCGCAAGATTATCGCCGCAACGCAACTTGCCTTGGATTTTTAACTGATTTGACTGCAGAAGTGAATCTACTCGATACTCGTTTACAGGGAAAAAATAAATTGACATGCCATATGTATTCAGATGTTAAATCATTTGAAATTAAACTATCCTTGTTTATCAAGCATATCGACGAAAGGAAACTCAATCATTTTCCAAATTGCAAGAAAGCAGTAGAAGAAGCTGGGATAAATTTTATTTGGGAAAACACTAACATGAAAAGTGTATTACTACAACTTCAAACTGATTTTGAAAACCGGTTTGCTGATTAAAAAAAAATCTCATGTAAGATGGAGATTATCGATAATCTACCAAGCTATTTGCAAATTAACATAATAGATTAGCAAAGTGGTAATATCTTTAAATGGCATTTAAGGAAAAAATAACTTGGTAGATTTCTACGGGAGTTTGCCTTCCGAAAAGTACAAAGAATTAAAAATGTTTGCTCAGCAAATAATAACTATGTTTGGTAGTACGTATATTTGTGAGGAAACTTTTTCAATTCTTAATTATCGGAAAAACAAACACTGTTCTCGATTATCACATTTACATTTGGATGCAATACATCAAAAATGCAAGCAAATATTAAACTTGCGAGTCTAATCCAACAACGAAAATCGCATTGAGTTCTGTTCGAAGTTTCTTTTTCTCTTTCTTAAAAATTGATTTATGTAGCCATTTTAACAACAATAAATGTCGTAAAAATAAGAAAACCGTTTTCCTACCTCGTCAGATGAGATCCGTCCCGGGGGGCGGGGGATGGCTAGAGAATTTTTGTAAGTGCGGCCCGCGCAAGTTCCCGCGTCAAATATTTGACCCTTGGACCACAAAAGGTTGCCGACCCATGGCGTAGTGGGTTACGATATTGCGGATTCCTTGGAAAAACAAGGAGCGTCCAACCCTATTTTTACCCAAGTAAACCATACTACTCTATCCAATGACGTTATATAAAATCTGACATTTTTTCCACCACCAAAGATAGATCCCGCAATGTTTGGGCATAGTATTGACACATTGCTAGTCAATCCAAGGGAGCCTGCTACACCCCAATACAAATAACTATTCCATAAAAACCATGGTTTCAACAATTCCTCCATATTCCAAAAAATAAATTTCCTTACTTATTCGAATGAGAATCGGACATTGTTCGGGTTCTTCTCACCTTTTTTTTTAAATTCACCTCCTTGACTCTCCAGATTGTACACTATGTGGTCTAGAAGTGGGAACTTTAGATCTCACATTTTTTGGTTGTCCCTATCTAAATAAATATCCTCTCTTCTATTAGCAGGGGTGCCCGGGTTCATGGGGTGAGGTTTGTCTAGATCTTGGAGGTGGGTGACCAGGACACACTGAACCCCAGATTCCTACCCTTAAACCCTTTTCCTTCCCAGAACTCTCCTCTCCTTCCTTTCCTTAAAAAAACCCTCCACACAGCATCCTCAAAGGTGACATAGGCCCTGAGGGAAATTATTTTCCTCAGGGCCTCCTGTGTGGAGCTCATGTAAAAAAAAAGCGTTATCTAAAACTGCCTCTATTCAACATCTCATCTCTTTTATATCTGAACTCGACTCCAATCTTCCATATAATTTTGAGATTTGCGTATTTAAATAGTGCAGCGGTAAGGCGCTTGACTCGCATTCCGAAGGTCGCGGGATCGAATCCCGCCGTGGCAAATAAATTTTATTTTATTAATTTGTGTATTTCACAATTTATTCATCTAAAATAATAAATTGTATATTTGCGGCACGTTCCAGAGTGGAAGATACTCTCAGTATAGCCCTGGTGTAAGACCACCATTCAGAATTGAAACGTTGCTTGAAATGGCTTCTGCCGTGTTTGATGACCAGATCTGAATAGCCAGGTACTTCCCCACCTTCCTCTTCCCTATCTCCTTCCCCTCCCCACTGCCCTCAGCCTCACAACATACCCCAATTGGGGATACCATAGTCCCACTGGCTCCAGACGGGAGCAGTTGGGACTCTTGTGCGGTATTCATGTAAAAAAAAAATTAATATACAAAACCATCTTTCCTATCTCAGTAATTTTAAATGATGACCCAGAAAGATACTCTAAAACTAAAGGGTGAAATGCAGAAATAATTGAAAAAAAAAACAATATGCAAGTCATAATTGCATAATTTTTTCGATTTTCAGAAAAATACAGCTATACAGGCGAAAACATACTTACGTGACGTGGCGTGTCGTGACGCGCCAGAAGCACATCGGTTTCATACATTTATTATGGTTAGTGGTTAAAGACATATTTGTAGGTCGTGTCGTATCGTGATGCGTTCTCATAAATGAGCTAGTATGTTAGTAATGTAATAGTATATTATATAATAATATAATATTTCAGCAATTTCTTCCCAAGCAGCATTTTTGATCAAATATAATGTACTCTTTACACTTTGTATCATACAAAACTTTTCGTTGACGTACAAGTTCAATAAGCTCGTCAGTCATTTTTCTGAACCACGCTGCAAACAAGCGTCCGCTAGTTGTTCACGTCGTTAATGACGAGCCACGAGCACGTCAGCATGGAAACACATTTGCTTGTTGTGTCGTGTCGCGTCATCACCCCCACCACCGCTCTGGCGCAATCGCAGGCGAGCAGTCGACCCCACGACAGAACGCGTCACGACACGCCACGACCTACAAATATGTCTCTAACCATAATAAACAGTCCGATGTACTCGCACATCCAAACCAACACATTGCTGGAAAAAAAAACTAATTCGGAATTTTCCAATACGACAGGATTTATAATAAATACCTATACATCTTACAATGATTAATTGCATATATATGAATATCAGGGGAATGAAGACTAAAGTTGATGAGATACACGAAAACATCCTTATCAACGAATACGAATAAAAGTAAGCCTAACAGAGACATGGTTGAAGGAATCTATCTGCGACCAGGAATTAGTGGACAACCGGTATGAGGTATTTCGGAGAGATAGACTACACAAGACAAAAAAAGATGGAGGAGGAGTCATGATTGCTGTATCAAGAAAACTGGAGGTGAAGAGAATGGCGCATTGGGAATGTCAAGCAGAAGACTTGTGGATCCAACTCAATATAAATATTAACAATAGGAGTGTCAAGCTAAATGTTTGCACAGTATATCTACCGCCAAATGAAGAAGAATCTGTTGTAAGCTCATTTTTAAGCAATCTTCGGAATGTGTAGGTACTTAGCAACACCAAACCAACACATTTTAATATTTGGAGCTTTCAATAAGTCTAACATTCATTGGATTCCCGATGAAACACACAATTTATTACCTTTCACCACAAACACAAATACAATCACCTCTGACATCATCGATACCCTATCATTCTGCAATCTTAAACAATTTAACGGAATTGTTAACCAACAATCCAAAATCCTGGATCTCATTTTATCAGACAAAGAAGACATATCAGTAACTCGCTTTTTATTTCCACTAAGCAAAGAAGATCCATACCACCCTGCTCTAGAAATAAATTTTCTTTTTGATTTTCTACCTAATCTAGAAAACCGTAACGCCCCGAGACTATACTCTACCAGATTATCTCTTCTCATGTTCCTATTAAAACAAACAATAAACACTTCCCTAAGTGGTACTCGCAAGATCTCATTCGTTTGATAAAGGAAAAAAACAAATTTCATAAAAAATATAAAAAATATGGTAATGAACTAGATCATTTATCTTTCAATCTGATTAGAACCAGAACGAAGAATCTTATAAGAATTTGTTATCATAAACATTTAGATTTAATTAAACAAAACTTAAAATCTAACCCTAAAGATTTCTGGAAATTTGCAAAAAGCAAATATAAAAACACAACCAACATACCAAAAGAAATGCACCTAAATGATATAAAAACTACACAAGGTCAAGATATCTGCCGACTTTTTTCTAAGCACTTTCAATCTATTTATAAACCACAAAATGCAAACTTTTCACCACAAATATCTGATGATTTCTGCAACGAAAGCCTCGGTATGATCAATATTTCGCCCTCAACTATATTAATTAAATGTAAGAATTTAAGAACCAATAAGGGATCAGGTCCTGATGGTATTCCGCCTATTTTTTTCAAAACATGCAGAGATGTTCTTGCCAGACCACTTAGTGTACTTTTCGACAAATCACTACAAGAAGGTGTTTTTCCAGTCAAATGGAAAACGGCTTTTTTAAGAGCGTTTAACCAGCCAGCGGACGAAAATCCACATTTCGTCGAAAGTTGTTCTTATGATCGTGCAGGGCGGTTACAATGAGAAAGATTAATTATTCTCTGTGCCAGCTTTTTAAAATTTTAACTCAATATCGAATTTATTTCAATTCAAATTAGCTTTAAGTTATACCTTCATCCAAAAATGCTGAAAGGCGTGAAGATAAAACTATTAAAATAATGTACTTTTTGTAGTTATTTTTTGATTATAAGAATTTGTCATTTTTCAATAATGTCTAAATTTAATAAGAATGTTAAAAAAATCTGAAATATATTAGTTTGTAAGTGCGCAAATAAATACACAAATGGACCAATTTTCGTCAAGAAACACATGTACGTACATATTTTTTAATGATTTTATTGAAACTAAAATTAAAATTCTAATACATAACTTTGCTAGATAATGTATTGATTTATTTTACTGCATGATTACATTATTTGAAATGGGTGTGGTATAATACAAAAACTTTTTTGAAAATTTAACAAATCTGCCAACGACCTATGGAATAACCTTATTATACTAAAAAATTTAAAAAAATCTAAAAATTTATTACATAACTATGCTAGATAAAAGAACAATCTTTCGAAATCCATTTATAATTTTTTGCGGAAAAGAGTCAATACGTCTAAAAACTTTTTTGAAAATGACGTATTTCCGGCTTTCTCTGGTAATGCCCTCTTAACTCCCATCTTTAAGAAAGGTTGTAAGAGCGATATACAAAATTATAGACCCATCTCTAAACTTGACTGCATAGGAAAGTTGTTTGAATCAATAATATATGACTGTCTATTAGCCCATGTAAGTAAATATATCATCATTGAGCAACACGGGTTTTTCCCTCGGCGTTCCACAACAACGAATCTTCTTGAATACTCCCAATTCATCCGCGATAACATCGAAAAGCATTTACAAGTGGATGCCATCTACACGGATTTTTGCAAAGCATTCGACCAGTTAAATCAATCATTACTCATCAAGAAACTGAAAAAGTTTGGCGTAAATGGAAATACTCTGAAATGGTTCGAAAGTTACATTACTAATAGAAAACTACTTGTAGGAGGGTACTCCGCGGATCTTTTTACGGCAACGTCGGGAATTCCGCAGGGCTCACATCTTGGACCGTTACTGTTTTTAATATTTATCAACGACATAGTTTTAGGAATAAAAAAATCAAAGTATCTCCTGTTTGCCGATGACCTTAAGTTGTACAAAAAAATAACATCATTAGAAGATTGCGCCGATTTGCAAAAAGACTTATCATCACTTCATGAATGGTGCACACTAGATGATTTATATTTTAACGAAAATAAATGTGCTGTAATTTCCTTCACAAAAAACATCAATAAATTTTCAAACACATATCACATTAACAATGTCGCATTACGTAACACAACTTCAATTAAAGACTTGGGCGTGACATTTGACTCTTCACTTAGCTTCAATAAACATGTAGATGCAATTTCAAAATGTGCATCACAAGTATTAGGATTAACGCTAAGAATCACAAACTGTTTTAAAAGTGCAGAATTAACATTAACATTATATAAATCAATTGTGCGAAGTATCCTCGAATATGCATCCACAATTTGGTCTCCCAATTATGAAATTCATAATTATAGGATCGATTCCACACAAAGAAAATTAACCCGTGTAATTGCTTATCGTGAAGGTATATCTGATCAATTTGGAACGTACAAAGACCGAAATTCACACTATAAACTACACTCTCTAACAGCCAGACGTAAACTTTCTGATTTATTACTTTTTCACAAAATTATACACTCATCAGTTGATACACCAAACATTTTATCCCAAATTAACATTAACACATCATCAAGAAAGTCAACAAGGAGGATGAAAGACATTTTCTATATTAAAGCCTACCTCACAAATACAGGGTATTTCTCCCCTTTACCACGAACACTGAGAAGTTATAACGCTATACATTGCTCTAATAAAGAAATAGACATTTTTAATGACCAATTTAAACATTTCAAAAAAAAAGTTTTACCTTTTATCATATCAAGCTGATACTGTGATGAAGCCCTTTATTTATAGAGAGGCAATATTGTACCTACCAAATCAGCGTCTCACCAGTACAGGTAACAATCATAAATTGTTTATGAACATTTACCTACCATGTACTTACCTTTTACCCATTCCTACTTGTCATTCACCTCAGCTTAATTACTTTTGTTACTATCTTTTGTTATTATTATCATTTCATTTATTTGTTATTATACAATCACTATGTTAATATTATCATTTTCTATACTATGTATTTTCGTTATCACTATGTTTAAACATACATGTATATAATTTTTTGGGCACCATGCCTGTTTTATATACTTAAATAAAATAAAATAAAAATAAATAAAATTGGTTTTACCTTTAGAAAGATTCTGCATAGGAGTCCACTATTCAACCAGCTTAAATTAAGTTGTACTCTGATTACGTTAATGGGTTTTATACATTTTTTAGCGTATTTATTGTCCGCAATATAATTTTATACTCATTAAACTAATTACAATAAATTAAATCTAGTGATTTTTTATGCCAGAAGTGTGGAAATTATTATGGCATTACTGTTTGTATTAAAAACATAATGTTAAGGGGCGTGCTTGACTTAATATAACCAGTGATGAAGATTGTTATATCTAGCTTTTAGTTCATCATCGCTTTGTAATTGAATAATTTCGTGCTGCAGATTATAAGGCACATTCGATGGTTCGACGTTGAACGGTGTAGCAAGTGTGTTCAATCCGTTTGCTCTCTTTTCACGTCCTTAAATCGTTCTTACTTAATTTCGCGCACTCACCAGCGTATTCAACCGATGTAGAAGGCTTTTATCCATGCAGTGTTGGAAAATGCCTTGTGTTATTCATTTCGAGTTACTTTCCATAGCCTTAATTTAGTTTCAAATGATTTCACGTTTCACCCAGTTTCAACTTTTCTTTTCTTTATAGTTGTCATTAATAGAATTTTATTGATTTATTTTCAACTTTACTTCCGCAACGTCGACTAGAAAATAAATTTTATGACAGACTGCCTAAGATTCCCCACCGAATAGAGTTACTATCAATCCTGACATATCGGAACTGTCCCGTTCAAGAAAATTAAAAGTTCAGATGGATTTTCACTATCGTTTAACAATAAAAAATTAAAATAAAAGTAAGATGGGAGGTTTTATCCCGTTTTCATTGGTATCCAAATAACTTGCTAGTAACAATTTTGTAATAATGTCTTAAAAATGCATCTGAAACACCGTGAAGAATCCATCCCATTCTGTGTAATTTTTTGTGGTTCTTTCAGCAGGCCGCACCAAAAGTGCCCGTTTAACAATAACAATAACAAATTAAAATAAAAGTAAGATGGGAGGTTTTATCACGTTTTCATTGGTATCTAAATAACGTGCTAGTAACAATTTTGTAATAACGTCTTAAAAATGCATCTGAAACACCGTGAAGAACCCATCCCGTTCTGTGTAATTTTGTGTGGTTCTTTCAGCAGGCCGCACCAAAAGTGCCCGCGGGCCGCACCAAAAGGCCTCGCGGGCCGCAGGTTCCCCACCCCTGCCGTATAGAGACCAAACACAAAATTTTTCGTTTTACGCGATCGCTATTTTCATCTCTATATTATATCTACGATTTCCAGTAAACAACACATGAACAATATTTTTTGCTGTAATGCCATCTGAAATCGTAGATATGAAAATAGACAATAAAATAGCGATCGCGTAAAGCGAAAAAAAATATCTTTGGTCTCTATACGAGAATAGAAAAAGCTGTCGGGGATGAAAACGAAAAAGCTGAAACAAGGGATCGACGGGCGAGTAAAGTGGATGATCGACAGGCGAGCCTATACCGCGGTTTTAAAAACCGTCGGTTTTACTCGCGGCTCGTTGGTGCTGATCGACTAGCGAGTAAAACAGTCGTATCGTATTCGAATTGAGGTTAACATGTCTTGTTCGGAGTCTGAAGCTTTGTGTTATCTTGGTATTATAGCATACCACGAATAAAAAAATATTATTAAATAAAAAAATAAAAAAAAAAAAATAAAATAAATTTTAATAAATAAAATAAAAAATAAATTTAATAAATAAAGAATTTTTATTAATAAATTTTTATGATATTTTTTTTTATTAATTATTTCCCTTGTTTTTGTATTCGCTTGATTTAATTTGTCATAAACAGGGATACTCTCGGAAGCCATTTATGAATTCTACGATTAAATCGTCACTGTGAATTCACAGATTCATTATTACGTGACGTCCATAGACATCCATATATTCCTACGTCCGTGGTGACGTCCGTCCTTGTCCGTCCTATAGCGCTGTCGCCGATAACTGGCGGCTTGGCTCGCCGGCCGTGATCGACACGTAGTTTTGTAACGCGAGCCGAGTAAAATATCAAGCAAACATGACAAGCCACGAGTCAGGCTCGTCAACTCACAAAACCGTTTTTCGTTTGACAGAGTTTCAAATCGTTGTGATTTGAAACTCTGTCAAACGAAAAAGAGACAAACACATAATCCATAGGATTTAGAATGATAGAGAATGAGATAGAGTAATCGATCTACCGCAGTGATGCAGTGATGCCATGTCCCAAATATTAAAAACAATGTTTCAGGGATTAAAAAACAATCTGTTGCAGTATTTAATAAAATTAATTAAACATGGCATCACTGCAACAGATTGCAGTGATGCCATGTCCCAAATAAACAATGTTTCAGGGATAAAAAATTGTGTGCAGTTCCCACGCGGTAGATTGATTACTCTATCTCATTCTCTATCATGCTAAATCCTTTGGATGTATGTGTTTGTCTCTTTTTAGTGTCTGTTTTTCGTTTGACAGAGTTTCAAATCACAACGGTGTTATTCATTTAAATATTCATGCTTCATTTAAAAAAAACATGTCTTGTTCAACATGGTTTTTTTAAAATTATCATGGAGGTACTAGTAATTAACAAAAAAAACATGAACCCATGCTAAAAAGAGTGCATATGGCAACATTGGCTAGGTCTGTCAGGCCGGCCGCACACATCCGATTTTTCCATCAGGTAGTCTGATTAGACTATCGGGCGGCCTTCGCGCTAAACATTTGTAGAGAAGCGGGCTTTCTACACAGGACCGGATCTACAAAATCTGGCGCCCTGTGCAGTAGGTACCGATGGCGCCCCCCCCCTACATTTTTATTTTGATGAAAAATTCGTTCACCCCAATTTTTTTTAATTTTTTTATTTAATTATTATTTTTTTACACTAATTTATCAAATAAAATCAAGACATATAAAGGGTGTAACTTTTCCAAGTGACCTGGCGGTAGCTCTCACACTCGTTTTTTTTAAAAGAGAGGATCGCCAGGAGCCCTATACTCTCTGAATCTATTGGGTAAACATAAATTATGGTGCTATGTTAATTATTTTAGGAAAAACTCTTTGCAAGTTATGCTTTAAAATAATACAACGAATTGTTTGTTTGTGCCCGTACCGTGATTTAAAATATAGGTTACGAGACAATGCGGGTGGTTTCGCTGAACTAGGTCCATTAGACATTCTTGTGATTTACTGCGTTTATGTACCTATATATCCAACGCGAATATTAGAAAAAGCAAATTCAAATACATTCTCATGGCAACGTAAAACACAAGAATAGCATCTACTAGCTTCTGACAGGCAGTCCCGGCGAGAGACAGTGAGCAGTGATAATAAGAATATAACCTCGAATTTGTGCCTTGCATTTCCCCTGTTTTGAGCGAACAAACACTAAACACTGACGTATGGTATCAACGGCTTACGAACAAAAATACCGCGCTGTGATTGGTTATTGAATTTGGATCGCACCTATTCGTCTTAAAAGACGGTAAAAGATATATGGAAAAATAGATCATACGTTTAAACTAAATAGATGGAATTTGTGAAAAAATTCTGTAACGGACCATAAATTCGTAAGCCGTTGATACCAACCAGATGCGTGCGCATTCTGTTTCTTTGGAAAGTGTTGCTAGAGCGTAATAATTATTTCGTACTATGGGTAATTTTTAAACGATTCAGGGAATACTATAACTAAATTTTAATACAATATTTATTTTCTCACGGGCGCCGCGGCTCCCCTTCGGAGTTGGCGCCAGGTTTTTGCACGTTTTTGAACGTATGGCAGATCCGGCGCTGTTTCTACACATCCGATCCGACAAACGGATCGGTAATAAAATAGGCCACACCCTTGTATACCGGCCGTCCAATCTAATCTGACTGTCGATCGGATATATATATATATTTATGGATAACGTGTCGGTTATCCATTAAATGGTTCCCGGGTGGCGGTACCCATTCCCGCCTACCTTCAATTATTATTGAATATACAAATTAAAAACTTAAAATTAATAAAGTTGTTCTACAAATTAAACTTGATCAATCTGTGTAACATAAGAGTAAGGGAGTAACATGCTAAGGAAATAAAGGACTTGGCCTGGGAAGAAGTCTGTAAATAAATAAATTGTAGATAACAGTCTATAAATAAATAATACATAGATTGTAGTGTTTCGCTAGATAGATCACAAATGACTCAGACCAAAAAAATCGTAAGAGTGAATCGGACGCGTGCGGGGTTCATTCGATCCGATAGTGTGATCAGACAATCGGAAAGCAAAATCCGATGCGTGCGGCCTGCCTAAAGTTGACAATAGCATCTACCACACGTGGCGCGGGACTCAGTCGCTCCGAAGTGTGCGTGTGGGAGATGCTTTTATTAACTTTAGTTATATTTGGTTGGTATTTGGCGTATATTGGCCTTGCCAACTTGCCTGTTTGCAGCTTGCAGCACATTTCATGTTGGAGCGCGTCCGTCTTTTGGTCGGTGAAAATTGTTAGTTCCGTGATATTCTGAAAGTGGGCTACGGAAAGGTCAAAAGATTTATGTTTTTATTTAAACTAAATCGTGACAATTTTCATTCAACGAAGTTCGAATAGTGGTTTTAATATTTATTAACATTCATAATTATCCGTCATAATGGCTGACAGTGACGACGAATACGATCGCAAAAGACGTGACAAGTTCCGTGGGGAACGCGCTGGAACCGGGGGCACAGAAGGAAATAATTATCGAGGAAGCGATAGACGGGAAGAACGCTCCAGGGGGCGAGAGGAATGGCAAGACAGGTTAGATAGTTCTTTTCAATTTACCCATGCTAACCTAAAATATATTCCCTACAAGCCAAAATCCCAAACCTTTCAATAACATCCTAGGGTGAAGTGATAAATATCGGGTAAAAAAATGTCTTATCCTGTTATTTTAATTTACAATCATGCCGCATGCATCTAAATCTGCCATGAATAATGTAAATCTAATGTATTATATCTTATTTTAAGTTATCTTTCATTAACTCTTATATTCAACAGTCAGATGATGTGATGTCAACTTTATCAGATGCACTGCTATCTTGAATAATAAATTTTTATTTTATGAAAAATAATTTTCATCAGAATTTTTAAATTGTTAAGTTATTTGTTGTTACCTAACGGTACTGCATTTATTGAATTTTACTTGTAAAGGAGATTATAATATCTGGTTTATAGAGGTTCAATAATTTTTCTTTTCTCCATCCTGCCCTACCTGTATCTTCCTTCCCTCCTTGCAGATCTTGTAAATATACCTATAACATCCTTAGATATATATAACCATTATCCACAGATTGAAGCACTCTAAAGAAAATATACCACTAGGGCGCTCTAACTTCGGGAAACTGCCAAACAGGTATATCACTAATATTAATTCTAAATATTATTAATTAATAAGCATTAAGACATTTTAATATTATTACTCTGATGTGTTTCAAATGTTGTATGTAGCTCTCTTTCATCAAAACATAAGTCTCCAACTTTTTATAAAAGAATAACTGGGGGAGGAATGCAGATCCGGGCACCACTTTTTTTTGGCAGATAACAATGTTTTCACCGCGTTTTAAGTTGAGAACTTTAACCTGGAAGGTGAAAAAAAGTGCGGAAAGCAATAAAAAAAATAATTGAATAACTAGGTAATTAATTTTCAATTACGTTAAGTAAAATTTCACTTCACGAACAGATTATGTCAGTACGCCCGCCATTTTATAAATAAACCAGTCATACTAACCTAAGAAAAGAAAGTCAGTGTTGCCAACTCCCAAAAATATTTATCCCTAAACTAAACTCAAAAACCCCTAGAAACCGGCAAATTACTTGAAAATACCCCTAAAATTTTTTTTTTTGTAAAAATAATGAATAATAATGAATAAATGATAAGCTGTAATGTTTTTTAATAATATTTTTTTATAAATTATTTAAAACATCAAATACGCTAGGTTTGTGTAATATGGTTTGTGATTCAAAAGAAAGTGCCCTTTTATAACGCCTACTCTAAAAATAATCCCAGTTTTCAAGTAGTTTAGCGGCTACGCTAGGTTTGTGTAACATGGTTTGTGATAGAAAAGAAAGTGCCCCCTTCGTAGCGCCTACTCGCGTCACGGCAAAAAAACATCCCAGTTTTCAAGTAGTTTAGCGGCTACGCTAGGTTTGTGTAACATGGTTTGTGATAGAAAAGAAAGTGCCCCCTTCGTAGCGCCTACTCGCGTCACGGCAAAAAAACATCCCAGTTTTCAAGTAGTTTAGCGGCTACGCTAGGTTTGTGTAACATGGTTTGTGATAGAAAAGAAAGTGCCCCCTTCGTAGCGCCTACTCGCGTCACGGCAAAAAAACATCCCAGTTTTCAAGTAGTTTAGCGGCTACGCTAGGTTTGTGTAACATGGTTTGTGATAGAAAAGAAAGTGCCCCTTCGTAGCGCCTACTCGCGTCACGGCAAAAAAACATCCCAGTTGTCAAGTAGTTTAGCGGCTACGCTAGGTTTGTGTAACATGGTTTGTGATAGAAAAGAAAGTGCCCCCTTCGTAGCGCCTACTCGCGTCACGGCAAAAAAAACATCCCAGTTTTCAAGTAGTTTAGCGGCTACGCTAGGTTTGTGTAACATGGTTTGTGATAGAAAAGAAAGTGCCCCCTTCGTATGTATACTAAAGCGCCGTTTACACGCACACTTCAGAACGATCGAATCCCGCGCCACTTCAGGCACTGGTTTGTCTAGCAGGATTGTGTATAATACCTATTATCTTTACTTTAAAAAACAATCTACGTTTTAAATGGTTTGTCTAACGGGATTGTGTATGTTATCTTTATTTAAAAAAACATCCCAGGATTTGAATGGTTTGTCTCCATTCCAGTACCTACGCGCCTTATTATTTATTCCCTGCAATCGTATCTAGGCTCTTGTATCAGGTATCCCTACCAACAAATTAGTATCAAATGGCGGACATTATCTGTTCATGAAGTGTCATTTCATACATTCTTTAAACGGCTGTATCTCCCTCAATTTTGCCGAGCGCGCCTTAATTTCTTTTTTATTCAACTTTTCCACACTTTTCTCATCTAGAAAGTGCATTTTTATTAAATTTCCAAATGGTGCCCGGATCTGCATTTCACCCAATAACTGGTTATTATTGGTTTCATCTATCCACTTAACGTACCCCGGCAGAGGAACAGTGATAATTGGAAAGTTATCACGACAAGTCAAAAACAGTCTCTTCTAGACTTCATCAATGGCTCATTCTATTGGTATCCCTGTTGTAATTATCCTCTCCCTCAAGACCTTACAACGGAGCTTTCGGCTGAGATACAAGAGATCTCGTCCGATATCTATCTCGATCCAGACAGATATCGGGCGAGATCTCTTGTCAGATTTATGTGATTTTCTAAGGCTGTTAAATGAATAAATAATCATGCATATATGCATGAATTCTTGTTTAAAACAACCTAAACTAAAATACGTGACAGCTCACAGCTGAAATTCTGACATCGGCCCATAGAAAAAGCAAATAACAGCCAAAAAAAATCTCGCAAATCTGACAGGAGATTTCGCCCGAGATATATCTCGACCTTGAACATAGAGAATCGCTCGGCTGATATAGTATACTAGCTGGTTCGCCCGGGACCATAATTCGGTGAGACCATAGAACTGCGTTGATGTCTCTTTTTTGTTGGTTTCAACATGATATGATTGTCTTGCCAATATATCAACAGATATTTTAGCGCACCGTAGCTGCACTGTTTTTTGGTGTTGAAAGGTGATGTCTCGCTTGCTGCATCCATTATCAAAGATTAATCTCGGTTCTCAGCTACAGCTGATGAAATAAACCTGGAGTTTAAAGTTAATTGTGGTTTGATTGCGATTTAATAAAAATAATTTTATTATTATCAGTCTTTCATACAAAACTTGGTTATAAACTAACTATGTTTTAAGTTTTACTGTTTGGACAATAAATAAAGAGATTTTTCTGGTTTTCCAATTCGTGTACAACTGACCGTGTTTCATTTCATCAAATTGATGAAACGCCAATTTGGCAGGAAACTATAAATGCAAGCTAAATTGTAGTTTAGTGCATATAAGAGGAATTCTTGGTATGACAACCTTTTTCCCTTGTTGTTCTTTCCAGTCATTATTTTCATAATTTTGGAGAGTTGAGGTTTCGTAACAGCATGATTGGCGAGCCTACTTTTAAGGTTAGACAGCATTCCAGGTACATTCAATGAATTCAGAAACTTCGTGGAAAAATTGACGGGAGGAATGCAGATCCGGGCACAGTTTGGAAATTTAATAAAAAGGCACTTTCTAGATGAGAAAAGTGTGGAAAAGCTGAATAAAACAAAAATTAAGGCGCGCTCGGCAAAATTGAGGGAGATACAACCGTTCAAAGTATTTAAAATTTCACTTTACAAACAGATATTGACAGTTCGCCCGCGTCCGCCCGCCATTTTTTTTATAACCTAATACGCTAAACATGGTTTGTGATACAAAAAAAGTGCCCCTTTATAGCGCCTGCTCACGTCAAGGCAAGAAAAACATCCCAGTTTTCAAGTGGTTTAGCGGCTACGCTAGGTTTGTGTAACATGGTTTGTGATTCTGGCGTACTATTAATTCTGTATTAGGTCTGGGATCCAACATACCTAAGCGGTGAAAACATGGCGAACGAACAACGAACTGTCAATATCAGTTCGCCAACTGAATTTTTAAATACTTTGAACGGTTGTATCTCCCTCAATTTTGCCGAGCGCGCTTTAATTTATTTTTTATTCATCTTCTCCACACTTTTCTCATCTAGAAAGTGCCTTTTTATTAAATTTCCAAACTGTGCCCGGATCTGCATTTCACCCAAATTGACACTTTCGTTTTCATTTTTCATTGTGTCAATTGAATTGTAGGTTTTTTCTTGGCCGGAAATGATGTCTTGAATCATCTTGTTGATGTTATTGACGATCTCATTTTTAGTCACTAAAATGGCTCGCTCACATAGCCATTCTGAGCTCCTGTAATTTTTTACAATGTTTGGATAAACCTTTTGAATGAGTTGTTTGGGTATTTCGGCTATGTTGCATAACTCATTTATTAAGATGATTTGGCTGGAATTTTTATAGAGTGGGAAGGTACCTTCTCCTATTAGTAGAAGTTTTTCCACAAATTCGCGTTCTTTCATGACCCGAAAGTCGTACTCCCATATTTGTCTTCAAGGATACTTTTTTGGCATGCAGCCAAATGGATGAGTTTTTCAGGCATCGTCGACTGGAGTTGATCTCGGGATAACAGGCAGCATTTGATGGAAATCGCCCGATAATAATAGGAAGGCACCTCCCACAAGTCTCATGTTTTGTCACAAATCTTGAAGTGTCCTGTCCAGTGTCTTAAATGATTTTCTGTGTGTCATAGTGCACTCATCCCAAATGATGGCCTAGCATTGTTTGAGAATTTGGCCACATGCTGACGATCTCGTTATATCGCACACTGGAAATTCCTGTTCAGCTACATTTAGCGGCAATTTCAAACCAGAGCGTGCTGTTCGACCGCCGTTCATCAATATAGCCGCAATTTCAGATGATGCCCAGGGCAAGTGCAATTCAGCAAGTACAGGATCAGGTTGGTCAGGAAAGTTTTTCTTGTTCCGCCTGGTGCATCCAAGAATATAATGCCGCATTGCTGTCTGTTTACACGGTCTATGATGATATTATTGTAGGTTGCGTTCGAAGTAATGTTGCAACTCATCAACGTCATAACTTTTCTCCTTCAGCAAATCTGTATTCATAATGTTGAATTCGTTTCATCGCGGTGGCTGCATTCCAAGCTGAATTAAACTTTGGTTGGTCATTGCAATGCATTTGTCCTCCACCAATATCAGGGCTTTGTTGAAGATGTCTAATTGTCCAAGTTCCAATGAATTTCCAAATCCGGGTGATTTTGTCGCATTTCGGCTGATATGTCGTCACTCATACTTTCGCAGTAGTTGATCCATAGACGATTCGGATTCGATGGATTGCACATTGTCAGTATGATGGCAAATATTTCTTGTACCTGGTCTGCCGCTGCCGTTTGCGCTGCCTCTCTCAAAGCGAATTCCCGGTGATTATCATTTTCCAGCAAACCGTAACACCGTAACCATCCACAGTTTTTACATCTTCAAAGCATTTTGGACCACGAGTTTTGATACCTCATGCATAAATGTGCCTAAGATTGAAACAATGGCAGTCGGAAATTTCCTTTTTCGACTTTTACTCTTTATATCTAACGTGGTAGATTTACGCTTTTGATAATGAGATGCTGGTTTAAGCTGGCAGGCGGGGCCTCTGGGTGAAAATATTGTGATGTAAGGTACACTTTCACCTCTTTTAATATAATAATTTCATAATTTTCTATGAAAAATTCTCCAGTTTTAAAAAATTAAATATCTAGTTTACTTTTACCACTAATTTTCTAATAAATATAATATCAATAGTAATGGAGGGTAAAATCTTGCAATATCCAGCTTTTTTAAAGTGTCCTCTGTTTGCAAAGTTCTATCTTCTGGAAGTATAAACTTTCTAATAAAAAATGCATGTTTATCGGAAGTGACTTGCCAGGTAAGTATGTTTTCTGTATCTGTTTGTAAATAAAAAAGTTAGAGACTAGGAACTCGTAATAAATTGTACAGCGCCCATGAGGTGATTTTTGATGTGATTCTATAATTATCCAATTATTATTAATTTCTTTTGTAGAGCTCGCAGTGGCGGTCGGGCGGAATACCGGGAGTACAGAGGGGGGGGAGGGGGTGGCGGCGGGGCCGGCCGCTACAGCCCCGCTCGAGGCGAGGGAGCCGCAGCCAAACGGGCGCGCGGACCTGACTGGTCCGATGAGCGTCGCTACGCACAGGCGCACAATGATTACGGCGCATACGGATGGGCGCATGATGCTTACGGTCATGCGGCACATCATGCTTATCCTATGCACGCACATCAGCCTCCATTAAGGTAGGTTCTTGCACTATCATTTTTATTAACTTGATTTACGCGGCCGTCTTGTAGGTGATCCGTCGGCAGCTATCCCCATAAGGTGATGTAACATTCTGTGATTATGGGATAGATGTGTTGAAAAAAAAAATACATGCTAATGATAATAGTTCCATTTAATTAATGAAGTCAATATTAGCGACTCTCAATCGAAAATCTGAAAAAGAAAAATCAGAAAAAGATACGGTCACATCTAGGAATCGAACCCAGGACCTTAGCTTTGCCGGGGCGGTGCGGTACATCGCTTCGGTAAGGCTAAGGTCCTGGGTCCGATTCGTAGATGTGATCTTTTTATGATTTTTCATTTAAAGATTTTTGATTGAGAGTCACTAATATTGTCTTCATTAATCAGGGTGGCCACAGACCTGGAAAACCTGGAATACCTGGAATTATCAGGGAATTTTACCGAACCTGGAATTATCAGGGAAATGTCAGGGAATTTCAAAATTTTTTAGAATATCAGGGAATTCCAAAAATAAAACTAAATTCGTTATTTTGCGATTTGTGAAATCCCTAAGTTGTTTTATTATTGTTTTATTGCGGTGTTTTAAATAGGTACATAGTTATCTATATCCTAATACAATCCTTATATACAAATATCTTCAATGCTCCGTACATCAATGACTTTTGACTCGTTTTTTTCCTGAAGGGGAGTCTTAGTTCATTTCTTTTCCTCGTCTTATGGTGTTGCTTTGTAGTTAATAAATTTTTCTTAGGAATTCAATAGACCTATGGCCATTGATTATTTTGTAGATTAACAATATAGTATTGAAGTAAATAATTTGTTTAAATGACAAGATATTTAACTCCATCAACATTTTCTTGACTGAAGTGTACCTATTTTTCTTCAATATAGTTCTCATTGCTCTGTTTTGTAGAATTGTCATTTGTTTCATTAATCCGTCGTTGGCTAAGAATAGAATGCTGCTACAGTAATTTATGTGTGGTACAATGATTGCGTTTTGCACATTTTTAATGGAGACTGTGTCAAGGAATCTTCTTATTCTTCCCAACAGTGAAATTTTTTTGGCAATCTTTTTAATAATTGGTTTTGTATTTTGAGCGAAAGTCAATTTGGAGTCAGTTATTACTCCCAAATATTTAATTTAAAATACTTCTTTCAAAGCTTCACGGTCTATCAATATGTCTTTTTTTTTTGTTTGCGTTACTTGTTTTCCAATGTTCATAGACATAGTTTTGTTTTCATTCAATTTTAGTTTATTTTTCTTCAGCCATATTGATATATTATGTAGGTCTTCATTTAAATGATTCATTATGAGTTCATAATATTCTCCTGCTATATACAAGGTGGCGCAAATTAATCACCCTATCGGAAGATGTTATAATTTTTGCAAACGTCAATCATATTTTACATTTGTGAACTAGACAGCTACAGAATACAAACAGACAAGCAATGGAGCGCTATGCTCCGCAAGAACGTGGAATCATTGTGTCGATTTAAGCTTTAACGCTTTTAGTGATTTTGTGTCGAAAGTCACCATGAGCGACGAGGCGCATTTCCACTTAAACGGTTACGCCAATAAGCATAATATTCATTTGTGGGGCACTGAAAATCCGCATGTGATACACGAAAAGCCTTTACATCCACTCAAAGCCACTGTGTGGTGTGGCGTTGACACGGGAGGAATGATCGGGCCATATTTTTTGAGGACGCCATTGGCATTACGGTCACTGTTACTGGCGAACGCTACAGAGCCATGATAAACGACTTCTTACTTCCGGAATTGGATAAGCGGGGCTTGGTGAACATGTGGTTTCAACAAGACGGTGCAACCGCATACACAGCATGAGCCACAATGGATATTGCGAAGGAAACTTTTCCTGGTTGCGTAATCTCTCGTTTTGGCGATTTGGTATGGCCAGCAAGATCGCCCGATTTAACCATTCCAGACTTCTTTCTTTGAAGCTATTTGAAGTCGCGGGTTTATGCCAACAGCCTCAGACAATCGCAGCCCTTAAGGAGAATATTCGACAGGAATGCGAACAGTTATCACCTGAAATCTTGAGGAAAGTCATGGAAAATGCGATAAAACGGGCACAAATTTGTATCAACACTGGCGGCAGTCACTTGACGGATATCATCTTTTCCACTTAACAGAATAAAATTGTAAAAGTCCAAATAAAGATTTTTATTATTCAAAATCATTTTTTTTATTTAGTAAAAAAGTTATTAAAAAACAAAATTGGATGATTAATTTTGCGCCACCCTGTATATCAATGAGTCGTCTGCCATACTTTTACCATATCATTAATGTACATTATAAAAAGAATAGGTCCGAGAACAGACCCTTGTGGTACTCCCAATGTAATCTTCATTGGTTCGGAGATTGTCTCACCCACTTTTGGGGTTTGATATCTGTTAGTTAAATAATCCTTGAATCAATTCAATGCCTTTCCTTTTATTCCATTTTTAGATAGTTTTTTTAATGATTATATCTCTATCTTTCGTTTCAAAAGCTTGAAAAAAGTCTTCAGGCGAAATATCATAGATTTATAACAAGTGTATTTTTTTTTTAATAGATTATTGTGATGCATAGAAATAATAAATGCTGTAGATGACAGAATTCCCTTTATTATTTATCTAACGAACGATATCCCCTTATATCAAATTAAACTTATCAGGGAAAAATGTAGAAACTGCCCTGGAAAACCTGGAATTATCAGGGAATTTTGAAATCCGTTTTTTGTGGCCACCCTGTTAATTAAATATTACAATTTGAGGTTTTACTCATTAACCCCTCCGAATTTTCGCCAATGTGCACTTGAGATGTTTCAAACAAAATGACATTTTGCGAAAACTTTGTGTTATTACCGCTTCACAATTAAAGCTCTATAAATGAAACATTTCTGTACGTAGCCGAATAGTAAAAACTGTTTTAGAAAGGTTACAAAATAAGCTTTCGAATTATTAAATATTAAAATTTAGCATGCAAACATTAAAATGGGTAAAAATGACTCACGTGATGTTTTTTATGTGAAAACGGTACTAAAATCACAGATTATGTAAACAACAATACTTATTCTATTGTATATATGTGTAATAAACACTTTTGTCACCTCACTTTTTTATCATTCATAAAAATATTTAATCAAAATTTCGAGCGCGGACGAGCTGCCGGTAGTAAATTTGCGCGGGAAAATATTTTTGTCAACTATGCGACTGACAGCTGATTCCTGTTATGTATTTCTATAGACAACTTGATAGAGATGTACAGCTTGATCTACAATCGACCTTTTACTTTTTGGTTTAGGGATGTAACTAAAACAATAACGGAGTTAGAACGATTTCTATGAAAACACGCGCTGTTGTGTAAACATGCTTATTGTACTTGACTGCTGTCCTATTTCTAACGTTTATATCTGCTTACGTTGCGGAGGGGTTAACTTAGTATTAAAATATGCCTCCGTTTATCATGATAGGTTTTTTTTTAAATTATTTTTAATTTAACGACAATATAAATTAAAGTAAAAAATAGTGTGTTCACAGTCCTCCTCACTAGGTATTCCTGTTCCGAGGTGGACTGTAGGTTGACTGTATGGGCGTTGACCATGATTTCCTCATCTTCTAGTTTGTTGGTTTCCACAAAATAAATAATAAATAAAATAAAGTATTTATGTTTGTTGTCTCTAGGTTGCGTGCTTCATAATTTTAATGATTTCCTCATCTTCATTTTTAGTTAGCCATTATTTGATGTCCTTTTTAAACTTTTGTAACCCCATGGTGTTTATAATTTCAATTAAGGGGAAGGGCATTTAATTTTGTAGCACGGAAATTATGGTTTTTCGAGCTAAAAGATGCATTTAATTTTGGGATGTTTAGTAGTTTTGAGGATTTCGTTCTTGTAGTGTAGGTGTGTTGGTCAGCGAGGTAAATTTGAGTAGTGCATTTTTTGAGTACAGTTTAATAATGCTGCACAATTAAATTTAAAAAAATTCTTTTGATGGGGTTCTTATAGGTACTTTCAGGATTGTTTTTATTATTACCTTTTGTATTTTAACGAGCTGCTTCCTGTGAATGTTTGAGGTAGATCCCCATCCAATAATCCCATATTCTGTGCAAAAAAAATATTATTCATAATATTTTGCATAAATCATCACAATATTTTAAAATTATAATGTTCATAGGCATTGGATAAATCATTGACCTACTTAGAAAAATATGATGTATTTATAATAGTTGCTATTGTGCCGATCTTAAAATACATACAATTTACATTTTCAATATTATTTTTAGTGGTCTGTTTATATATGTATTTCTGTTGTTTTTATTAAAAAAAGTTAAAGTTATGAACGTATTCGGCAGTATGTAATACAAAATTTAGCACAATAATCTGCACTGTTAATTTATCATTAAAGGCTTTGGTTAACTATGGTTTTGTCTGTAATATAATAGCCATTTTTGTAAGTGCAGTCGGCCAGCGGTACTTCGATCATTCAGTTGATTAGTCAGACATCTCCAAATACTAGGTTTTTTTTTTGTGTTTTTTATACCATATTTTTTTTACCTGGCCACGCCCTCACTGTGCCATCTCAACGCCCTCTAATTTTCTGTGGGTTTTCTACTGCCCCCCTGAAAGTCTCAAATGACCACAAGGGGCGTTATCGCCCATGTTGAGAACCTAAGACGTTCACCATGCGCGCATTCAAAATCAACTTAGGATGTGTTCAGGTGGGCGTTTTAAAATCAAATGTCAATCAATTGTCAATCAATTGAAATCAATGTTTTAAAATCATAAGTACACAAAATGTTGAAAAAAAAACTGATAATATAATTGTACCTGAAAAATATATATTTAAAAAGAAAACGGACGCAGTTTGACGAACACGGAGATAGAGGTTACACTTTTACATATAACTGCATACTCAATTCAAATTTTGATTTTTCAAAGATGTCTTACTTATCAACTGGACTTATACAGGGTGTCCGGGGGTAAAGTGCATTAACTTCGGGAGGTGATTCTACATTATGGTAGAAGTATAAAAGATAAATAACTTTTTCTGAAATTCCAACTTTTTTTTTCCCATACAAAAAGAGATATCTACTAAAAATCCTTAGTATAAGGTAGCACTTACCCGATTTAGCTTGCCGGGCGCATTTGTTGCAACGTTGCTTGGTGTGATTTGGCCTGTATCCATGGAAACCGTTTGTAAACATAACAAGACCGAGAATTTGACGTTTATACAGATCATATGTTTTAAACCAAATGTAAAAAGATAACTGCACTTAAATAACAATTGAAGACACGCTTTTAATGATTAAATTGTTATAAACTAATTGAAAACTTAACTAATGTCATCGCTTTTAACTAGTTTAACAAATTTTCAAAATGTCCACCTTCAGCTTGTAAGCAAGCATGTAAACGTAAAGTAATATTATTACCAATTCGTCCGTTATGGCGTATTTCATTAATGAATGTCTGCCCGTTCTTTGTTGGTAAAGTAAGGCATTTACCTAATAATTCAATAACAAAATTACGCGGTATTGGCACAATAATTCAATGATAAAATTACGCACAAATAAACACCATTTTTACAGCTAGACAGGTTAGGCATGTCTACAACTAAGTAAACAAAAGTAAGTCTGAAAAAAACACACACTGAATGAAGTTGTTCCTTTAAGTCAGTCTTAATAAATACACACTAGATAAAGACACATTAACTCGTTGAATGCCGCGAGTAAATGGGGTTGGTTGTAACCAATTAGCGTTTGCAAAAAGCGGCAGCCATGACACCCAATGTCCGGCGATTCTGACAGCGTCCTTGAGAAATTTCGTACATAGAAAGGTCAAAGTTGAAGACCAAAGAATTTTTCCCGCGCATGCGCAAGAACTGCGCACGTTCCCGCGCTCCGGTAAATCATTAATATAAATTATATGGAGTCACCAATCTAATTGCGGTTTTCTCTATGGTAAAGAGCGATAATAGAGCAAGCGATTCTGACCGTGTTCTTCATACACTTTCTTTATACATAAGGGTCAAAATCGTGTGTAAAGTCTCATGATACGCCGGCGCACGAGCGGCAAATGAGTGGTTAAATCAATAAGTTTTGACTAACAACAATAAAGTTTTTAAAGTGAAACACTACTACGCGAATAAAATTGTTACATTCAAATTCAACACTGACACTGAGCGCTTGGAGCAGGGAATCGGCATTCGGCAACAGTGTAAAATAATAAAGCCGCCCGCACACGCCGGTCTAATTTTATCTTTTTACCAGAAAACTACCCCTAAAAGTTGGAATTTCCCCTAGAAGTTATTTATCTTTTTTACTTGTATTATCATGTAGGATCACCTCCCGAAGTTAATGCACTTTACCCCCGGACACCCTGTATTTAACTTAAATTATTTATAATAATTTGACATGATGGCTGCCGGTTTTTTAACCTGAAAACTTCGATAAATAGAGATACAACATTGCGTTTTATTTAGTGATTCGGGCTTGATATCCATCTCCATAGTTAATCTGTACCATTGTATTTTATGATGGTAACAATAACAACTATTTAAAAATGGTGTAAACTATTAACTAACCCGCCACAACTCAGAATCATACAATTAATGATTAGAATCTAAAATTTTTTTTTTCACATAGACGATGGAACTAAAGCAAGCATTTTTGAATAAATAGAGAAACAGGCATCGGTGGTGCTGCAACAGGCGAGACCCAGCCTGCCATGATGACCTTCAAAGCCTTCCTCGCTGCACAAGATGACTCCATCACTGATGAGGATGCCATCAAGAAGTACAATGACTATAAGCTGGAGTTCAGGAGACAGCAGCTCAACGAGTTCTTTGTAGCGCACAAAGATGAAGAATGGTAAGATTGCTAATGACTGTTATTTTTATTATTTTTATATTGATTTACTCAATTAGATTAGAAACCTAACTAAGAAACTTAAAAATCTAACTCTTCAAAATCTTAAATTTTAACCCTTTCAGATCGTACATATATTTGAAAATACATAAATTTCAGAATTTTTTCCTCACTATCTAGAGCGAATGGAAATTGGCAATTTTCGATTTCCAATTGCTGGTATAACTGGCTTTGCACAATATTTTTTTATTAGATTTTAGATACCCTTTCAGACGGTAGCCATTTTTTTAATGTTGAAGGGTGATTTCTGTTGTTAATCTCTTCACCAAATTGAAGGAAAGGGTTAATTCACTATAAAGTCTATCTGGATGCATTCATGTTACTACAATGTTTGATGTTCCACTATATTATTTAAATTCTTATAGATATATAAATGTTTGTATTTTGAAGAATATAAGGACGGGTTGTTTCACATAAATTCAAATGACCGTTTAGCGCCATTTAGTTTTTTTTACAGTTGTTTCAGTTTTTGAAGAATTGTGATAGACAGATATAAAATTTAACACTTTGCAAAGCTTGGGGTCGGTCATAACTAAGACCCTGCGGCACCGAGCTGACTGAAATTTTGGATTCTTACTCAGAATCATGGTCTGTACACGAATCAATCAAAAAATCTTCCAAAAGAAGAATTAAAAAAAAAATCATTGCTTTAACACTTGGTTTCGGTCATTTCAACACTTTGTAAAACTTGGGATTGATCATAACTTAGGCCCTATGGAACCGAACCGTCTGAAATTTTGGATTCTTAATCGAAACCATATTCTTTATAGTATCCAATCAAAAAATCTGTAAAAAAACAACTTTCGTAAAAAAATCATCATTTTTATTTTTGTAACGTCTTGGGGTAGAACCTTAAATGCCGTTTTCTCAGGCCGTACGGCACCGAACCGACTGAAGTTTTGGATTCTTACTAAAAACTATCGTCTGTACACGAAGCGACGATAATTTATTATGTTCAGCAGAAGAGGACGAGGACAACTATAATGTTGTTAAGTTTGTCAGCTTATCACAATTTGATAGAAAGCAGAAACGCCCCTAGAATTTGAGCGATGTTAACGGCAAATCCCAAAAACAAAATAGCGCTAAATGGCCATTTGATGACTGTCACACATTCTGCGAAACAGTCGGCCCTAAGTTTTATTATTATTTTAAGTAAATAGTAGAACAAGATGGACACAACAAGAAAAACAGAAAGAAGATACTCCTGTCCTGGTTTGACAATGCATATTATTTAACATCAATATCAAAGAGTTTGCATGAACACTTCAGATTTTCAGTTGTAATATTTTTAGTTTCAAGAAATGAATATGTATGTACAATGTTCATACAACAAAACAGTGGTTGCTCACAATGCAGCGGTGAATCTTGGTTTTAGTTTCCGAACCTAATATTAATGTTTTCTTTATGCTGCTGAATAATCTTATTTAAATGATGCATAATTTATCTACATAATGTTCAAGAATTAACAAAAAAATTTTGGATCACTAGATAAATTTGCATGAAGAATATAAGAAAATAACAACACCTATCGAAGAAAAACAGGTAGCATATCTTTATGACTGAGAAAGATGTGTGTTTTGAAACTATTTATCACTGAGAATTAAATGGCTTATATTTGCTCGCATGTAACTGAAATAAAGTATCACCATTAAATACAAAATATTGGAAAACATGTATCCATAAGCCTTTTAAATCTCCGGATAGAAATCTTAATGTATGAAAATTTGTCCCTACAGTCGACAGCCCGGCTAGCTTCGCGCTGTTCTCCGTAAGAAAACTGAATACATTTTTCATAAAAATGTGCAACAAACTTAGCAAACAAACTTAGCTTCGCGTTTTATACTTGATACCGTGTAGCTTCGTACTGCGTCCGGGGCGCGCAATGCCTCGGACATCGCGTGTTAGCTTAGCTTTAGGCACCACACTCTATGGAGAACAGGTGAGAAGTTGAAGTGTCTTTTTTACATTACTACTCGTTTCATTCTTTGCAGGATAAACCTTATATTTATTTGTTTAATTTCATCATATATTCTTTTCATCGTTCACCCTTTTCAACAATGTTCCACTGATTAAAAAAATTAAAAGAATTTGGTTTTCTCACGCACCATCACCGCACTGTCTCACAATTTGAGTTTTCTGTGGTCTATGTTTTCATGAGTTCAGAGTGGTGTTTTCTTGTTCGCTTGTGGAACATTGTGAATTTGTTTGTTCATTTCACAAGTAACTCTCACCTTTCATTTTACATCTAATTAATATAAATGAAAAATATAAGGTTTTACAGTTGCTAGATAATTTATTTAATGTTTATTAACTTTATAGGTTCAAGATTAAGTATCATCCTGAGGAGTCGATGAAACGCAAAGAAGAACAGCAAAACTCACTAAAGGTATACATTCTAAAATGTTCATGCAAATTAATCTGCTGCTAACGAATATTTTATATTATCATATGTAGTGTAAAGCGCACTTGAGGCGAACCCTCACAAAACTGCGCTGTATAAATTAACCATAGTACTCTCTCAGTAATCCACCGCTCGCTTTTCTGACAACTTTTACTTTGGGAGGCGGGTATGGGTACGGCCGCCCCTACATTTGGTGACTTAGCAGAGGTGTGTCATGGTCTTGGTGGCCGATGTGACTGCCCGCCTGCTGCGAGGCGGGCCGGATTGAGAGAGAGTGGTTGAGGAGGTACTTTGACTTCTCCAGCCAGAATCCCTCGGCCCATCACCTTGCACCGCAGTTGAATGGATGGATTAATTCTTCCTTCACTCCTGGACACACTGACCCCCAGATTCCTACCCACTCCTTTACCTATTTCCTTCCCAGAACTTCCTCTTCCTTGTAAAGCTCGATCCCCCTGTACACAAACATTTTTATCATTGATAATCGTGAGTGGCCCTGCCTATTTTCATAGACATTTAATGTTAAATTAATGTTGTAAATTTAATATTGTATTTAAATTATTAATACACATAATTTGTTTTAACCACTCCGATCTATCGCGAATATTCACTTTTTACATCTTAAACGAAATGTCAGTTTTACAAAAACTTTGTGTTATTACCGCTTCACAATTAAAGCTCTATAAATGAAACATTTCTGAACGTAGCCGAATACTAAAAACTGTTTTTGAAAGGTTACGAAATAAGCTTTCAAATTGTTATATTACAAATAAATATTAATATTTATAAATATGAAAATTTAGAATGCAAACATAAAAAAAATGTAAAAATGACTCACGTAATGTTTTTATGTGAAAACGGTACTAAAATCACGGATGATGTAAAAAACAATATTGGAGTTTTACCTACCATTAAAACTCTTATTATGTTGCCTTCCTTATCCAGAATATTCCTTAGTGAGAGATGGCATCTCTGTTTCTATCCGATTTCGGTCTTTCTTCTCCTTTTACCTTCTTGAAATATTCAAATTTCGCGCGATTTTTCGTCCCTCTATGATCGCAATCACTGCCGCCAACAGCTAAGCGTACGCAAGCATCGGCGCGACGCCATTTTCCTCAATTGTAGTCTCACCAGACAGGGGATGAGGAATATTCTGGATAAGGAAGGCAACATAATAAGAGTTTTAATGGTAGGTAAAACTCCAATATTATGTAGTGCCGTTCCTTATCCAGAATATTCCTTAGTGAGAATTGTCTGCTATCGTCTGGTGGCAGTGTTGATGCCAATTGTGATCACCTTCATAAAGAAGCGCCGGTTGGAGGTCTGCCCTCACAATGATCGCTTCTCCTTCTGTCTCCAGAAATGGAGGGCCTTTGGGGGTCTGCCCCCCTCAGGCGAATGATTGGTTTAAACAGGCTTGTCAAGGATGACGAAGTCCCCGGCTCCTGAATATTGGACTGCCTTATTTCTTTTTTATAATATTTTTGGAAGGTATTTTCACTCTGCCAATTTCCCTTTTCCAAAATGTCCTCTATTGAACAGTTTTCAAACCACTGAAGTGAAGCCACTGCTGACCTAGTGCTCCCCGCAGAGGCCTCAATACCAGCATCTCTAAGTATTGTCTTGACCCATCCACCGATAATTGTTCTAGAAGCTGCTTTGGTTGGACCTGATGTGGATAAAAACAAGTTATCAATATTGGGTGCCTCTTGTCTCCTGTCCTTTGAGAGAACACACAGCTTCTTAAGCCAAAATACAGGATCGGTAGATTGATTTGATGAGGAGTTTAATCTCCATCCTGACTGTTGATACTTTGCAGAGTCTGTCTTTGAACCAAATGCAGGCCATAAAATAATGTGATCATCCATATCAATAAAATGTTCCGATGTTAATCTCAAAAGTGTCAGATCATGCACCCTTCGTCCTGAGGCTAACAGGAGTATGACTGCACACCTTCTGGATGCTTCAAATAAGGTTATAGTTTCTGGATTGTTAGTCTGAAGCCAAGAACATATCTGTCTCGGGTCCCATATTGTATCCCGTTGCACTTTAATCGAGCTGTTTACTATTCCTTTCATTACTTGCTTCACCACAAGATGGTTACTTAGTCTATTTTCATTATTTGGATTGCATAAAGTTGAAATAGCCGATTTATGCAAAGCTATAGTGCTAGGAGCTAAATTCAGCGATATTTTGAGATGTGCTAGAAACTTTGCCAACTGAGCTCCCATTGGATCTCTGAAATTAACATGGTTGGATGAACACCATTCACGCCATCTAATCCACGCTGCTTTATAAGAAGCTTGCGTTGAAGTTCGCCAGCTGGATTTTAAAATCCCTCTTTCTCTATCAGACCATCCTTGCAATGCATCATCCCAGCCCCAATTTTCCACACTTGCAGTTCTAGTTGAAGTATTTGCTGGGGATGAGAGCCTGTGGTGGTATCTATCAGTATCTCTTGTAGATTCTTGATCTCCTGAGGTAGGCACAAGGCTCTCTGTTTCAAGTCTGGTAGCCAAAATACTTTCGTCCATTTGGGAGCTACTAGCAGATAAATTCCTGTGGAGTTGTTCAGATGAGCAAGCACTCGGGGAATTAGACAAGGAGGCGGAAACACCCATGCCAGGGGAAAGTGCCAAGGTCTGCTGAAAGCATTGTGAAATATCGCCGCTTTGTCTTTCCTGTCTATGGATACATATTTGTTCACTACATGAGCCGTGTGAGAGGCAAACAGGTCCACAGTGGGTCTGCCCCATTTGTGAAATATCTGTTCTGTTGCAGGAGCTAGAAGGTGCCACTCCGGTAGGCGGGTTCCTCGGGACAAATGGTCCGCAAGACCGTTGTACCGACCTGGTAGGTAGTGAACTTGCAGGGTTATATTGTATTTGTCTACTAGAGACAAAATCTGAAAGGTCAGATGAAGTAGACTCAAGGATCTCGTCCCTCCTTCGTTCCTCAAATAAGCGAGAACTGTTCTGTTGTCTGACTGTATTAGAACGGTAGAACTCCTCAAACATTTGTTCTGGTATTTCAAGGCATTTAGTATGGCAAACATCTCTTTCAAGTTGCTGTGCCAATTCTGCTGTTCCCTGGTCCAATTTCCCGCAATCGGAGTATCGTCCACTTGAGCGCCCCAGCCATGATCTGCTGCATCGGTCGAGAGGAAATGAGAGGCAGCGGGGACGTGTAGTGGCATAAAGGCCTTTACATTCTGTGCCCACCATGATATGTCTTTCATCACGGGTTCCTTTATGAGAATTCTCGTTCGTATGGGAAGTTTCATCATGGAGTGCATTTGTAGTTGCATCCTTCGGCAATGAAGACGACCTCTTGGGGTGACGAACGATGCAAAATTTAGTTTTCCCAGAACTCTCTGTGCCTCCTTCACATTCCACTTCTTCTTCTTCTGAAGCCTTTGAAGTGATTGTTGAAGGTCTTCGCACTTCCTCCTGTTCAGCGACTTCCGACCGCGTTGCGTGTCCCACATTACACCCAGATACTCCACTGTTTGTACCGGCTCGCTGACGCATTTTTCCAAATTGACGGTCCAACCGAGGTCTCTCAGTAGATTCAGAAATAGAATTGTTTGGACCTTCAGAATTTCCCTGTCCTGGTGGGCCAGAAGGAAATCGTCCAAGTATACAATGATCCTCACATTTTGATGACGTAGGGTCTCCGCAACCCAATTGGTCACCTTGGCAAAGGCTTGTGGAGCACTGCTCAAGCCCTGGGGAAGGCATGTCATTTGCAAAAGCTCTCCTTTGTACACAATCCTCAGAAAACGACGGTGAGACTCTGCGACTGGAATGTGAAAATATGCGTGTGATATGTCTATTTTTGTCATCCAGTCTTGTGGTTGGAGAAATTCGGGAACTTTCTGATGTGACATTAAAGAAAATCTTCTTACAGACACAAAGTGATTGAGACCTTTCAGGTTGAGGATAGGTCTGTTGCTGCCGTCCCCTTTTCGGACCAGGAACATTTGGGAGAGAAAACCGGAGTCCTTGACTGCCGGTTCCAATATATTCAGTTTTTTGAGAATTTCTATTTCTTTTGTCATTTCTGGGGTAGTCTTTGTCACAAATTTTTTCAAAGTTAAGGCAGTTGGGCGTAATAATAGGGGCTTTGTAAAGAAGGGGATTCTGTATCCCCCTATGATCTTTTGAATAACTTTGGGAGCATTTAGAGCTGCCCATTTGTTTTTGAAATTCAGCAACTGCCCCGCTCGAAACTTTGATGGCCTCCGGTCATGCACCCCTGTAGTAACGTCGGTTAGAGGTCTGCCCTCGCACCGATCGCTTGCTACTATCCTTTCCCCCCCTTTTAACACCAGAGGTGGAGGGCTGGGGATACCTTTGGGGGTCTGCCCCCCTCGGGCGAAAGGATTCTCGGGATGGAAAAAATTCTCGAGACGGAATAAAATCTCGGGCCGGAAAGGAATCTCGGGCCGGAAAGTATTGAACTGATTTTGAAGCCTTTTTTGTACCAGACCCCTCCTTTGGTGGACCGGTTGAAGTGATGGCTTGTGGGAAGGGCCTAAAACAATTCTTTACTCCTCCCAATTTCTGCAATTGGGTAGAGAGGGCTTCCTCATTGAAGAGATGAGAGGAAGTTGGAGGGATCTGCATAAGAACTTTTTTGTCTGATTTCTGTTTACAGGAATTGAGAATCCTGTCCCTTCTAAATTCAATTATCTCTGCCCGTTTTCCGCATGTGATTTGCAGCAGGTCATCAGAACATTTTTGCAAGTCGTTCTGACCTCCAAACAACTCATTAACTTTCTCGTACAGGGTTTCTGGAGAGATATTCTGTACTTCGAACCCCCATTCGATCAATTGCTGCAGAGACTGCTGCAATTGCTCCCTGTGCTTGAGAGCTGCATGTGTTATCGCCGCGAAAGATCTTTCAATAGCGACCTGTTGAGAAGACCCAGAATCATACGGTTGCAACTCAAAATTCACCTCAAGCTCCTTAAAGCCCGGATCAGCAAGGTGTTCCTTAATGACCTTGTTATATCTCACATTGGTCCAATCTTTCTGATTAAATCGTTGAAGACGCTCTAACACTTCGAGTCTGTCTCGAGGAGGGGCAGACATTAAGGGTTCTTTAAGCGAAATGGTGGGACTTGGCATTTGAAAAACACAAGTATTACGCCCGGATACTGTTGAGCACTCTTTCTCAGATTCTGCAATGGACATATTCTCTGAGGCTGCATTCTCCGCGAATCTTGACCTCGGTGCTTGCAAAATAAAATTTTGTAGTCTGCCTACTTGTTCAGTTAATTTTTTAATAGAACGGGCCATTCCTCGCCTTCTGGAGCGTGAAGCCCTGCTTGAAAAGTTCATGGAAGTGGAGCTGTCGGAACTTGGTGAACGTCGGCGACGCCTTCGCCTTTTACGTTTATTGTCACAAACGGATTCATTAGAGGAACAGTCAGAACACACATTCTTTCGTTTCGTTTTTCGTATTTCGTCGCGGTTGACACTCGCGGACGCGGGAATCTCAACCGCTTCGAGAGACACACTATTTTTTGACATTGCGTAATGATTTTTGCAAAATTTTTCGGAGAAGAAAATCTAGTTTCCAGTTTATATCGCAACTAGATGACCGCACGCGATAGAAATTAGACGCCAATTGAGGAAAATGGCGTCGCGCCGATGCTTGCGTACGCTTAGCTGTTGGCGGCAGTGATTGCGATCATAGAGGGACGAAAAATCGCGCGAAATTTGAATATTTCAAGAAGGTAAAAGGAGAAGAAAGACCGAAATCGGATAGAAACAGAGATGCCATCTCTCACTAAGGAATATTCTGGATAAGGAACGGCACTACATAATACTTATTCTATTGTATAAATGTATAATAAACAATTGAGTCACCTCCCTTTTTTATCATTTCATACAAGAATATTTAATAAAAATTAACAATTTCTAGCGACCCGTGGGCGATTTAGCGGGTAAAATATGTGTCAACCATGTGTCTGACAGAATAGGTCTTTATGTATTTCTATGGACAACTTGTGTAGGGATGTGCAGCTTGATTCATTATCGACCTTTTACTTTTTGTGTTAGGTATGTCACTAGAACAATAATGGAGTTATAACGATTTCTGTGGAAACACGCGTTGACTTGAAAACACGCTTATTGTACTTGACTGCTATTGTCATATTAACGTGTATATCTGCTTACGTTGCTGAGTGGATTACGATACTGTAATACATAATCTGAAATTTAATTTAACGAGTAAAACCTTAGATTGTAATATAATCGCTGAAGAAAATATTAGCGACTGAAAGGGATAGGGTCCCATTAGCTCAGTGATAGAGCAATACTCCGGCAAGGCTAAGGTCCTGCATTCAATTCCTAGATTCGACCGCATTTCTGATTTTTCTGTTTCAAATTTGGTCGCAAAATTTAATATTTTTGAATAATCACATACAAATATATTAAAAATAAAGTCTTAGCTTGACTTTTTTTGATGAAGCGAAAGTACATTAGTAGGTACCTACGTTAGTTTGACATTATTCCACCCTGTGTCAATTAGCTGCATGGACAAAAAACAAACCAATCATCATCTGGCATTTTGACATTTGAAAATGGTTAAAGAAATCTTTGTCATTCTTGATGTCGTTGCCTTTGTATCTCTATATTATCGTCCGTGACTTCTGCCCATTCCAGTATATCTATCTTCTATATATATAATAATCTCCTGTCACGGTGTTTGCGGTTGCACTTCTCCGAAACGGCTCGACCGATTTCTTTGAAATTTTTTATGTATATTTGGTAGGTATGAGAATAGGTCGTAAAGTATATTTCATACCGCTAGGTGATTAGTGGTGTCCCTATCCAGAAACATTTTTCTATTTTTTGACTTTTTAAAAAAAAAATTTATTTGGCATCATAAAATACCTATAACCCCATATTTTCACCCTCTTACCCCCATCCTCCCATTTTTTAATCGCGGTTTTAGTATTTTTGTATAAACAAATTTAACAGTCGTTCGTATTTCAAACAGAACTAATTTATTTATGTTGTTGAATGACAGATGGCGCCACGTACGCCTCATCGAACTTTCATTCACACATGCGCAAGTCATTCACGAGAAGCGTCGCATCATTTTGACATTTCATTCGGCATTTGTTATGTATCACAATGCAGTGCGTGCAAAATTTTGTGAGATTTATTTTAATTTATCTATTTGTGTGCATCTATTACATTGAACAATCGTCTATAGCGCACCATTCCTCTTTCTGTCATAGATCCCATCCCCACAAACTTAACCCCTCAGAAAATCGCCAATATGCACTTATAATGTCATAAACGAAATGACATTTTACGAAAACTTTGTGTTATTACCGCTTCACAATTAAAGCTCTATAAATGAAACATTTCTGAACGTAGCCGAATACTAAAAACTGTTTTAGACAGGTTACAAATTAAGCTTTCGAATTATTATATTACAAATAAATATTAATATTTGTAAATATTAAAATTTTGAATGCAAACATTAAAAAAATGTAAAAATGACTCACGTGATGTTTTTATGTGAAAACGGTACTAAAATCACAGATTATGTAAACAACAATACTTATTCTATTGTATAAATGTGTAATAAAAACTTTTGTCACCTCACTTTTTTATCATTTCATATAAAAATATTTAATCAAAATTAACAATGTCGGGGGCGGTCGACCCGCCCTAGGAAATTTGGCGGGATAAATTATGTTTCAGACTGCGCGTCTGACAGAATGTTCTTTTAATGTATTTCTATGGACAACTTGAATAGAGATGTGTAGCATGATTCACTATCGACCTTTCACTTTTTATTTTAGGGATGTCACTAAAACAATAACGGAGTCAGAACGATTTCTATGGAGACACACGCGCTGACGTATAAACACGCTTATTGTACTTGACTGCTGTCGTATTTTTAACGCATATATCTGCTTACGTTGCGGAGGGGTTAAATACATTAGTTATTTTTTATTTAACAACCAAAATATTCACTAGAAATAATTTATATGGCAGAACGTTTGTCGGGTCAGCTAGTATATTATCATTAATCATATTCATATAATTATAGTATAATTGGCAATGTGTTTTAGAAAAAGCTTTCGACCGAGTGCCAAGAAGACTTGTGTGGCAAGCTATGAGAGCTCAGGAACTACCAGAACATTATGTGAACCTCATAGAAGACATGTATAACAATACCCGCACAAGGGTCAGAAGCCCGGTCGGTCTGAGCCAAGAATTCGAGATTGAGGTGGGAGTTCACCAAGGTTCGGCGCTGAGCCCATTACTGTTCAACTTAGTAATGGATTACATCACCAAAAATATTCAAAAGAAACTACCCTGGAACCTTTTGTATGCAGACGATATCGTACTGATTGCCAAAACTGCGGAAGATCTGCAAAATACCTTGACAGAATGGATAACAGCACTTGAAACATCAGGACTTCGTGTCAGCAGGTCAAAAACGGAGCACTTGGAATGTAATTTCAGCAGTACAGCGAGCAACACTACCGTTTACTATCCAGACAGAATGCCGGTGCCAAAAGTAGAATCCTTCAAATACCTTGGCTCAGTAATAACAAAAGATGCAAATGTAGAAGCCGATGTATCTCACAGAGTAAATGTTGCGTGGCAGAAGTGGCGATCACTCACTGGAGTACTGTGCGATTCAAGCATGCCCATTCGCACAAAAGGCAAAATATACAAAACTGCAGTGAGACCAGCAATGCTGTATGGGGCTGAGTGTTGGACAGTGAAGGAAAATCACGTCCAAAAACTGCACGTTGCAGAAATGAAAATGCTTAGATGGTCAGGTGGGGTTACGAAACTGGACAAAATACGAAACGAACATATAAGGGGTAGTTTCAAGGTAGCCCCCCTTCCTGAAAAACTAACAGAAAGTCGCTTACGGTGGTATGGTCATGTAATGAGAAGAGACAAAGAACACGTGTGCCATAAAGCGCTAGCTATACCTGAAATAAAAAGAGGAAGAGGACGCCCCCCTCTGACATGGTGGACCAGCATGGCAAAAATAGCTCAAAATTTCCCCAATCCAACAACCCAAGACCGGTCGTCTTGGCGCAGATTGATTAGGAGAGCCGACCCCACTTAAAGTGGGAAGTGGCAAAGAAAAAGAAGAATTGGCAATGTGCAATGAAAAATAGTGCGTGAACTGAATGACTTTTTCACTCTATTGACACTTTTTATAACTAATCCTTTTACTGAACCAGGAGTTAATCCAGTTGTTTGGTTCCCTTATCTTGATAGCTCAGGTATTATACCACCAAAGCTTGCTCTTGCTGACCATTTTGCAAGTCATTTGTTGCTTTAGAAATTTAGGATATTTTGGTTAGTCCTCTCAGCAACTTTCACATGTTTTTCTGATCATTTCATTCTGTAGCGTGTTTTGTTTGAATAAGTTTACAAATTGGAGTCTTCTCGCAAGCGTAAACACGTAGAATAAAGAATTAATTTTTCAAAAGAAGCAAACACATTTTGACTTGATATTTTAAATAAATGAAAAGAAAATACTTGGTTTTAAATCTCTTTATTGATATATTTTCACTGTCTACTGGTTTCGATTTCCCGTACTATCAATATACATATTTTTATAACAGTCCTGATGATGGTATGGAGGTACCAATGCTTTTTTCCATTTATTTAAAGAATATGATACCCTTTGGTTCTAGATTATTTAACATGCGGTCTGTCTCTCTTACACTTCCTGAAATTGTATATCGCCACCCCATTTGAAATTCATAATCATGGTAAAACACAGCATTGTATGAAAAATAGGCCTATATTGGATCACGAAACATACCCACAAGGCATTTACTGTGCTATATTACTGTACAGCCAAAAGTATTATTGTTAAGTATTTTTGGATTATTATGCCGTGTTGCGCTTCCCCCTTCAGCCAACATTTCGGACAGCTGAAAACCATACTTAACTAAAAATTATACTGATATGCCGGCCCTAAGAGGATTGGAGCATGCAACAGGTATCGCTTTTATTTTTTGACTACATTTGGTGACTTAGGAGGGGTGCCCGGCTCCATGGGGTGGATGCTTCTGACCGTGCGTGGTAGGCCGGATCGGGAGAGACTGGTCGAGGAAGACCTTTTGACCTCTCCTGCATGACTCTTTCGGAACATTGCCTTGCACCGCTGTGGGAGGGATAGTTTCATATATGTCCATCACTCCTGGTTGCTGACCCCCAGATTCCTACCAACTCCTCGTTATAATATTTGAGGTTTCGTAATTAAATACAAGAACTGATTCATTTGTACGACGTTTATTGACACTGTTGACAAGTTCAAGGTTATACATCAAGTGACGCGACAGACCTGCCAACTATCAGCATTTGACAGCTGGTTATTATTATTACCAACATAACATCCTTTCCTCCTTCCCTTTTTTTTTTATTTTTATATCAACCCAAATAACAATGACAAAGAAACTTAAGAGTAATCACTATGACTAAATCGTACAGGGGGTTTCACAACTCTGCCAGACCTAGTTATAATATCATTATTTCCACTAGTGCTGGGTAAAGGTTCAATAACAATTTCATTTTCCTGACTTGTAAAGTCTTGCCATTTATCGGGATTCTCATAACTTGATTTTGACTTAAGACAACTTTTTTTTATTTGGTTAACATGAACCTTTTTCACCTCTCCTCCGATTAATTGAATTAGATACACCCATGAACTTAATTTCAATTTAACAGTTCCCTGAAACCATTTCATAGGACCTTTCACATGTCTTAAATAGACCAAAACATTATCATTTTCTTTAAATTCTTTCAATGCATTTTTTGTTGATTGTTTGACATTTTGTGATTGTTTACTTTTATTGACATGTCTTTCTTCTGACAAAATATGTAGTGGTGTACGTGGCTCATATGAAAATATTTTAGCCATTGGAGATACACCCGTAACAGAAGTAGGAGTGGAACGATAACTATACAGACAATCTATTAGACGTTGAGCTGGCGATAAAAATTTAGAATTTTTCGAAAACATAAATTTAATTAATATTTTTTTGAAAGTTTGAACAGACCGTTCCGCTAATCCATTTGACTCGGGATTATACGGCGGACAAAATAATAATTTAATTGACTTTTCTTTACAAAAAATAGAAAATTCTTTGCATGAAAATGGGGGACCATTATCACAAACAATAGTTTTCGGAAAAGCGAATCTGGAAAAAACTTCACTTAATTTAGATAACAAATCCGAATATTTAGTATTTTTCATGTAAAAACATTCTACCCACTTTGAATATGAGTCGCAAACTAATAAGTATTTTGAACCTTTTAAATCAAAAAAATCCAAATGGACTCTTTCCCATGGACTTTCAGCAATAGGCCAACTATGACGTACATTTTTGTTAGCATTTTGTACAGACTGACACATTTCACATCTAGAAATAACATCTTCAATATCTTGATTCATACCTAACCACCATACATATGAACGAGCAAGAATTTTTGATCTGACTATACCAGGATGACCATAATGTATTAAATTTAGGACTTTGGACTTAAGAGATTCTGGTATTACAATTCTGTCACCAAATAAAAGACATTTTCCTTTGACCGACAGTAAATTTTTAAACTTGAAATATTTTTTAATTTCTGGACTTGACAAGTTTTCAATCCAACCGATTGAAACATACTTAATGACTTTACATAACGTTTCATCTTTTTCAGAATGACTTTCAACTTCTGAGAATGGAATTAATGGTGTAGACATGTATACAAAATTACATTCCTCAATATTGAATTGTTGTTTACTTGGCAAACGTGACATTACATCTGCTTGAGGAATTTTCAATCCTTTTTTATATTCCAATTTATAATTGTACGCAGACAATATTATAGACCATCTTATAAGACGTGATGCTGCTAAAACGGGGACTTTTTTGTTTTCAGCAAATAAAGACAACAATGGAGCATGATCAGTATATATCGTAAAATGACGACCAATTAAATATTTGTGAAATTTCTTAATTCCAAAAATAATAGCAAGGGCTTCCTTGTGCAATTGGCTATAATTTCTTTGAGCTGAATTTAATGTTGCAGACTCAAAAGCTATAGGAAATTCTTGATTCTTTACGACATGACTTAAGACACAACCGACACCGTATGCACTGGAATCGACTGTAAGACACAATGGTTTTGACGGATCAAATAAAACTAACATAGTTTTATCTGATAAAAGAGACTTACTATTTACAAATGCCTTTTCGCATTCATCAGACCAACACCATTTTACATTTTTTCTTAGTAAATTGTGAAGTGGTTCTAGCACTGTAGGACACATAGGAATAAAATTCCTATAAAAATTTAACATTGACAAATATGACTTTAGTTGAGTAACATTTTCTGGACACCCAGTAGACTTAATTTTCTCAACTTTCGACAAAGACGGACTTTTGCCTTGACCTGACAAAGTAAAACCTAAAAATTCGAAAGAATTCACAAAAAATTCACTTTTTAGCACATTAATTTTTATATTAAACTCATTTAATTTTGACAAAACTTTATCTAAAGTATCAGAACACTCCTTCTCGTCTTTACCACCTATACAAATATCATCAATGTATGCAGCACAGTTTTTTATGCCACACAAAACTGTATCAATTACCATTTGAAAAACGGCAGGAGCCGGTGACAATCCATAAGGTAAACGATTATAGACATATAAACCATTACATGTATTAATTGTAAGTAATTCTTTACTAGAATCTGACACAGACAACTGTAAATATGCGTTTGTTAAATCTAATTTACAGAATACTTGACAACCTGAAAATTTATTAAAAATATCCTCTGGACGTGGAATAGGATATTGATCAATTCTCAATTGTGGATTGACTGTAGATTTCAAATCTGCACATAAACGTAATTTTCCATTTTGTTTAGGTACACAAACTATTGGAGAAGACCAACTACTATATTTAACTTTTGAAATAATGCCTTCGCTTTCAAGACGACTTAGCTCTTGACATACTTCAGCACGAAGTGCATAAGGAACTTCATATGCTTTGTGAAAGACAGGAGTAGCATTATTTTTTAAACTTAAATTCACAGAAAATTCTTTAATTGGTAAATCGTTATTAGTAATCGAAAAAGAATTTAAATATTTTTGTGACAATTTTTTAACTATATTTGTTTTATTTTTCTCGCTAACAGACACTGAATTTACAGTATTATTATGCATATTTGACATTAAAGAACTTATGAAAGTATTTTCCCAAGATGGATCAAACACTTTTAACCAATTTCTACCCAAAATAGCATCAGACGACAGATTTTTTATAACCAATACTGGTAAATCCATTACAACATTAGAATCCACAACATTTACTTTTGCCATAAAAAATCCAAAACAAAATAAATTTTGACTATTTGCTGTGAACAAATTACCGTAGAATTGACTTAACTGACAAGTTTTGAAAAATTTTAAATACATTTTGTTACTTATTAATGTCGAAGAACTTCCTGTGTCAATCATAAAAGACATATTGATACCATTTACAATTAAATTAATTTTCGCTGTATCAGACACTGACATATTTAATACATTTACATTATTGACACATTTTACGTGATTGATGATTGATTTTGCGTTTGGACAAAATTTCGACGTATGCCCGTAAATATTACACTTGTAACATTTCCACTTTTTTGAAGGACATAACTCCGGTTGATGAGTTATAAAACACCTCTCGCATCTTCTGGACCCTTGACGTGATGGAGATGACAGTTGACTTGATGACCTTGAACTCCTTTGACCCTTGAATCCAGTCCTTTCACCCTGATGAAATCGCCTCCTAGGACTCTTCTGACGTGAAGGGCGATCCTTTGAGACATGACATGTTTTTTTATGTGACATTTTTGACTTGACTTCACAGATTTCCGATGTAACATTTTCTTTGTGTAAAATTTGCTCTGAGCTGTGGCTTACTGTCTCAATATTTTTGACAATTAATTTTGCTTTCTCAAAAGATAACGATTCGTCTTCAGATAGCAATCTTCTAGACATTGCATCATCTTTTAAACCACACACCAATTTATCTCTCAGAGCTTGGTCTAGAAAAGCACCAAAATTGCATGATATTGACAGACTTTTTATATCCGTAATATAATCATCGATTCCTTCGTTAGAATGTTGTTTCCGGTTATAAAATTTATATCTTTGCGCAATTGTACACCTTTTTTCTTCATATTTACTCCTCAGTGTTGTTACAATATCGTTGAAGGTTAAATCTTCTAGATTTTTCGGATGCACCGTTTCTTTTAAAATTTTAAATTTCTCCGCACCGATCAATATACACAAATATCCAATTTTTTCTTTCTCTGCGATATTAATAATTTTTAGATACATTTGTATGCGTTCCAAAAACATATTGAAACTTTCGCAATCTGGTTCGAAATGAGGCACTGGCAAGGTACTACTCGACATGTTGAAAAAAAGGTTTTTTCCACGGCGAAATCACTGTTAATACTCTTCACACACGTTTTAACTGATAAACTGATTTTCCTCGTCGCCAATTATAATATTTGAGGTTTCGTAATTAAATACAAGAACTGATTCATTTGTACGACGTTTATTGACACTGTTGACAAGTTCAAGGTTATACATCAAGTGACGCGACAGACCTGCCAACTATCAGCATTTGACAGCTGGTTATTATTATTACCAACATAACACTCGTACCCTTTTCATTCTGAGGATTTCCTCTCCTTCCTTTCCTAAAAAGACGACGTAGGTCCTGAGGGAAATTATTTTTCTCAGTGCCATGAAAAAATAAGCATCAACACAAGCTTCACTACAATCAATCCTGTTGATGGAAACTGTAATGATGTTCGAAATTTTGGCTAAATAAGGAGGAATGTATCAAGAGAAATGTAGTGACCACCGCACAATTAGTTTAATGAGCCACTTATTAAAGATATTTTTGCGAATTGTACATGGACGCATATATCGCAAAGTGGAAGAAAAGATAGGTGTCACACAATTTGGCTTTCGAAATGGGTTGGGTACTCGGGAAGCGTTATTTAGTATTCAAGTACTAATCCAAAGATGTAGAGATGTGAATACAAATGTACATGCATGCTTCATTGACTTCCTTAAAGCATTTGATAGAGTTAGACACGACAAAATGATTCAAATTCTGAAAACCTCCGGGATAGACGATAAAGATAAAGGATAATAGGTAATCTTTATTGGAACCAGAAAGGAGCAGTAAGAGTAGAGCAATGTCTAACAGATGAAGTAGAAATAAAGAAAGGCGTGCGACAGGGTTGTATTCTTACAGGGTTGTATTCTTTCAGGGTTGTATTGTATTCTTTCTATTATGCTGTATATTCAGAAGAAATATTCAATGAAGCTCTGCAAGAAGCTACTCAAGGACTTGTTATAAATGGGAAGATTCTAACAAGCAACATTGAGGATTTACAACTTTTGCTGAATCAAGAGTGAAGACTTGTGAGAATTTTGGGCTAGAACTGAATATAAATAAGACAAAATACATGCTCATAAGCAAAAATAACGCATTGGAAGAAAATCTTTATATTGCTGGAACAAAACTAGAGAAGGTACAGAGTATTGTATACCTGGGCTGCAATGTAAATGATAGATGGGATCCTTCAGTTGAAATCAAATGCCGCATTGAGCAAGCTCATGCAACCTTTATCCGCATGGAAAAAATGTTTTGCAGTCATCTCAACCTTGGATTACGAATGCGAATGGTCAGATGCTACGTGTTTTCGATATTATTTTATGGAATGGAAGCATGGACGCTTACTGAAGAACTAATTAGGCGACTTGAGGCATTTGAGATGTGGATCTACAGAAGAATACTTAAAATAAGCCTAATGGACAGGGTTACAAATGAAGATGTTATGGTTCGGATGAATAAAGAAAAGGAAGTAATTAAAACTATAAAAATCTAAAAACTTCAATATCTGGGACATGTGATGAGACATCCATGAGATCCTCATAATGCAGGGAAAGATTGCCGGAAGACGGGGCCCTGGAAGAAGGAGAACCTCATGGCTGAAAAACATGAGACAGTGGTTTGTCCAGTCTACCGTAGAGCTGTTCCGGGCCGCAGTAAACAAAGTCCGCATAGCCAACATGATAGCCAACGTCCATTGAACGGACAGGGCACGGAAAGAGAAGGAGGAATCCTAACACGGCATAATACCCCAACAATAAATCATAGTATAACAACTTAATTTAAAATCAAAAAATGTAAATTTTACGAAAGATTGTTAGCGGTTTGTTTGTTTTTACAAAATACCTTTAGCATATTTTGGGGTGACGGATTAGTGAGAGAGTACTGTGTTTATATTGTTATTGAAAAATTAATTAAATATTTTTATTATTTTTTAATTGCTTCTATTTCTAGACAGGTTTAAAAAATATAATATGTAAAAAATTTTTTTAGAATCGTCTTCAAGTTTTCTTAGACTTGTTGAATAATCAATTTATGGAGAAGATAACGGTAGACGTTGACCAGTCGGAACAGATAATCCGGCTTTTGGATACCGTGGTCATAAAGCTGGAAGGAGGAACTGATGAAGATCTCAAGGTTCTGGATGAGCAGCCTAAACCACCACCCGTAGAAGAGAAGAATGGTATGTCTTTCATTTCAACCATTTTAACATAATCATCTTGCAAAATAACAAATATTAAATTATTGGTTGACTTTTGTCTATAGTACCATTTCTAAGAAATATCACCCCAATGGAAAGGTTACAAAATAATAATAATAATAAATAATTGAACAATTTTTATAGTGCCATTTTATTTCACATACAATGTTACAATGTGACCCAAATAATACCAAATAATTTTCATTTTATACAATATTTGTCATAGCAGGTTTCTCACAGAGAAGCTATACAACATTGTGTTTTTGTGTTTCTGTATATATTTATTTATAAATTTTAGGGAAAAACAACAAAAATTACTTTCTAAAACAGTTAATGAAATACGTTCAATTTCGTTAGATACTGATACCGATCTGATTGCAGTCAAACCAGTGGAGATAATTCTAGACTCAGATGAGAATGTCAAGAAGGAGGCGGCAGACTCCGAGGGCGAAGACAAGAAGTCGGAACCAGACACTAGCAGCGCCCCCAAAGCACCAGTGGAGCCCGAGAAGACAGCTCCGCTAACCATGGACATTGACCCTCACCACCGGGAGCTGCAGGAGCAGGCTAAACTCTTCTCCAAGTGTAACACGGAGGAAGAGGCAGCAGCTATTGCACCGCCCCCTGTCAAAAGTAAGTGTAAGTTGAATCTGTAATGAGACCATATCGTTCTCTGTTTCTTTTTTCCTTTCCCTCCGTCTTGCAATGCCATGTTTCTCCAAACATGTACTAGAAAACTCTTTCACAATGTTCTCTCCTGTAATTCTTGGTTAAGCCCCGCTTTCCGAATTTCTACCGATTTATATATAAGTTGCTAAAAAATGTATATGTTATTTTTTAAGATAATATCTATACATTTGCAAGTCCAAAATGATAATTATATGAAATTCTCTTCATAGAAAAAAATCGCAAAGTATGCACCGAAAATGATAAAAAACACTTTTTGTTCCGTTATTTACCATGTTACACATATGGAAAAATTCAAAGTGTATCTTTATGCAACTTATGCATTTGTCGAGAGATTTTTACTCTATTTTAAATGAGTTGTGTTTTATTAAATATTTTCACAATTTTCTCTTAATTGTTATCGTTTTTTAAATATTAGTGCGCTCCATAGACATCAGAATTCGATAGACCAGAAGATACAGACGAGGGGTAAAACCAAACTATGGGGGGCGAAGAGAGGAAGATGACTTTGATTCGTTAAACAATCAATCTGACAGTATATAGGCATCTCGCATTACAATATCACCATTTAGTTCTTAAAAGCAAAATCTGCTTTGAATGAATAGACCTTTTTACATGGGAGCGCGAATTGCTTGCCACGTTAATAACATATTTGCTAAGGCCAAATGCTCGCCCCAAAAAGATTCGCCCCAATACACATAGCAATATTTTGTTGCCGTGCTTAGTTAAAACACTTTTACAAATGTTTCATAATTTACTTACCCCTGTAACCTGCGACGAGCACACTGGAGAACCGCCCACATTCGCTATGTGCACATTGATATGTAGGTATATTGTATAGCACAAGCTACCGTTTTGGCTTGTTATTTGGATGGATGTATGGATGTTAGCTTCGTGCTGTTCACGGCAAGAATGATGACGTCACACATTTTAGATTCGAGCGAGGCTCTAACCCCTCCCCATGGAGCGAGCCGTTTCCAAGGAGGAGCTCCAGCGGGCTCCATGTGAAGGGGGAAATAATACGTTTTTATCACTTAGGGCAGGTCCAGATATATTCATATGTCCGTGGTGCACTCCCTCTAACATTATGTTTACATATCTCCCTTTCAAACCATCTTCTTCTTTTTGAACGCTTACTATGGAGCCTTAATTGTATTTATTCAATCTGATAAATGTGGCTGTTTTTAAATAGGTTTTTCATCTCTTTCCCCCCAAAGTGGCTGCCGCGAATATGATCCATTCACGCTCGGATCTTACAGATTGGACTGTTTGTTGATAGATATTAGTTATTCTTGTTTGTCTTCTAATTAGTGATATAGTTTATTTCATAAGGTACCAGAGTAAACAGTAGGAGCATGCTGATGTAGGACCTTCGTAAGCCAAAACAACGGTACTCCATCTGGCGTGAATAGCCATAAATAACACAATAATCCGTAGATGTAATATATTGTTCAACTTGTAGCTAAGGCCGCCCTGAAGCGCAAGCGCAGCCGCGCCTCCTCCAACAGCTCCAGCGGCTCCTCGTCCAGTTCGTCTTCCTCCTCCGATTCCTCGGAGAGTGAGGGAGAAGAGGGAGCGGGCCGCAAGAGCGAGGGAGAGCCTCAGCCGCCCGGACACACGGACGAGGTAGAGGAACCTGAGAAGAAGAAAGAAGTAATTCATATTTATTATTATATAATTTTTCTAAATACATTTTTATTATCAATCATTTTGATTTTTGATCAATTTATTATATCTCTAGATACCAGCGGATGCGGATAATGAAGACGGGGAGATGGCCGTCGACAAGGACGAGAATGAGAAGGAAGAAGAGAAAGGCGATGACAAGCCCGCAGAGGAGGGGGAAGTGGAGAAACAAACTGATGAGCAGAGCCAGGACTCTGAGAATAAGGTGGTGGAGCCCGAGAAGAAGGAGCCCAGAGCTATGCACAAGACCACCTCCATCTTCCTTAGAAACCTTTCGCCAACTATCACCAAGACGGAAGTTGAAGCTGTGAGTTCCTGGTTTATTCAATTGTATTTAATACAAGATTATTTTATAATTCCTGTTATCTATATAGCTTCCCTCGCTGAAAAGGGGTTATTCGCAGTCAGGATGCTGAAAAAAGCGATTTTTCAAGAATTTTTCCTGGAAAGACATTTTAATTTATGTCTGTCTAATTAATTTTGACCTGTCAAAATTTATGTATATGTTATAAGGCTGGGATTACACTCGTAATTTTTTTCCTGTAAATCGCTCTTGTAAGCGATTTATGGCCAAATTACCAATGTAAACGACACCAAAAGCCACTTAACGTAATTTATAGCAAGTTACAGAACTTATTCTTTCGGAAGTTTTTTGACAGGTCTAATCGCGCCCGCGCGAATTTCCAGCCTTCTTACAGCTTATAAAATCAGTTTGATAAGCTAAGATACTTCCGCAAGAAATAGTTCCGAAATGCGCCGCGCACCGTTGCGAAATGTCAAAAATTAAAAGACAATTGTTTTCATAGGATTTTTTTCCTACAAAACTAGTATTTATTTCCACTTATTTAAGTTTTCTGGAAAATGAGCATCCTTCTATTCAATTATCGGTCCAATCCTTTCCAATTTAATGTTTTTGTTTTTAACATTTACGTATTTGAAATTTTGAATTCGAAGTCGGTTGCTGTCAGCAGATGTCAGGTAGCTGTCATTCGGATGAAACGAAATTAATTGCCGCCTTTGATGGCACAAAAGTGTGTGGAGAATTGTTTAATTAAAGCCACAATCTATTTCAATACTTTATTTGGGCCTTTTCGTCTTTATTGACAAAATCGCGTAAATTTGACAGTAGCAGGTCGTTGTTGACAGGAAGCCATCTTACTGCAAATAAATTTACAGATGTAAACGGTCGCATGAGCATTTACACAGGTCGAACTTCCGAACAACTTCCGTGATCATTAATTACCAAAAGTCGGATGCATATGTGAACGCTCCTGTGAGTGACCTGTCAAAATCTTATGTAATCCGTAAATTTTAATTACGAGTGTAACCCCCGCCTAACTTTTAACTTTATTCCAATATTTTTTTGTTTTAAAATAATGATTTTTAAAGCTGCTATAACCGATATCCGTTAGATCTTCAAAAAAGGTGTTTTGCGGTGCACAATATCCATGGATTGGATCTTCTAAATCAAAAAATAAAAAACGATTTCGTCAATATAAGGTGGTATATTGTAGTATTTAAAAGAAAGAAATATGCAAAATATTAAACAAAATGGTGGCTTCTAAAAAAAAACGATTTTTGATGAAAATTTTGGCCTTAAATAAAGATGGAAAAAATTTATCAGTAAGAAAAAAACCTTCATTCAACTACTTAAAAATAAAGCTTGTGTAAAAATTAGAGACTGATCGATTTAGATCCCGCGCAGACAGAAAGCGTTCAAGTGTGCCGAGTTCCGTGTCCTGCGTTCTTTGTAAGTAGTAGACCACTATAGCATCTCGCAGACATAGCGGCAGTCAGACCGCGCCGGTCAGTGTAAACGCTCGCGTTCTTGCGTTCTATTGTCAGAAATACAAAGAACTCGTGGAACGCCTCGCTCGCAAGATGGCTGATACCGAAAAATTAATTGATTTAGTAAGGGAAAGGCGATTTTTATAAGATATTAGTGACACAGACTATAAAAACCGTCATAAAATAAAAGCATCATCGGTAGAATTACTTGAGAAACAGTTACCAGAATTACTGTTTCTCAAGTAATTCTACCGAACACAACATTTCAAAGAGAAATAATTAATATGTCTCAGGAGGATTCTGTCACACAAAATTTAACTCGTTTTTATGAGACAATAGAATGAATACACACTTAATAATGATTCCATGTAACATTTTCTTTTCACTGAGTTTAAAAAAAAAATTACCTTAAAAATACTGCCAGTCTTTCTTTTGTAGATACAGCCTTTCTCTAGATGCTGTATTCTTTTTCTATTTCCTTTTTTTATATAATTATGCAATTCATTAAAGCTACTTATTGACATTCAGAAGTAAATAAAAAAATGTTCTTCATCTTCAAGTAATTCAGAAAAAAGAATACTGAACTCTCCTTTTTTATTTCGCTCAGTGTTAATCGGATGCTCCCTCTTATTAGACTCTTCTAAGGTCCACAAAAGCAATGCTTCGTCTTCTGAAGACGAACTATGAAATACATGTTTCACATGCAAGCTTTGTTGGGAAAATGGAATGCAGCATTTTTGACCATGTGCTATGTGTGTTAGAACTCGCGTAGAACTCGACCGGACGAACGCTAGGTGAATGCTGAAAGCTTTCCTGTCTGCGCGGGCTCTTAGCCGTTTCTGAGAAATTTTGCTCACTGACTAAAAATACAGTTTTGAGAAAAACGCTATAGCAGCTTTAACCCGTCTGCTTAGTTCGATATATTCGCACCTCACAATCTGGAAGCCTCGGATTCTGAAAAAATTCTGAAACCGTCACTTTGGATCGAGATTGTAAAATATCTATGCAAGATAGCTTTCATATTTCAAAGACAATAAGAAGCATAATTTCGTTCTCTTTCTGGTTAAAAGAAAAAACATATGTTTGCATGAGAGGAAGAGAGATATATAGCTTTTAAAATGTAATCAATGGGTACCGCCGCCCCGGGAACCTTTATTGGATAACCAACACCTCTGCCATAGGTCACCCCAAGTGGTTCGCTACGTTTGGTGATTTAGCAGAGGTGCCCGGGTTCATGGGGTGAGGTTTCTACCCACCCCTTAAACCCCTTTCCTTCCCAGAACTCTCCTCTCCTTCCCTTCCTTAAAAAAACCCTCCACACAGCATCCCCAAAGATGACATAGGCCCCGAGGGAAATTAATTTCCTCAGGGCCTCCTGTGTGGAGCTCATGTAAAAAAAAAAAGGTCGCTCGGGACGTTTTTGGTCTTACGAAAGTATAACGCGATTACATGTTTTGGGATGTATTTATTCCTAAACAAGCAGACGGGTTAAAATTCATTATTTTTTAAAACAAACAAAAAATGTTAGAATTAAATTAAAAGTTACAACTATATGAACATAATTTTTTACATTAACAAATTAAAATGTCTTTCCAGGAATTTTTTTTGAAAAAGTTGCCTTTTTTCAGCCTCCTGATGGGTAATAACCCCTTAATTGACCCAACATTTCATCAGTTTGATTTAATGTTAAATCAGGTCAGCCATTGATTTTAAAATTGAGGGGATTTTCACCAAGATGAAATGATATTTATGAATGTATTGAATGCGCAGATGTGCAAGCGCTATGGAGGCTTCCTGCGAGTAGCCCTGGCGGACCCCCTCCCGGAGCGCCGCTGGTTCCGTCGGGGTTGGGTCACCTTTCACAGAGAAGTCAACATCAAAGAGATCTGCTGGAACCTCAACAACATCAGGGTATGATAGATTCACATCACTTTTCTAAATTATGTTTTCAGGCAAATCATTTTAACCCGTTGCGGAACTTTAGACTTTTTTTACTTCAAAATTTTGAACTGAATGACAAAAATATCAGTAAATATGACGTTATTCTAATTTTTTATGAAGTTTTTAACAATGGCAAATATTTGTCAGTATTAGTTACTTCAATATATATATATAGGTTATAATTATTTTGTATGTGTTATCACTGGGATACCACAATTCTATTAACCTCTCAAAGGCCAGGCCATTTCACGAAAATTCACTAAAATTCACTTTGAATTTTGAATTGAATGTTTTGTGGATTAATTTTGAGCTATCGTATATTTTATTGACTGAAACACGTTCCTAGAACAATAAACTATGTACCAAAACAACATTACTTGCGTTAATCACGTAAATTAATAGGTTTTATGATGTTTTAGTCGAGGAACATGTATCAATTTTGACAGCTAAAATTCGCGGCAAAAATGACATTTCTATGTCACAGATAAAATCGTTTAAAAATATTCTGGGGTTGCAAGGTGAATGAAATTTTTACCCAACTTATGGGGTAATGTTGGTGCAAGCGATTCTGACCCTGTTCTTCATACAAATTCTGTACATAGAAGGGCCAAAATCGCAGACAAACATTTTTTGTTCGAATTTTTTTAGAATTATTTTCTCGCGCATGCGCACAATACGCGCGCGCCCGCGCATCTCCGGCCGGTCAGTGGTCAAGGGCATACGTTTGAATGTGTTTTTGGCACAGATAGAATCGTGAGAATGCATTAAGAGTGTGTTATAGGGGCAGAATGGTTATTTTCTGAAAAACGGCTCTCTAAAACGGCTTAATACTACCTTTCATGTGTCATTCTCGGACTTGATATTTTTTGTTACCAAATAATGGACCTTTATTTTTCAATCTGCTTATTTTTTTTTGTAATTGATGTAGGCATTCGACCATGAAAAATAAAAACATTGATACACCATACAACCCATTTTTTAAACTTAAATCTATGATTGTCGCATTAATAATAATTTTACACAATATTTTTAATTTAAAATGTGTACATAATACATACATCTGTAGAAGTACGGCCTCTTATTATCGTTATGATATCTGTGGATATTAACAATTAAATAAATACTTCATTTTACACCAAATTCTTACACAGTTCGAGCTTTTTACTCATTCCGGGCTGGGATCTCCCGTTGACAGGCAGTGAAACTATACGCTCCTCGTTTAATACGTATATATTTTGAAAATGCCGTCAAAATGTTTCATTAATACCTCTAAATATAGAATACCGACACACTTGAAGCATTGCAATAATCTCAGCAAGCTACAAAAACAGTAGGTACTCGAAAATTCACTTTTTTGGTGTAAATCTGTCAAAATGTTTCTTTTCGACCGCCATATTTGCTTCAATCATTGAAAACATAACTTTTAAAGTGCGTTGCAGTTCCGAAAACGGTTGTGCGTTGTTCACGTATGTGGCGATGCACGTTTTGCAAGTATGTGTGTGAGAATTCATTGGGCTGCGTACACACACACAGCTATAATATACGTATCGTGGCTCGTGGCGTCTTTCGGAATATGGGTATTAGTTTTTATCCGGGCATTTCGCTCGCCAAACATTTGTCGTAGGTACATTATGTACGCGGTGTTTGGTAATAAATACAACTTCAACTTGAAGATTGTACTAGGATATTATTATTGGTTCATAAGCCACTACTCTCGAAAAGGTACTTTTATACTTTTTTTTTACATTAACTCCACACAGGAGGCCCTGAGGAAAATAATTTCCCTCAGGGCCTATGTCATCTGGGATGCTGTGTGGAGGGTCTTTTTGAGGAGAGGAAGGAATGAACATTGGTCTTGAAGAGTAGAAAGGAGGAAACACAGAGGCCGGCAAATCATTCCACAGGCGAGCTGTTGAACACAAGAACGAGTCGAAGAAACGACCCGTTTTCATGTGACAAATGTCAATCGTGTACAAATGTTGGGCACGCGTTTGGCATGTTTCCCGACTATGCGCCGGTGCCGAAGGGATCAATGATGCTAGTTCCTCGGAGCATCTTCCTATTGGACTTCATTTTTTTTTCTTTATTAATTTTGTTTGTTGCAGTTTGTATTACATGGTTTTCGACTACCAAGGCAAATGCCTGTACAATGGTTTTTTTTTTTTTTTTTTACATTAACTCCACACAGGAGGCCCTGAGGAAAATAATTTCCCTCAGGGCCTATGTCATCTTTGTAGATGCTGTGTGGAGGGTCTTTTTGAGGAAAGGAAGGAGTGAACATGGGTCTTGAAGAGACCCATGTTGTAGGAGGGAGGAAACACAGAGGCCGGCAAACCGTTCCACAGCCGAGCCGTTGAACTTAAGAACGAGTCATAGAAACGACCCGTTCTCATGTGAGTAATGTCAACCGTGTACAAATGTTGGGCGCGTGTTTGGCGTGTTTCCGGACTATGCACCGGTGCCGAGGGGATCAATGATGCTAGTTCCTCGGAGCATCTTCCATTGTAATACCGGTAGAACAAGGACAGCATTCCCACCTGACGCCTATGCTCTAAAGATTGCAGTCCGTCTGTTAACATGGGAGAATCTATCAAACGGACCGCCCGTTTCTGAACAGAGTCAAGGGTTTTTTTAGGTATTTTGGAGCTCCAGACCAGAGGTGGCTGCCAAATTCAACCGTGGGGTGCACTTGCGATTTGTACAGGGTTAGCAGTTGGGTACTATTAAAGTATCTGCGGGCCCTGTACAGTACGCCCAGTTTCTGAGAGGCTAACTTAACTCTGGTTTCGATGGAGCCCCCGTACCTGAGCTGGTCACTTAGAGTTACACCAAGCATATCGATGGAGGTCCTGTTCGGAAGACTGCTTCCGTTGAAGGAGACTAGATTTTCATTTCGATCCCTTTTAGACGTTATCAAACATGATTGGGTCTTTGAAACATTAAATTCGACGAGGTTATTCTTACCCCAAGAGAAAATACTCTCGAGGTAACCGTCCATTCTTTGCTTCAAAGCCCTCCGAGCTATTGGAGTTTGTGTGCCCTTTGGGGGCTTGTCAAACAAAAAGCTATCATGGACTGTACTGTCATCCGCGTAACAATGAATCGGTGCACATGACAAGAGATCATTGATGTGCGACAGAAACAAAGTCGGTGACAGAACCGATCCCTGTGGGACGCCAGCATGGTAGTCTATATCTCGCAATTACTATTCGTCACCTCATTTGGATAGGGTTCTAACTTCACAACTTGTTCTGAGATACGAGATGTCAAAGTTTGAAAAGGCGATTTCTCATAACCTATTTACTTTATTCCTAATATATCGGAACACTTGTTACATGCACTGCGTTAGCCCTCATTAAATATATGGTAAATATTTCCATATCGATTCCACGCTCAAAACACACATTTAAAAATTAAAACAAATTGTACTTGGTAGATAATGGTTAGTAATAGGTAATTCAGTAACCGGAATCGAAAAATATTGCGTTTTTTGTTTTTTTTTTTTTTTTTTAATTTAAAAAATGCGAAATGTCATTTTTTAAGGACCGCCATGTTAATTATGGAGATGAAATACGCATGTTTAAAAGAAAAAATCACTTTCTGTCAAAATAAGTACGAATTGTAACCTTCGGAAATGATGAATAATGCGTATTAATCATTATTTTGTTCGGTTTCATAAACACGAAAAATTACGCGAGACGAAATGACATTTCGCGTTTTTAGAGATAACAAAATAACCATCAAAATGCAATATTTTCAATTCCGGTTAATAAATTACTTAATACTAACTCTAATCTACCTAGTAAAATTTGTTTTAATTTTTTAAAGTGTGTTTTGAGCGTGGACTACTCGATAGGGAAATATTTACCAAATATATTGTCGAAGGGTGAGATTTTTTTTTTACTTTTTATGACACGTGTTCCCAATATCGTGATGATAGGTTTGTATTTTACTAAAATTTACACTAATAATCTCAAAATCAGATTGAATAGCATGGTAATCAGTTTTTATTTCTACATTGTTTAGAAGCAAAAAAACAGCAATTCTTTGGCAAAATTACCTATGACCGAAGACCAAGGATGGATCTGTGAAGAATCGGAGCAGGAGCTTACTATTGAAGAGGTGATAGAAGAAAGCAATGATATTTTAATAGAAGGGCGGAGAGTAGTACAATTTGATTATTTTTTAAGCAACTCCAATGTATTAGTCAACATGATTCCCTTTTTAACTGCAATTTAAAGCACTTACGAATTACCTCAGAAAATATGGTTTGAACTCTACTTTTAATTTAAAATGCGAGTTATGTGGTAAAACTTTTAAACTAAAAACGTCCGAAAGCCTATAAGAAGGCATTGGCATCAACGAATCTTTTGTATCGGGAATAATGAGCATAGGATTGGGTTATTCGGGCATGAAAGAGTTATGTGCCACCATTGGAGTTCACTCCTTATCTGTTGCTGAATATGGATAATGCCATTGAAGGTTTGTGAATCGTGGGAGAAAACCAAATTTACCAGTATGACCGCGGAAGCCGACGAAGAAAAAAACTGGCTATTCAAAGCGGCGATGTTGACGAGAACGGAACGCCGATAATCACTGTAGTAGCCAGGGTTGCCAGGTGTTCGGTATTTTAGCACCGTGTTCGGTTTCGGTTCGGTATTTTCTGATTAATTTTTCTCCCTAATAAAATAAACGATTCAACTGTCAGATTTGATGCAATCTATCCCTACTTAGTTTGTGCGGTGTTGCCGCTTCGTGCACGAACTCACTTTTTTCGAGGATTAGTGTTACATATCAGGTGACTACGTACTTGTGTAAATGTGATCAAGGGCGGATCCAGGATTTGTTTCTGGGGGGGCACAAGGGGCGGACAGGCAAAAAAAACAACAATTCAGAATTTTTTCTGGGAGGGGGGGGGGGGGGGGGGGCACAAGGGGCGGACGGTTACAAGTTCAAGTATATATAGGAAGATTTATGAAAGTGTCAAAACAATAGAAAAATTAAATGTTTAATAAAGACAGTTTCTGCTTCTAAGTATGTACTGTGATGGAATCTCCACAGTACACAAAAATACCGTCTGGGGGGGGCACGGGGGCACGTGATTTAGGTGGGGGGGCACGGGGGCACGTGCCCCCCCACCTAAATCCGCCTATGAATGTGATTATTCGAATAATTTGACTGCTTACATTGTTTCAAAGTCCGACAACCCCCGCCCCCCCCGACTCGGGTTTTGATTTGCCAAGGTACTGGCTAGTAGCTGATGTGTGTTGGTCGAATACGGGAGGGGGGAGGGGAACTCGGGAGGGGGGTTCGCGGGACGGGGGAAGGGGGGGGTAGAGTGAGGAGAGGGAAGGTGGAGGAGGAGGATGAGCGGGAACGTGAGAGGGGAAGGGGACGCGGGAGAGGAAGGGGAGGAGGAAGGTGAACGGGACGAATGGGAAAGGACGCGAAGGGAGAAACGATTTCTTTATTAAATGGAATAGCAATGTATGCCGGGTACCAGCTAGTATATAAATAAAAAAGAAACTTTATTTTATTTCTCTAAGTCAATATTATTAATGATGTTATTAATATGTATAGATATTCTATCAAATATACGTTTCCAATTTGGGGATAGTAATAATAATGATGAATTCTAGAAAATATAGTTTAAAATCAATTAACGACTGAATATTTAGAAGTTAAATTTAAAAAAAAAACTTCATTAAATCGACTCCAAATGTTAACCACGAGATTCCAAACGTTGTTTATTATGGAAACGATGAAAGGACCATTTGAAAGGACCATGAACAAGCAAATTATGAAACATTTATAAAAAGGGACATACTAAATATTATACCAACATAATAAGTTCCATAAACAAACCACACTTTGTTATTAGTTTGTTTTTTACTTCGATATTTAAAAATACTGTGCTTGGATGTTCATAACAATCAGAACGCAAGTATAATGTTGACCTTTTGAAATCTGGGAAGACACCCCTACTGCCATCTAGCGATGTAAAAATAAACACATTTTGACAGATTACGAAATGTTACGAGGGTATCATATACGCTTAACCCTTCGAATAATAAGAAAATAATTTTCTGTCAAATTTTGCCTATCAAGGTTTGCGCGCAAAATTCCTGATTCTTCCCATGCATTTTAAATGTTCCTATTTATTGGTTTTTTTAACGCTTTTGCAAAAACAAAAATTGTTCTAAAATCTAGATAAAATAATCTTTCCGGTGTGTTTATTAGAAATCAACATTTTTGTTTCTAAATATTAAAATTTTAATATTGGAAATTTAAATTGGCTAAAAAATGCATACCTGCGAATATTCGAATTAAAGTAATTAAAATAGAATAAACTTAAAATTAAAAATACAGACTCCTTTTCTAAATAAAATTTGTAATAAAACTGTCACCTCACTTTTGACAAAAAAAAATTGGACCATTCGAAAACTAGGGGCCTTTTGAGAACAGAACTTAGGAGTGCTGAGGCCACCTCTGTGGACTTCCTTCCTGGGGCCTGTAGGAGGAACCAAGAGGAGAAGCCATGGAGAGGAGAGCTGAGGCCACCTCCATGAACTCTTCCCTTGTGGGGCCTTCAGGGAACCAAGGGGAAGGGCACTCTTCCAGTCCGGGGCCTATGGGAAACCAAGGAGGAGTGAAGAGGAGAGATGAAGTCCTCTTTTCTCCTGGGACCCTCGGGAACCAAGGTGGAGTGGACTCTTCCCTTGTGGGGCCCTTGGGGAACCAAGGGTAGGCGAACTCTCCATCGTGGAGCCTTCGGGGAACTTAGGAGTGGAGAGGAGAGATGAAGCCCTCTTTCCTCGTGGGGCCTTCAGGGAACCAAGGAGGAGTGAAGAGGAGAAATGAGAGCTGGGAAGACACATTGTCGAACCAGAAGTTATAGCTTCGTTTTCAATGATAGACCTGGTGAACTTTATAAAAGGGACTGGGTTACTGTCAAAGGAATGAGGTAAAATAGGAGATAGCACAATGGGCCTATGGCCTAAGTGCTCACGAGAACTGTAAATGTGTAAACCGTCTCCGCTCTTAAAAAAAAATCATCTTTGGTGCATCTTTGATGCATACACGTGCTGACTCATCGATTATGTAGTTGTTTAGTTACACATCTCCGAAAAATCGAAATTTGAGTTTATGCAGTTATATGTAAAAGTTTATCCTCTATCTGGTACACTGCTCAGAGTACTAACAAACCACCAAATCAATTATAATGCTGAAAAACTAGTAGTGAAAGAGACCATGATGTTTAAAAAAAACTATGTTTTCTGGGTTACTAGTAAGAAATTTCAAAATAATATACAGGACCGTTATGCTTCCCGGTTTTATTTTATAGCACATTTTCACGTGCAAAATGCAGACAGACTTGATTTATAGTGAGCATTCCAATATTGCTTTCCTCATTTTGTCAAAACTTATTATTTGGAGATGACTGACTAATCAACTGGACGATCGATACACACTTTTCTCTAAAATTGGATGACATTACAGCAGTTAACATACGAATTAAATGTCGATTCTATCCAATGGGGATTTGGCTCAGTTGTTAGTGGTGGTAATTCCAGTCCCCGGGGAGGAAGGTTCGATTCTAGCCAGCCCAAGAGATAGCGCTACTATATCGAAAATTGAAAATATTGTATACAGTAAAAGTATGTATTGAAAAATACATTTTTTTACATGTTGATTTTTTTTGTTTTCTTTGTGAGTTGCATTATTTATTTATAGTCATTGTATATATTTTTGCTTTATCAAGTCCCATATAGGACTGAATCCCAATCAAGTCCCATATCTGAACTGATGCACTTATTGATAAAGTCATACTGCCAATAGTTCCTTTTTAACCTTTCCCTCTCATGAAGCGTGTAACTAGAAATAGAGGTTACAACGAAACTCCCCATTTGGAACTCCCCAACTTGAATAATACGAGGGGGGACCCAAAAGTAATCGGAATTTCGTCATAATTTCTTTATTTCTCAATATTTTTACATCAAATTTTGATCACCTTCAAAGTATTCTCCATGGGCACTTTCATTATTTAAAACAGTTTTTAATTTCACTTATCGGGATGTCCTTTAGGCCTTCCAGTGATTTTTGTTTTACCTCCTCCACAGTGGCAAAATGCTTTCCTTTCATATCCCTTTTCAGTGTGGGGAACAAAAAGAAGTCACAGGGGGCTAGATCACCTTGGAAAAAATGAAGGTCCTCTTCGAGCTGATTTTGAAGCTCAAAACATGCTCGAAGTCAACGCTCCCTTTGCTCAACTGTTAGAAGGCGAGGGACAAATTTGACTGCAACCCTTCTCACGGGCAAATCTTCGGTTAAAATCCTCTGAATGGAACTCCATGACATTCCAGACATCTCGTTTGGCGACGGTCTTCACGAATGAGGGTCGTTGATTTTGTCGACGTTTTTGTCAGTTTTTGACGTTGAGGGGCATCCTGAACAGGGTTGGTCATCAATTAACATTTCTCCATTTTTAAAACGTGAAAACCACTCGTTGACTCTGGTTTTACCTCGGGCAGCATCCCCATAAGCAGTCAGCATTACAATAGTTTGCCGATTTCCCCAACAGGAAACAAAATTACACAGCCGCGTGTTGCCCTTGCCTTGACAATCTGCCATCACGTTTTCGCCGAAATGGAAAAAGTTGTTTTACTAAAAAAATTCCCACGGGCGAACCGATGTACTCACAGTGACACAACTTCTTACACTGACTCAGTAGGAGTGACCCTAACGGATACCTGGTCGAGAAATGTGTTCCCCCATTCTTCCTCTCTACCACAGCAAAATTCTCTTTACTTTTGGGTCCCCCCTCATATGTCTGTATAATACTTGTTTTATTTCAGTTGCGTGACTGCGAACTCGGTGCCATCGTAAATCGTGATCTATCCCGTCGTGTTCGTCCGGTGAGCGGCCTCACGCTGCACCGTCAGGTGGTGCGGTCGGACGCCCGTCTTGCCGCCCGCCTGTGCCACCTGCTGGACAACAAGGCCGGACTGTGGGGACTGCCGGACTCAGCTAAGGCAGGATCTGATACACAGGTAGGATTTGTAGGCATGCGCATGCGCTATTGGAGATTGGCAGTATCATTATGTTACTGAACCGGGACTGAAAAAAAATACCATTTTTTAACTTCAGTCATCAAAGGACTGAAAAACAAATCTTCTAAAGGGATCCTTATGTTATCAGAGTCTCTCTGTAATCAGTGTGAAAAGGATTGCATTAAATAATTTATTTTTTTAATTACTCCTTAACCTATGGGACGCCCGGCCATTTCACGAAAATTCACTAAAAGCACCACTTTGAATTTTGAATTAAATGTTTTGTTGATTAATTTTGAGCTATCGTATATTTTATTGACTGAAACACGTTCCTAGAACAATAAACTATGTACAAAATCAACATTACTTGCATTATTTACGTAAATTAATAGGTTTTACGATGTTTTAGTCGAGGAACACGCATTAATTTTGGCAGCTAAAATTCGCGGCAAAAATGACATTTCTATGTCACAGATAAAATCGTTAAAAAATATTCTGGGGTTGCAAGGTGAATGAAATTTTGACGCATCTTATGGTGTAATGTTGGCGCAAGCGATTCTGACCCTGTTCTTCATACAAATTATGTACATAGAAAGGCCAAAATCGCAGACAAACATTTTTTGTTCGATATTTTTTCGAATTATTTTCTCGCTCATGCGCACAATTCGCGCGCGCCCGCGCGTCTCCGGCCTATTAGAGGTTAAAAGTAGTTATTTGTATTTTCCAACCTTTATGCTAAGGAAGATTAATATGGACTGCACTTTTCATTATTACGAATGTGTAAAGAATTTAAAATATTTGTCAAGTCAATAAAAGCCATCTGAAAAGTTTATCTTTTAAAACGCTGGCTTTTTCAAGACAATCTATCTCATTACGCGGCTCATCAATCTTGTTAGAGAAGCCGCCGATACATGGCATGTTCAATAGCCGAAGAGTTAAGGTTAAAAACTTTTGCCTCCTTCCAGTTTGGCCTGGTATCCTCCAACCCCGTCCTGCACAACATCACCGAATATCTGATTGAGGAGGGTTCGGCCGAGGAAGATGAGCTCCTGGGTCTAGGGGCCTCCAATGGCACGGGCGAGGGCTCTGCCCCGGCTGACGGGGGCGACACGGTGGAGCGGGACCCGCAGCTCACGGCCGTGCTGGACCGCCTCATCCTGTACCTGAGGATCGTGCACTCCATGGACTATTACAATCACTGCGAGTATCCATACGAGGACGAGATGCCCAACAGGTGCGGGATCATGCACGCACGTGGACCAGCGCCCACTACCAAGGTTTGTCATGTCATCACTCTAGTTTGTGTTTGTAGAGTATTTTGTCATCATTCTAATTCTTACAATGTGTGCAAGTTAAAGTGAAGATGCTGCTATGGAGATGTGATATTATCGAGACCACCATTCAGAATCAAAACATTGTATAGCCTCGTACTTCTCTCCCCTTCATCTTCTTTCCTTTGTTCACTTCCTCTACACCTTTGCTTTATCACTGAAAAAAAAACATGTACGCACTTGGACTATGTCGTCCCTTTGCAAAAAATATGGAACAAACTATGTCATTTTGTTGTTTGATTATTTCAAAGCTTAATTTGGAAATGATCCGAGCTGAAAATACTTGATTTTGCTGTTTCAACCCCCTATTTTTTTTTCTACTTTATAGTTTATATTATTGCAAAAACATCTAATTTTTCAAGTCAGGCTGCATTTTAATTAATTAAATTTTTCAGGTGACCCCCAACGAGCTGTCGGAATACATGCGCACCTTCGAAGGCAAGATGTCAGCCTTCCTGCAGGACATCCCCACCATGGACGAACAGGAGCTGCTGAAGTTGGGCACCAAGGACTGCCAGGCCGAGGTGGAGAAGTTTGTACTGGCCAACACTCAGGAGTTGGCTAAGGACAAGTGGTTGTGCCCACTCAGCGGCAAGAAGTTCAAGGGCCCCGACTTTATCAGGAAGCACATCTTCAATAAGCATGGAGAAAAGGTTATTATTACTCTCCACTTTATCAATATTAAGGGGTTATTCTAGTCTAGAAGCATGAATTGTAGGTATTTTTCCAATGCAATAAAAAAAATTAATTTTTCAGTAGCCATTATTAAACCAAATATTTATTAAACAGCATTAAAAAACAACACATTAAAAAAAAATCAAACGAAAAAATTTAAAAAGTTACAGGGTGTTGAAGTGGGGGTCTCTAAAAAATGGCGCGCCCTGGTTGACACGATTGCAACCCTCCTAGTAATTTGAAAAGAAGAAACCAAATTAATTCTTAATCCAAACAAATGCTGCTATGGCCCGAACTAAGGAAAAGTAAAAATTTTGTTTGCGGCTGTCTGATATAAAAAGACATTTTTTTACCACGTTTTTTTTAACTTTTCCGGATTTTAAAATAAAAATTGAAATTCTGTTATAGTTATAGTTAGCGTGATTAAGTAATGTATAGAGAAGGCTCACACCAAATGTCAAGTAAATTGGTTAGGTAGAACTTGAGATATTATGTCAACCGTCTCAAAAAAGTAGTTTGGACAATCAAGCGTTTAAAGTTTTGCTCTATTTAGGTGTAATTAGGCTATAACTTTATAAATATATAAACTATCGAAATATGAAGTCATTTTTTAAAAAAATTTCTAGACTAGAATACCCCCTTAACCGGTCAAAGGCCAGGCCATTTCGCGGAAATTCGCGGAACTTCGCAAAAAAACACTAAAAAACCACCACTTAATTTTGAATTGAATGTTTTGTTGATAAATTTTGAGCTATTGTATATTTTATTGACTGAAACACGTTCACAACACAATAAACTATCTACTAAAACCACATTACTTGCATTTATTACGTAAATTAATAGGTTTTACGATGTTTTATTCGCGATACACGTATTAATTGTGACGGTTAAATTCGCGGCAAATTCTGACAGCGGATTGTCATGGATAAAATCGTTTTAAAAATATTCCAGGGTTGAAAGGTGAATGAAACTTGTAGCGTCTCCGAGAGTAATGATGGCGCAAGCGATTCTGACACTGTTCTTCATACAAATTGTGTACATAGAAGGGCCAAAATCGCAGACCAAAAGTTTTTTGTGGGAAATATTATTCAAATATTTGAATTATTTTCTCGCGCATGCGCAGATGACGCGCGCGCCGGCGCGTCTCCGGCCTGTCACCGGTTAAGGAATTAGAACCCAAACCAAAAAAAAAACAAATTTTGAAATAAGAAATTCAAAATAGTAGGAGTAATAATTCTGTGGCCGCCCAGTGAAAATTCTAAGTAAATTTGTAATAAAACAATGTATTTTGTAATTCTGCCTGAAAACCATTTTGGACCATTAATAGGTCTGGTATTGGTTGTGATTATTTATAGGATAAATATTGTTTGTGCTTAGGTGGACGAGGTCAGAAAGGAAGTGGAATATTTCAACAACTACCTCCGAGACATGAAACGTCCTCAGTTGGCCGAGCCCCCTCAGAGGAGGCCGGAGCCCGCCCACCAGCCCTCTGCCTATCCTGCCAGGTAATTATCATTTCATCACTATTTAAATACATATGTATTTGTTTCTCATAAATTAATCCCCTTTAACCTGCTGGGAGCTGGAAGTAATCCTCAAAAAAATATTTTTATGAATATATAAACTGGTTTATCATAACAATTATTATAAGCAATAATAGAGAACTCCAGTCCAATTTTTTAATTTTTTTTTATGAATAATAATGAACTTCTAACTTAAATAACTGCATTTTTATTTTTATTTTTAGAGTTAGTTTAATAGTTAAAATAATTTTCAAAGTTTTAATTTTTCTAGACCCCCCGAAAACCACCGGAAATATGGTAAATCGTGTGACGTCATCACTGCTGAAAAATTAGTATAGGATTGGGCAATCAGCTGATCTACTGCCGCCATTTTGAAATCCGTTGTTCGAAGTATTCTCCCTAGAAGAAGCATTACTATTTTTTTTTGTGCAGTAGTTTTTCAATATTTTAAATAATAGAGAAAAACTAATAGAGATACCTCTATTCTTGATACTGAATTATTTAGGCTTAAATATTGTTTCAATAAACACATCAACTAAATCTCTATAAACAGTATGAAATAAAGAATAACATGAAATGTTGTTAATACCGATGGCTTTTGTCATACCTACATAATCAAAATTTCAATACAATGACTGGTGACGCGTGATGTCAGCACTAACCATTTCAGTAATACCAACTTTACAGTGTGTTTTGACGAGAGGTTTAAAAATGCACTTTTTAATATTTTTTTAAGAACTCTACGTTTAATATTATGAAATAAAACTTATATATTCAGAATCAGCGTTTATTGGTCTATATGAACATATTTTTTTAAAGCCATAATATTTTTCACTGGAGTTCCTTATTGTCAGCCTGAAACACTCATTTACATTGAAAAATCTTCTGAGAAAAGATACTTGCCGCCAACGGGACTTGAACCCGTGTCCTTCTGATTGCCGGTCGGATGCTCTGACCACTGAGCTATGGCGGCTTATCAAATACCCGCCAAATAATTCAATATATACTAGTGTTTCATTCAACAATTACTTGACAATTATTGCTTATAATAATTGTTACCCTTTGTGCTATGCATAAAAATCTTGTCTAAACGTTAGTTTATAAATTAAAAAATAATAACTGGTTTCTATCATCATTTCTACATAAACCTGAATTCATGCTCTACGATAAAATATTAATCATAAGGTGTTTTCAAAAAAATAATGACGTTTATACTATTTTGAAAACTCAAATATTTTAATTTTTTTTTATGTCGTTTTATGAAAATGAATTTTGACATTCATAGAAAATTTATTTCATATGCTGTCAAAGAGACTACATTCATGAAATAAAAGTAGCATAAAGATTAAAATCGCATCGCAAAAAATTACGGCGCATGATATGTGGATGGTATTGCAACGGTCTCCGAAGCACGATCGGCAAGTTCAGTTGTAAAAAAAGTCTCCAGAGCTTGATGGACACACCACTGGTTAAATGTGCGTTTCTGTGGAATGCTTGTTACCCTTATAAAGTGCTCTATTTGTTTGTTTGTTTTTTCCAGCTACGGTTCCGGAGGCTACAGCGGTTACGGCCGAGGAGGCTATGGCTATGGCCACGCGCCGTACTACGCGCCGCCCGCCTACGCGCCTGCTTCATACGCACCGGCGCGCCACGGCCGGGCTTTCGCCAGGGGAAGGTACGCACAATGATCACTCCGGGGTGCAAACAAACGAGCATACCCTTCAAACAGTCCTTAATACATCAGTATAGAATACACTCGATGAGCCCTCATAAATAATTAAATTTAATTATTAGGCTTCTGATTTATCACTTCAATCATTCAGCCTAAATCTTTTCACTGCCGCACAGTGGGCTGAAAATCGCCTTTCATAGACATAGAGGCTTGAATTTTTAAGGGTATTTTTTTGTTGCTGGAAATGGATTCTGCTGATCATTACTATGCTACAAATTTCGTATGAAGCAATTGCGTGTACAAATGAAGGAGTTATAATTTTTTTTACAAAAATTTGTATGGCACTGACATTAAAAATGAGGATATCTCTGGAATCATAAGGTTGGCCATTCCATCCTTACACACAGATATACAACTATTTATTTGTATTTTTCTGACATACTTCGTATTGTGGCACAACGTGCGATTTATTTTTTTTAAATCTTCAAAACTTTTTTATGTTAATGATTCATTTTAATGCTTAAATGCATTATTATCCTCTTTTACAATATTTATCATGATTACTGATTAATAATCAATGTTGAAGCACCCATTTCCGTACATTACTTCGACCAGAACTGTTAAATATGCCAATGATGCCAATATGGCGCAGTAACTCTAGAGTAACTATCGGTTTTCGGAAAGTAAGTACGAAAGTTAAAAGTACGTACAACAAGCAGACAAATTGATTGAAAAACGTATTTCGGTAAAATTTAACTATAGTAACGGCCTTTTGTTTTTAACTTTAAAAGTAAAAGTTAAACAAAAGGAGGTTAATATAATTAAATTTCACCAAAATACTTTTTCCAACAATTTGACTGCTTGTTGTACGTTACTTTTAACTTTTGTACTTACTTTCCGAAAACCGATAGTTACTCTAGAGTTACTGCGCCATATTGGCATCATTGGCATATTTGAAAGTTCTGGTCGAAGTAATGTACGGAAATGGGTGCTTCAACATTGATTATTAATCAGTATCATGATAAATATTGTAGAAGAGGATAATAATGCATTCAAGCATTAAAATGAATCATCAACATAAAAAAGTTTTTTTTTCAACTTTGAAGATTTTTAAAAAATAAATCACACTTTGTGCCACAATATGAAGTATGTCAAAAAAATACAAATAAATAGTAGTATATCTGTGTGTAAGGATGGAATGGCCAACCTTATGATTCCAGAGATATCCTAATTTTTAATGTCAGTGCCATACAAATTGTTCTTAAAAAAATTATAACTCCTTTATTTGTACACGCAATTGCTTCATACGAAATTTGTAGCATAATAATGATCAGCAAAATCCATTTCCAGCAAAAAAAATACCCTTAAAAATTCAAGCCTCTATGTCTATGAAAGGCGATTTTCAGCCCACTGTGTGCCGTCCTGATGTAGCATAAGATTGCATACACATTGCGGTACGGATTATTTGTGCACTATTGTGTGCACATAGCTTCATATGGGGTTATCAATTGGAATGAAATTTAATGCATAATTTTTTTTTTAATATTATGTTTTACTTCACTTGGTTATTATTATTGAAATAATGCCATCCTTTATGTTGAAGGGTCAACAGAAGGTCAGTGCAAACGGTAGCACATAATTCAGTACCATCTTATTTCTCTTTTTGTGTCTTATAACAAAAATTATGTGTTCACTCTTCAAATGTCTAATTGGTGTATTTTATATCAATGCTAGCAAAATTTTTATTTTTTTTATTTATTTAAGTATGTATCTTAAAAAATGGAACATGTTATATTACTTATCTTCCATTAAAAGCATTACATCAACTATTAAGAATTTAGCTATTTATGGTTGAGGTTTATTTAGATATTCTAATACCAAATGAACTTGGACTGAGGTGTTGTTATTTTGTTTGAATTCTTTTGTTTCATATCCTGTGCGTAAAAGTGGTGTCATCATTTTGTTGAATTCGTTTTAAGCATCTTTCATTGTTAGGCTATTTTTTAAGCCATTCTAACAACATAACCTGTCTGACTAATCTCTAATTTTGGATTACCATTTATCTATCATGACAAGACTGTTAAATTTAGTGTCTAATGATTTAACAAGTAAATTCTTTCTTTTTCTTTCTAATAATATAACAAATTATGTTATTTTTGTACTTTTGTAAATATTATAATATTGACGATCAAATATATTTTTATGGACTGTTGATGGCGAATTTATTTTTATTATTTTGGTAATAAAACTCAATGAAATGATGACACTAGTTTTATTTCATAGAATTAGTAATGTTTTGCACTTTACTATAATAATTTGATTCTATACAACCAAATGCTTTATGTTGTTTGATTGTGTTGTGGGATATTGTGCCTGTTTGGCTTCCTCCAAACTAAAACTATAATTTAACACATCTGGCCAGGTTATGTTAGGTTAGGTCACTTAACACTGCAAGGCTGCCAAGTGGAGGAACAAGTCTTAACACGGCTCTATATACCACATGAAGTATTGGCTGTAAGAATCTTGATTTACAGCTAGAATGCCTCTTTTCTAACCTTAATGGAACAGGTTCGAATCCTGTGAATTGGAAAGATGTGTTGTGTTGCCATTAATGCTGCCTTGTGTTTGTCAGTGTTGTCTATACAGTGAAACTCTCTTAAGTTAAACGTCACATACGTTATAATCTACGCATTCACAGATGGCGCCAATGAAATTATTTTAGGTTTTTAACCGCTAGAATGCCGCTTGTGCGCCGGCGTGTCCTGATTTTGACACGCGATTTTGACCCTTATGTATAAAGAAAGTGTATGAAGAACACGGTCAGAATCGCTTGCTCTATTATCGCTCTTTACCATAGAGCAAAACCGCAATTCGCTTGGTCACTCCATATAATTTATATTAATGATTTACTGGAGCGCGGGAACGTGCGAAGTTCTTGCGCATGCGCGGGAAAAATTCTTTGGTCTTCAACTTTGACCTTTCTATGTACGAAATTTCTCAAGGACGCTGTCAGAATCGCCGGACATTGGGTGTCATGGCTGCCGCTTTTTGCGAAAGCTAATTGGTTACAACCAACCCCATTTACTCCCGGCATTCAACGAGTTAATACTTTTTGCACGTTATGCTTTAAAATATTTAGGTAATTAATTGTTTGCGCCTGTACATATTTAATATGAATATAAATAAATAGTTTTATTCATAAACAAACCCAAATCTTTCAAGAAAGGCTGAAAAATACAATATTGGATTGAGTCACCAATACAAAATTGAATTTTTCAGCCTTTCTTGAAAGATTTGGGTTTGTTTATGAATAAAACTATTTACATATTTATATTCATATTAAATACGTATGGGTGCAAATAATTAATTCACCTTAATGTTTTAAAGCAAAACGTGCAAAAAGTATTAAAAACCTCAAATAATTTAATTGGCGCCATCTGTGAATGCGTAGATTATAACGTATGTGGCGTTTAACCTTAAGGTTTCCCAAGGTACCAGTGAAAAAAGAACTTCTTGAGGGGGAAAACCTCATGTGTGGGATAAATTGGGCCATTCAGTCTTCAAGGGGACCACTTCTTAAGCTTTAAAACTTAAGAGGGTTTCACTGTATATGTTTTATTTATTTGAAAGTAGACTGGTTTTTTTTCATGAGGTGTTTGAATAATTGTAAGACTTTACTTTTTAAGGCAATCCTTTTTACATAGAGCATTGAGGGTGCTTTAGTTAATTAAACACGCTTTATAAGTAACTCCTTAAAAGTATACAAGCACCGTCATGTACCTATGCTTTTAATTTTAGTATGAGTTGTGAACAAAAGTGATGGTTGCAAAATAATGAATGAATTTTATAGATACTTGAGTAAAAAGAAAAGGGCATGGAGGAAGAAATGGATGAGGACCATGAGAGGATATGAGAAAAAATAAATTGAATAAATTAACCGAGAATGACTCTATTGAGTGATTCAGTTATCCAACAATATTGACAAAGGGCCATTTAAATTTTCTAAGGTGATATAAAAAAAATGCATCAAAACTATAAATACAGAATGTGGAATAGTTTTATCTTCAGTTTTAAAAGAAAAAGAAACATTTCAGGGAAACACATGTGGACCGCTCCAGACCGCTGATAACATACAATGACCTAGACCTCCCAGAGAATGGCGACATATCTTTCTTTTAATGTCTATAAATAAGTATATATTCCTTTTTCTTGTTAAGAGACCAATTATTACATATTGGCAAAATCGTTCTTACCGTAGAACAAAAAACTTTTTATACATCATGTCAATGATGAACTTGTTGACTTTTGACAAATAAATTTTTAAATTGATTTATTTTATTATTTTTAATATCCTTTATTCCTTAATCCTTCCACTAGCTCTGGGGGGTAAGTATGTAGTTACTTTCACCGACTCAAAGACATTATAAAACTTATTACTTCTTCTCTTACTCTTAACTAAGACAAATTAACATTAGAATGAGGTTTAAAAATATCAAATGGATTGCATTTTTTAATCCAAATGAGCTTTTGGATAGTTTCATTTTTATTAAAAATACCATAATAATAATAATAACACTGTGTTAATAAACATATTATTTCTTTGTGTGAATAAAATAAAAGTAGATTGTAGTGCTTGAAGTAATTTTAGTAATAAATGGACGCCCATCCAAACATAAAAGCCCACCCTCTCTACAACATAATAGCATTGAAGGTTGCATGCAAGGTGTCAAGTGTCCAGTGTTCATTGTCTATCCCTGAACGAATGCGTTGAGCACTATTCTGATGATAATGTTGGTGTATTATATTCAAGGGGTGGAGCGTCAGATTTCCGCCCGGTGATTCACTACCGAGACCTCGATGCTCCCAGAGAACCCGAAGAGTTCATATGAGACTTCTCTCCGAGACAGGCAGCGACTCCATCGCACTGTCGCTTTGTATTCGGTTTACTTACATCCTAGATAATTTATATTTTACTTGAAGATCCCAACTCTGGACTCTATTGTTTTATGTGACTGTTTAATCCGCTGATAAAAAATTATAATATTTAAACCAATTGATTTTGAACACCTTATAATGGAAATATAACATTTTGTTATATCCATGATTATACGGGCATTTGGTTTGCTAGAAGTATTCAAACCAGAAATAATATGTTTAATTAACATACCTTTTTATTACCATTTATTGTACAAACTCAAATATCATTTCATATTCAAAAATTCACCTTTGTCAAGAAATATCATTGAATTGTATTAATGGTAAACTTATTCATGTTTTTATCAATAAAAGAACCTCCTTAAAAATGTTTTTATTTTATTAATATGTGGAACAAATGAGGAGCTGGATGCCCTAACAACTTATGATAAAAATTGAGGAGCTGGATGCCCTAACAACTTATGATAAAAATTGAGGAGCTGGATGCCCTAACAACTTATGATAAAAATTGAGGAGCTGGATGCCCTAACAACTTATGATAAAAATTCGCATAATTTTTTTTTTATATGAGTAGCATACGGCTCTATCTGTGTAAAATCTACTCAAGTAATATTTACACAGCAGATATAGAAGGGATTGGAGATACCAAAAAGGTGATGGAGCAAAAAGCAGGCTTTGTCCAGCTCCTCAATTATTGTGATAATGTTTATCCAAGTTTCGTGGTAAACCAACAAATGCTGGATAAATTGCAGCAATTTTGGCAAGATATTATTGATTTACGTACATAAGGGTCAGTAAGTTCAACGAGTAATGTGTTGGGATAAAATAAAATTAGTGATACCCCGGATACCACATACGATAATAATATGGTAAATAATATTAATTACTATTTTTGTTTACGAAGACCACAGGTTATGCGTTCAAAGGTTATAGGGTAAATAAAATCAATCAATCATGCAAACTTTAATCTCATTTCTATAATATTTATTATTGTCTTATTAACAATTTGTACTAGAAATCTTCTACAAAAATAGTGAACATCAATTTGAAACACTCAAAACACGTGGCTATTAGAATATATACACAGGCCATTTATTACACCAAAAAATCATATATGCTATTAATCCAATTAATCATTTCGCTGTAGTCCATTGTTGACTACACATTCTGAGCCCCTTGTTGACTACACAGTTTGTTATAGGGCAGAAAGGACTCCAGATACTAATATCTACAGCCTGTATGTCTGACGAATATCTACAGCTCATATGTTGAACTAATATCTACGAACTTCAGAGTGTTGACTAATATCTACAGAGCGTAGGTTGAACTAATATCTACAGAGCGTAGGTTGGACTAATCAGCTAAATGTGTCCAATGGTCCGATATTACGAATTTTTACATACACACTTACATAAATTAAGTTTTTTAAACTGCATACGCAATATTACATTATTCCAATATGCTACACATAATTGCAAATCCAACCTCTGCCAGTGCTGTAGTTATTCGTCAACACTTTGATTCTCATAGATATTAGTCAACAGTTTGTGCTGTAGATATTCGTCAACACTTTGGTTTCCATAGATATTAGTTCGATTTTTTCAGTTTTTGGAATTCCTGTAGATATTAGTCGCCTCCGCAGAAAGTAGACCTTTTGGAAAAGCTATATGCATGAAAAATCACAACAGTAAATGGAACTTTTATCACCTTATTTATTATTCGGAAAAAAATGTAGAATAGTTTTAGATATTATTGATTTTGGTAATTTTTAACATCATTCATTTTACCAGCAGTGTTTTTGAATCTAAAGTTAATAAATAATAATAAAATTAATAAGGTCTCTAGTCTATAAATACCATTATTGACAATGAATTCATACAATCCACCACAAATGTAACGTTATAAAGAACGAAACGTAATGAATTTCAGCAAAATATAATACAATATTTCGTCTTAGCACTTTAGCACCTATATTTTTTTTGGCTCTCCCTATCTTATCATTTTATAAATCTAGCCAATAGTTTCATGATAAATCTTTTAAATCAATAATTTCCATTATTCTTCACAATTGCAGGAACTTTAGTCTATGCAGCTCCATAATTAATTTTGTAATCAACAAAGTAAGGCATTCTATTCATACTATGGTCATCAAAATAATATTTGATATACTTAAAATCTGCATTGTTTTATTTATTTGGATTTTGGAAGACAAAATCAAGAAGTCCTCACGTTTGGACAGTTCAGTTCATCCGACATATCTCCGCAGTTGTCCATTCCATTGCACACCATGGACTTGGCAATGCACCTCCTGTTGGCGCACCAGAACTCGTGCTTTCTGCACGCCCCGCCGCAGCCGGTGGGCTCGTCAGTCTTGTCGCTGCAATCAGCCAACCCGTCACAGAATAAGCTTTGCTGGATGCACTCTCCGTTATTGCAAGGGGATTTACCAGCGGGACATTCTGCAAACAAAACAAATATAAAATATATAGTATGAAAACATAAAATGGATGTATCTCTTTGAAATACAAAACCGGTTTTATTTTTAATTAATCTTGCCACAGGTTCTCCACCCCTGATCTATTGTTGTTGATCACACGGGTAATATTGCTGTAATGGGTTTCCTATATTTAACTCTTCCTCGTGCACTCTTCTTTTGTGACAGCTCAGTAACCATTGGCTAAGAAGAGGCAGCATTGTTATAGAGATAAAGATCAAGTAATTATACAAAGTCTTCCCAGACAGAGCTCGTATCTAAGTCATAAAGGAACGTACGTCCTAGCTTGCTTCTTAAATGGGTGATAGTGACCAGTCTTCTAAATTTAACGGGAGATTTACATTAAAATATATTTATATTAAAAACATAGTGTTAATAAGTACCTAGGTACATCGATGGTTAAGATTCATAATGTTTTTTTTTGTATGCGTACGTAATAAACACGTGGAATCGAAATAAAAATGTGAGAAATTATATGCACATGTTTTCTTGCTCAGTCTAAAATGTGTCTGAAGAAATAATTATGAATACATTCAATTAGGAAACATTAAATTGTGAAACATTAAACATAAAATAAAACTTGATTAGTTACATTAAATTTTAGAAATAACAAAAAAAAATCTTAAATGACATTTTCACAAAATGAAACAAGAGATACATTTTTATGGCGGCTGCAGACAAGAGACTTTAGAAGCGGGGACAGTTGAATTTACAGCAGTTGCGGGCATAAAATCCATTACTGTGTGTGGAGATGCGCACATGAGAGACTTTTTCATCGGAAGAGTTTTTTTGAATTTGTATGAATTTTGAAATAGTTTTCTAACTATCGCAATGACTAAAGTCTCTCGTCTGCTATTCAGTACCTTTTGTCAAGTGTTCTAAAAATTTCAAAATTCCAAAGTCACTGGTTACCTTACCATTTCATTACGATGACATAAATTCGAAGTGTTGCAAAATTTGATAGTAGTAAGTCTTCCCAAACATAATATATATTATAACTTCATATTATTTTTACGGTAAAATTATTAACGAGTAATTAATGTTAAATGTCTACCTCATCCTGTGCGAATTTTATTACCATTATGTGCATTTTATGGAATAAAGCATATATTACGTATTTTTTGCATTTTTTTATAACTGGCAATAAATACCATAATAGTTATACCATTCGAAAGAAACTAAGTTCGCAAAATGTGTATAGGAATATGATTTTTTAATTTTTTTTTATTTGAAACTGCACAAGAGTCCCAACGTCTGGATCCAGTGAGACCATGGTAACCCCTATTGGGGTATGTTGTGAGGCTTAAGGTGGGGGAGGGGAAAAAGGTGGGGAAGCACCTGGCCATTTAGATCTGGTCACCAAGCAGGGCCAAAGCCATTTCGAGCAATGTTTCAATTCTAAAAGGTGGTCTTACACGAGGGCGATATTAAGAGTACCTTCCACTCTGGAATGCGCCGCAAATATACTACTTTTTATTTTTAATTAATCAAATAATGTTTATTTGCCCTCAACCTTCGGATTGTGAGTCAAGAGCCTTACCCCTCAACCACGCCGGCCGGCGATGGAAAATACTGCAGTTAAAATTTGCAATCGGGGTGATGGAAATAGTATCTTATGTCTTTTGCGTTTTCAGACAAGATGTTTATTTATTTATTTCTTTAGAATTTACGGCACAAGTGCCATTTACATAATACGTGTGTGAGAAGGAAGGTTTTTTATGGACGGCTTTTAGGATGAGAGATTTTTTATAGACTTTTTTATAGATACGATCTCTCCCTGGGACTAATATATTGGGTAGTTGTCATTATAATAATCGTGAGTTAAGGTTAAACGTCACGTACGTCATAATCTACGCATTCACAGATGGCGCCGATTAAATAATTTTAGGTTTTTATTACTTTTTGCATGTTACACTTTAAAATATTACGGTAAATTAATTGTTTGCGCCCGTACATATTCAATATGAATATAAATAAATAGTTTTGCCCATAAACAAACCCAAATCTTTCAAGAAAGGCTGAAAAATTCAATTTTGTATCGGTGACTCAATCCAATATATAAATAAATAGTTTTGTCCATGAACAAACCCAAATCTTTTAAGAAAGGCTGAAAAATTCAATTTTGTATCGGTGACACAATCCAATATTGTATTTTTCAGCCTTTCTTGAAAGATTTGGGTTTGTTTATGGACAAAATTATTTATTTATGTTCATATTAAATATGTACAGGCACAAACAATTAATTTACCGTAATATTTTAAAGCAAAACTTGCAAAAAGTATTAAAAACCTAAAATAATTTGAATGGCGTCATCTGTGAATGCGTAGATTATAACGTACGTGACGTTTTAACCGATTTATGACTAGAACCTCTGGTTGATAGTTATTATTAAAGTTGTCTGTAAAAGACATTTTTCTATTATTATAAAAATCAAATGAAATTTTTTTATATACACAACATTGTTTGATTTACTGGCAGAGTTGAAGGTGTTGAGAATAAAATGTGCTGCCATAAATAATACAATAGAAAATCTATGTTTTTATGTATTCATAAATAATATTATGTGTGTGCATACCTATTGTACAATTCAATTCATCTGTTCCATCCCAACAGTCGACTATTCCATCACATCTCTTTGAATTATCTAAACAAGATGTTTTGTTCCCACAGTGAAAGTTTGTGACCAGATTGCAAGCTAAAACAAAAACACATAAATAAATCATGTGCAAGATATTTATTATAGAAATTATTGTTATGGAATCATTTTATGGTAAAAGTTCAAACTCACAACATTCAGTCTCATCTGATCGGTCGTAACAATTAGTGCTTCCATCGCAGCGTTTGCTTTTCGGTATGCAGAAATGATTTTCACACCGCCATTCATCCGCCCGGCACGGCTGTAGAGTTTCAAGGGGACGGCAAGTGTATATGAAGTATTTGGCATTCAATAGATGGCAGGCCTCAATTTCCAAAGCACACAGTCCTCCACAACCTGGAAAGTAAGTGATGCTTAAGGTAGGGCACACAAGGTAGGGCTAAGAATAAGAGGGTAGATGTGCACCATAATATTATAATGTACCTGTGGGGTCTGCAACATCGGCTGCTGGTCTGCAGACAGGAATGCCACTGTCTGCTATTGCTATACACACATCTAAAGTCTTTCTGCATCCTTTACACAACTCAGTCAATTCATTGTTAAAGTTATCCAGTTTAACTGAGTTATTTTGTAGATTTCCTTCTCTCCAAGCTATATATTCAGTCTTTAAATTTGATTGCTTTGTTGAAGTTTTATTGTATACTTCTGATGTATTTGTCATCGCTGTCAAGTGTGCGTTTGGAAGATCATTACTTACAGGTACATTATAAATTAGGATTGTTCTGTTTGCATCTTCAGAGTACATCGGCTCGGCCGTGGTAGTCGTAGAGAATGTTGTGTTTAATACTATTTTTGGAGGGATTTGGGTGAAATTAGTAAAAGTCACTAAATGTAAGCTAGAAATTTGGCTAGAGAAATGAACTAATAATCCTCCGATAAGTACAAATATAATTAAAATAAAAACTATCCATCCTATTTGCTTTCTGTATATTTTCCCTACCGTCGTGTCTCTCAGAGCGAGTCGCAGAATCCAACTGACTTCACAGCATATTCCTCTTCTTTTGATTATTTTACTTTCCAATCCTACCGAGGCTGTCCCGCTCACCGCTTGCCTCTCTATGTCCACCTTCCTGGATATAGTGGGAACACCGCTTCTCACGGTTGATTTAAATAAATCATAGTCATTGAGGTATATATTAGAACCGAGGGATGATGGAGGAGATAATTGTGGGCTTGGTTTAGCGTTAAGTGAACAGGACGAAGCTTGTTTTTGTGAACTGTTTGTTTCAACCTTGTTTCTATAGATGGGAGTAGAGTGAATTCCCGGGGCAAAGGTTTGGAAGAACAGGTTGTGCTGCAACTCTCCCCCATCTTCCTTTTTACTTGGAATATATCGAATCACATCTGCTTGTCTCCTTAGAGTCGATTGATTACTGTTGTCTTTCTTTATTCGGTGAGGAAGAGTATTTGTACAAAATATGTTTTTTCTTCGTTTATGTGTTTGGCTTGCATAGCGCCTCTGATGCCCAAATGGGGGCAGTAAAGATGGTGCTACGTTAACAAATGATGAAGATTCCACGGAAAGAGAAATGCTTTGTGCCATTATGATGGTGAAATAATGTGTCACGAACTATTTAAATCCATTTTATTTTTTGGAATCTGAAAAAAAGAAATCCATTAATTAATTTAATTACATTTACACGTTAATTTACAAATATTTTCCCGATTCCCTTAAAATTTTTCCTAATCAGACATTATATTGTCACGCCACCAGCTTGGCTGTATCTATAATAATAATAATAATTTTTATTTTAGTAATTTGTACATTGATCCCTGTGGTACTCCTAACTTATTTTCCATTGGTTTTGAAAATTGATTATTTATTTTTGTTACCTGCTTTCTGTCTCTCAAATACTCTTGTATTAATTTAATGGCTACAGATGAGAAACCAATTTCTTTAAGCTTTCTTATTAGTATGTCTCGGTCTATAGTTTCGAATGCCCTTTGAAAATCCAAAAATATTGCTAATCTGGACCGAAAACATTAAGTATTACCTATTATCATGGTCACCTTAGTTCTAAACAATCTGCAGCCAGAGCCATAGAATAATATGAAACAATAATTGTAATTTGTACAATACCTAATGAGGTCTTTACATTATATAACAAAAATTAATAATTTGTAACTCTTTTTCAAAGTAATCAACAAAAAGAGCCGAATCAACTCAAGGCAAAAGCTTTGTTGCTGCGACAAGCTTCGGAAACAAATGTATTTTCAAAAAGTATTGGATTCGAAAAAGTGTGGGAAGATGCCAAAAGTTACCAGATAAGAAGTTGAAATACCCAAATAGCTAATTACCCAAAATAATATTGTGTCAGGAAAATCAGTAATGAACTACACATATAGGATGTCCCAAAAGTAAACTTTATCCTTGGGAGGGCTGATAGGTTAACTCTTGACGGACCAAAATATCATAATATGACTTTAGTAAAAAGTCGTAAGTTTTCAAGATATTGGCCCTATTATTGCTATATATTATAGATCAGTTTTTTCAGTGCAACAACTATGAAATTCCATATCTATTTAAAGATTCTAATTTTTGTTAAGCAAACCTGAATATAGGTAGGTACCTTCTGTTGATCACAATCCAAAATAGTGCCTATTAAATAAATCAAAATACCCAATACTAACAGTACCTTTGTAAAAAAAAATTTTTTTTGTCCGATTCATGAGTATTTTTTAAAAATTAGCTTTATTTCTCAATTTGGGAGGCGGGAATGGGTACCGCCACCCCGGGAACCTTTATTGGATAACCAACATCTCTGCCATAGGTCACCCCAAGTAGTTTGCTACGTTTGGTGATTTAGCAGGGGTGCCCGGGTCCATGGGGTGAGGTTTGTCTAGGTCTTGGAGGCGGATGACCAGGACACACTGAACCCCAGATCTACCCACCCCTTAAACCCTTTTCCTTCCCAGAACTCTCTTCTCCTTCCTTTCCTAAAAAAACCCTCCACATAGCATCCCCAAAGATGACACAGGCCCTGAGGGAAATTATTTTCCTCAGGGCCTCTTGTGTGGAGCTCAGGTAAAAAAAAATTCGACTCCTCACACTGTAAGACACGTACCAAGCTAACCTGGCAAGTTATAAAAAAATGCAATTTTTGTATATTTTTTTAAATGGTATAACCAAAGATATTGAAATATAAGTAGATGTGCTATCTGCTGTTTTTACTATGTGGGTCTGCGCTTCCGGGTGTCGCCGATATTGTTTACCAATTAACAAATAAACTAAAAGAACAAATAATTAACGAATAAACCAAACAAACGTTAAACTAAATGAACGAATTCTTTCCTTATTCAAAATATATTGTTAACCAATATTAAAGCACATTTTCAAAAAATCAACGAAATGAACAAATTCTTTTTGTATGAAAACTACGCTAATTAGCGAGTAGTCCGGCGACAGTTGCACGGACATCATAGCATATCTATTCTGTATTTGAATATCTTTGGGTATAACATTTACTTTAGAAAGAAAGGTATTGCTATTAAATAGAGGTCACTGTGAAATTATTCCAATAGTCAGGAATTCGAATGAAAACACTTGTTATAACAAGGGACAATATATATTGTTTTTAAAGGGACGGGTATTTATTTAAAACTAAACGACACAAATTAAAATCAAAGAAGGTGTTCAAATGGCCTCCCACGAAGCAGAATGCAATCTAACATTTTTGCATCTTAAAAAAAATCTTTTTAACTGTCTCACACGCACTTCCTGCTTCAGGTCTGGTGTCTCAATACATTTACGATATTTTAATCGTACCTATATTAATTTCAAAGGCAGCAATCTAACATTTTTGTGAAAAATTAATTTTGAAAGTGGCGATTGAGGATTTGAAATTCTAAATATTTGTTTCAGAATTCGCAACCATAAACTGCAATTTGGCCTACAGTTTCAATTTCAAAATGCGATTTAGTTTCAAACACGGAAATCTGTTTACCTAAGGGCGTTTTTCCACCGACGTCGTCACCGAGAAACGAGATTATTTCAAAAGGAGTGTCGGCGATTATCAGACATGACCGATCTCGGTGGTTGAGCCTTGCTCTCTTTTTAAAATCAAATTAACCTTACGATGTACCTAATCAAAACTATTATTTCTTTATTGTTTATTTATTATTTTTATTAATTCTTTTACTTTTGCTTTCTAATATTACTATAAATTTTAATATCTACTCATTTCCTAATCTGTAACCGTAACAAAAATATTATAAGTGGAACTTATCTGGTTTATATTTAATTGACTATTAAATGTAAAATAAGTTTATGTATAAATCTGTAAGTTTCCGAAATAAACTTAAATAAAAAGTACTATTTTGTCAGTGGTCGTACACAACACCACGCGTCGACTACATGTTTGAGGTAAGTTCCACACTAGTGACAGCACTGGTACCGAGTTGCATACGCATCTACTACTCGTTCGGCGGAAATGATGTCCGAGCTTTGATTGATTGTTAAAGATTTGAGATTTGATTGTTAAATTTGTTCTGGAGGTGGGAAAATATTTATCTTTATATAACTATAATTTACCGGAATACATAAGGAAGGATTTAGCGGAGAAGGCGTGGATTGAAGTTGGAAAAAAGTTAATTTGATATCATTTTCATGTAGTTCCTTGGCGGCGACGAATGCCCTTCCATTAAAACTTTTTTCGTAGTATGGGTGACACCCAAAATCTTATTATAATATCGATTTTTATGCTTATAATTAAGATAATGAGAACAAAATTGTCTTCATCGCTGGACATCGTATTAAATCCACGGTTGCGCGTATAAAAAAATCAAATTCATTCGGGTAGCGCTGTATATGGAAACCAGCATTAAAGAGTAGCATACCGGTAAGTGACTTGCGGTTGCATTGCAGTCACGTGTACGAAGGGCCTTAGTTTTATTTTGAACTGTGGTCAATGACAAGACACATTAACACTTAGGGATTAGAATCTTTAAATCTGGAATTATGCAGTTGAAAAAAATTATTCGAAAAACTGATCTGAGGTCGATTTTTACGAAATTCATAAAAGTGTCGTATATCTCGAAAACTAACGACTTTTTACAAAATTCAGGTTATGATATTCTGGTCTGTCTTGAGTTGACTCCCTCCAAAGAATAAAACTTTGACTTTTGGGACACCTGTAAGTATAAAGTATGAATACACATTTAGCACGCAAGGTACCTATAACTAATATTATTAAATAGAAGACTTTCAACGGCTGGCTTGTTTAATGACTTGGAAAAATTGATTATAGGTACTTACTGTAAAATAATGATACCCGAAACTATCGTATTATATTGTAAAGTAAAGGATAGGAATTGGAGTGCCAAAGGGCACACAATCTAAGAAGAACCGATCGTAATGAATACCTCCCCTAGTTAGTAATAATTAGTTGTAACTCTATATTCTTCATGTGTTTGCAAGTAAATATCAAATATCTTTAATCTACTTGACATGGACAGTGCTCAAATTGTAGGTACCTACGATATAAGACACTCTGTTACGAAATAAAGGTATAAATACCACTATTTTTAGTTGCATTAACGAAATTAGCTTTCTATGGAAGTTTATGGTTTTTTTAATATTTTCGTTTTCGTGATGTCAATAAAAAAACAAACTATTTTATAGCCCGAAGATAGGTACTTAACTAATTTTCTTTATTTGATCGCAGCGCCCTCCATTTTGGTTGTTTTCGTCTACTTTATTCTAACAACTTTGTATTATACTATTCCTCCGAGGTACCTACCTCCATTATTTACCTATATGATTTATTTCCTCTTTTAGTTATATTCGCTGATGATATTTCCATTAAATTCAGGTGGAAATTTTTACATAAACATTCATATTCGAATATCACATCTGTGCCTAAACAAATTATGATAATGAATAACGAAGGATTTTGTATAAAAATTACCCAGTTTATATAGTTGCTTAAATGAATTTTGTCAAATCTATCTAGGTAGGTACCTACTGCATAATAAATTAAGATAGCCCGATAACTCCCTCTTATTTGAAAATGGAACATGTGTTGTCAGTTTAATGATTATTTCCGCGTCGTACCGGTAGGAACGAAGAAATTGGTAGGTAAGTACCTATCTATCTACCTTAATGTGTTCTCTTCACACCCGATGAACACGAAAATGGGCACTTCCGTGCAATATGGCACGAAAAACAGCTGCAATAGACAACAATGATTATTGTCTCTTTTTTATTATTTTTAGTGATAAGTAGCAGGTTATTATTATGAAAGATTGTCAGTGGCGGTTCTTCTCAAGGGGACGGTGGGGACAGACCCCACTTCATATTTCAGAAACCTATTGAGAATTTTTTCGATGGTTTATGTTCACAAACATTAATTCTTAACATAAAAGTAATTATTAAAATTTGCAGAAACATAATCTATAATTTCAATTCAGAACATTTTTAAGCTCGAAAATGAAAAAGTTTCTTCGGACGAACATGCGACCGCTCCGCTCACTTCCTTGTTGCGTACTAAACTAACAACTAACTACGCGATTTCGACGATCGCGACTCGCGATTCTGGCTCGAATCTAGCAGTTGCCACCCGACATGCGCACTGCGCAAACCGTTCTGCGCACCAGGGGGACATCACGGGATTTTTTCCTTGAAATTTATATCTTTTATTCGCACTGAATACGTTTCTTAGGGATCTCGCGAATTCGCGCATGCGCATTTGAGTCATAGTATCTTTCTCGTGGGGATAAACTGTAGGATCCCCTCGTGGATAATTGGGCGTTTGTTTTCGTTCAAATTGAAAGATGTGAGCTATGCACGGACCGGGATTCGCGTTAGTGGTATTATTGTTGTACGTATTTTGTTATTTTATTTATTGCTTCTTCTTCACAATTTATATGTACATATATTTTTAGCATGTAATTATTAACTCCACTAGGGTTCGCCTGTATTCGCCTTATTAAAATAATAATATAGGTCGGATTATTTCTAAAGCGCCGTTCTGGTGGAAAATTTACCTCAAAGGCGCTCTAAACCTGTTGGTTTAATTATATTTGTAATTTTTTATTAAGCTTTATATTCATATATGTACCTATTTGGTGTTTCTGGTAAGGTGCGTAACTTATCCAATAAAATTTTTGTGAGAAAAATATATATTTATTCAAAAGATTAATGAATTATTTACTTTAGACTTTAGACATTAGAATTGAAAACATAAAAAATATACCTACTCGTGCAGGTACATGAATATAAAAGAGTAGGTATTTTGAATGTTCTCAATTATACTGAGGTAAATTATCATGTAAGTATATTTATTTATATCTACACATAAAAAATATCTGTCCCCACCATCGAAATTGTGCACGAGCCGCCACTGAAGATTGTTATACTGGTGTTATTTAAATTTTATATTTTAATGACAGCACTCAGGGGGTAGGTACAGTTTTCAGCGATTTTCGGTTAATAATCGGTTAAAAACTAAAACAAAAATCCAATATCTATAGGTAGTTTTATACATATTTTTTAATTTCAATATCACACAATAGTTCCAACTGCTCCCAACGTAAGTGGGGAGGGGAAGGAGATGCGAAAGATGAAGGTTGGGTTAGGTTAGGTTTTAATTTTTTTTTTTACATGAATACTAATAATTTTAATTTTTTACAAGAGTCCCAACTTCTCCCGTCTGGAGCCAGTGGGACTATGCTATCCCCAATTGGGGTATGTTGTGAGGATGAAGGCAGTGCGGACGGGAAGGAGATAGGGATGAGGAAGGTGGGGAAGTACCTGGCTGTTCAGATCTAGTCACCAAACACGGCTAAAGCCATTTCAAGCAATGTTTTAAACGAATGGTGGTCTTAGATCAGGGCGATACTGAGAGTGTCTCCCACTCTGGAATTTGCCACAAATATACCTCATATAATTATTTTAAATGATTGAATTGTGAAAACACAAATCAACCAAATATAATTTACTTGCGTACGTCGGGATTTGAACCCGCGACCTCCGGATGCCTTGCCCCTCGACCACGGAGGTTGTCAAAATAAGTGATACGCAATAGGTGGATCCAAACTACCCATTATGAAATATAGCATAATATTCTATGACAAGTACCTAAAGAGAGCCTATATATATATTTTACCAAACATAACATATTCAGAATTGAGACATCACAAGATAAATACTCAAATATTGGTAGTAGGTACAACATTGCGATATCTACTGAATGAAGACGTAAAAAAAGTCGGGCGTAATCAGTGGCGTGTGAAATGACACTTGCCCCTTGTCGCGGGGGCAATAGGTCGAAACAACAAGCCAGTGTGAGTGCCATACCCACCATGGCACCTGGCGCAGCTACACTGTTCTGGTCAACTGGTCAAATGGTGAACTGGTGTGGTGGTTGATGCGAAGCATGCACCGGGCGCCACTAATGATAATGGAGGGTGCTATTCGACCATTAAAATATTTTCAGTTAAAAGGGTTTGTAAACAACAACAAAAAATCTAATACGAGTATGTTTTCAACGGTGCTGTATTATTGATAGGTATTAAGCCCTGTTCAAACACAGCTAAACATTATAAAAGATCATAGAACACCAAATATCGCTCTCCGTACAATCCCTGAGCGGTTTAAGCGCAGATCAACCATAGACAATACACATCTTAAGCCGTAACCGCTCCTGAGCGATATACCAACAGTTAAGCGCCCCCCACTCCGATGAAAACAGGAGAGGGGGTGATTTTAATTACGGAGCTGCCTAGATCCGTAGATGAAAGCATGGCCGCTCGCTAATTCATCTGACCCCCTCTCCTACCACAGGAAGAAATATTTGATAGCGTCGTGTGAACGGTACGAAACATAAGCGCTCGCGGTTCAACAGATATCTGCTCGCAGTTTATAGCCGTGTCTGAACAGGGCTTTAGGTATATGTACCTACATGGTATAATTTATAAAAAAGTCTGATGTTAAGCGAAAGTATTAATCAATATATATTATAAAAGTCTTCCGGAAAGTTCTAGAAGGTTCGATAGAGCTCTAGAAAGTTCTGGAAGGAGTGGCGGAGTATGTCGCGGAATGTTTGAGAATAGGGAATCGGGAACATCATTGTGGAGCATTCCAGAACACTCTCGAATGTTGTCCTGAGCGAAGCCGGGTGACCCAGCTAGTAATTAATATAATAATATTCATAGTAGGTATAATGTACCTAGATTACATGCAATTGGTAATACTTTCTCAGAAGTAGAAGATGTGTTCAAGTGCACGGAATAAAGTTACAAACAGGCTATAATAATATACCTCAATAATAATGTTAGCGTAATACCTACTATTTTCTGCATGGGTTCTATATAATTTAATCAGCGTATTTCACTTCATGATCACTGTTTTACAAATTATTATGTATGTCGCGTGTTTGTAAAAGTCCGTATAGGCGTGTATGCAGGCACCCACATAAATAAATAATTTATGAAATCATTTCAATAGGTTTCTATAATTTTCCCGATACCTGTTCGAAGACGGCACTCTTATTGACGACCACGATGATCAGCTCTTATAAAATATGAAGAAGTTTCACTTGGAGAATCAAACTAAGGGCTGGTATTTCAGTTGCTTTTAAGCTCGGCTTAAAAGATAGCTGGTGATATAAATAACACGACACAACATTTCTGAGCTTACGAAAAATCGAGCAAAAGTCATTGAAAAAAAAATAGATTCGTAGGTATGTAAAAATATTATTCTCGCGCTGTGGAAAGGGGCAATAAAGTTCCGAGCAAATGAATAAAATGCACCAAAATGCGGCCATCGGTTTTATGAAACTAGAATCAACCAGCCAATTTTATTGAAAAACTCGTATCATATACCTAAACGGGTGCTATAAAAAAATATTTATTAGATTTGAGTTTGCACGAGTTTCTTATCAGAATACAATTTATAATTTTACAGAAAAATAGCTTCAAATTGGAAACGAAGCTTTTTCGTGTGGGTGTGATTTTTATTTATATTATATTTATACTCGTAGGTACTACGCCCTATTCGCAAAATCGCACTTAGTACGTCTGGCAACACCAATTTAACTGTCAAATATTTTTTTGAAGTGCAATGTCACTGAATGTATAGAACACAGTAAATCACATTTTAAAAAACATTTTTTCTTCATGACATAAATTTGATTAAAAGGTGATTTATAAAGCGATTTGCTTTAACATAAATTTGAATTTAACAATAGATAGAAAGGAAGAATCACTAATGGTGAGTTTAGTTACACTACTTTTAGATCTGAATGAGTTAAATATATTCAGATCTAAAATTAGAGACATGATCTAAAGCCCAGGCGCTAGGTACTTTATCTAGTATTAAATAAATGTGAGCAATTTCTAAACTGTGCTTTATATTTATATTTTATTACATTATAGTTATTCTTCATTATTTTAACACAAAATTGCAAAGCTATAATAATAATATACCTATATGCAACTCTGATTTAGAGATCGGCGGGTATCTATACTGCAATGAAAAAATATTTTTTATAAAAATGTAGGTTACACAGCTTTACTTTAACACCATGAGTTATGTGTTTAGTATTGCCATTTGATTAACAGTGGCGCCCCCGTATATTTTCTACTCTTATTTGACAAACTGTACCTACCTATCTTTCACTTATTTCATTACCAAAACGAATTTGGTTTAACATTTGTTTTTGATAATTAATCTCAAAGTTTTATCTTAATTTATAAAAAGATTACTGATCTAATGATTTTTTTATTACAATAATATCAAAGTTGTGTGGTGGTGCTATACACATTGTAACATGTTTGTGTTTGTGTAAATATAACAAATTAATTGTAATGTACAACAATTCTCAACTACCTAACTAAAAGATAATTACCACGCAATTTATATATGGCTGAATTGAATAATAATATTACGAGTTCAATTGGCACACTGAATTATTTTTATTATTAGTTAATGGCGTTCAAGTTGTAAGTTTAATATAAAAAAAATGGTTTAGCAATAATTAAATAATGTAGTGGCTAGTAAGATAACACATTTTGAAATACACATTATCGTAACGATATATTATGTTTATCTCCATTTTGGAGCAGAATTGACCCAGCGTCGTAGATTTTACATCTCGTCTGACCTTTATAATATTTAATTTTAAATTATCTCACTTAATGGCAAACGTCTTTATCTGACATTCGCACTACAATATCTGAATGAATGGTTTACTTTCGGAGGTAAACACAAATAGATAACTAATATATTTTGTTATTTATTGTGATTCATTTTTGGGTTATTATGCCGTGTTATGGGCCTTAGAGAGAACTCAATTTATCGCATACAACGGTAACATCTCAACACGGTTAACACAACTCACCTGCATCCTGCATGCTTTACGTTCAACTAAATTGATTACAATTGATTACAAGTGATTGTTATCAATCTTGTAATCAGTTGATTATAATTATTGTTATCCATTTGATAACAATCGCTCAAACAACTCATTCAGTTTCAGTAGCCAACTGTAGACAGTGGTAGACAGCGTTAGTGTCCATCATCAGGGCAGATGATGGTGTTCGAAACGTTGGCTAAAGAAGGAGGAAGCGAAATACGGCACAATAACCAAAAAAAATCTCGATAATACCGTGAAAATCTCAAATCACAAGTATTTTGTTATTTATATACCTACTGTTACCATGTCTTCCTTGGGCGTTTCCGACTTCTTTTACAACCATTCACATTTGCGTCATATATTCTTCTTACACTACTAACTATCTTCGTTCATTCGCTCTACATACCTAAACCATCTATCCAAGGGTCCCTTTCTTAATTTTAATTGTTGGCGTTTCAAGATTTTATCATCAAATATACTAATTTCGGTTGTCAGTGGTGTACGTTAGTTATGCTTGCAATCATCTCAAATTTGCTTTGAATTATCAAAATTGGAATTATTGTTTGAAAAATTCAGACAAGCGATACGTGGGTATGTACCTAAGAGAAAATTATTTTAATTACCATTTTCAAAACTGGAACTGATTTGTAGAGAATTCCGAATATCCCGTGATTTTTCACGGGTCTAGTCTTTTCACGCGCTAGTATTACATAAAAAGGGTTGATATTGTTCCCTAAGACAATTGGACAAATTAGACAACATGGAAGTGCATTGGTTTTAATAAACAGAGTTTCCCAAGCTTATGTGGCTAACCACCCTCTTACAAACTAAGGTTCCCTCTCTCAAAAAATGAACCCAAATCAAACCTAACTGACCAACCTTCACGCCATTAGGGAACGTACCCATACTACGTGACCAACTTTTTGCAATTTTTAACCCCCCCCGGTGACCAAAATCCTAAGCAACCCGCCGCTCATTTGTATGGAGCGTGACATTTTGAAGACGTGTCACGTAGTATGGGTACGTTCCCTTACCTGCAACGATAGATTTTCAACTAGCTGCCTTAAAAGTATGTTAAGATACTTTGGACACGTTGCTCGCCAAACTGAGGACTCTAACTTGGAGAAAATCATAGCCACTAGCAAAGTGGAAGGCATAAGGAGCAGAGGAAGGTTACCAACGTGCTGGTGTGACCAAATATCACTGGCGTCGAACCTACTCAAGGAGAAGAATTCACGTCTTGTATGCCTTTGAACATATAATGCACGCTAAACCAATATCGACGTTGAATATTGAATGGTTCATCGGTAGGTATGATTCTTAAGGGTATCTAATTTTTTTATTTAAATTATTTCTTATTTCCCTCGCCATAACCTTACTCCATTTTAATGTCCCCTCATCCCTGAAGCCACGATCGCTTCCCTGAATCACACCAATGCCTTTAGAGGGGGGAACATCTTTCACTCTGGGAATCATTGGACTAAACTTGTAAAAGCGCACTAAATTCTTTGTATTGTAAAATACTTTTACTATAATAACGTTCCATTCGCTACATTTGAAAAAAAAAACACACATTGTAGTCGGTAATACAATATTAATCTTCCTTTAGTTTACGAGTTACGTAGTTAAGATGGTTCTCATGGCCACCTTTGTTTTAAATTCACACGGTTTTATCAATCACAACTACACGGCAGTACAATGAGTAGTCATCACTTAGTTATTAAGGTATCCAAGTTTAAACAACTGTTAAATGCGACTACCTGTGTGCTTGTATATTGTATATGGTATAAGCAGACAGATCTTTGCAGAACACCAGTCAGATTCACAACATTTTCACATAATAAAGAAGAAATCTGTTTTCTAAAGCAGCTCTGCCGTCATAAACGTTACACAATTTTTTGTATTTAGAATTTCAAGGTTACTGCTATCATTTTCAACAATATTTTATTTATTTAATGATAATATGTTACAAAATCATAACATAATATTTAAAATACAAAAATATTTATAATATAACACATTATTCCCAATGAGTTTAATAAATTTTAGAACTGTGAAGTTTTGAAATGCCCTCCATTTAACAGCTAAAAAAAATAAGACATGCCGCCATATTTTTTATTCAATTTTTCAAAATGAAAAAAAATGTGTAGGTTCCTACTTGGGCGATATATAAAATAAATAGCAAGTTTTGATGTTTATTCCTCGGCTTAATAATATGTAGACATTCTAAGAATTTGGTTTATGGTGTCAGTGTTAACACCCTAACCAAGGAAACTAAGAATAGTTAAAAAATTTAATGTCCTGAAAGATATTATGCAATATTATAATTATACTAAATCTTATAAACAATTTATAAAAAAGTTTTGTATCTCAAGCAACCAACCAGACAAAATTATAATAATTAAAAAATGTATTTAGGTATCAGTGTTGCAATATTCTGTTGATTTGAATATTTAAAATTATTGAGATATTTTCGTCACTATACGTAATATTGTGATTCCTTACATGGATCACAATATTAGAATCACAACGAATTTTAATTAGCAAGTAGGTTTCGTCTATCGGTGAAAGTTGAAATACCTCGCAAACACCAGATGTTGTAATAGAAAATCGTTCAGTATATAAATAAATAAGCAAATAGGTACAATATAAGTGTAAGTATTACTATTTTTTAAGGAGTTTGTTTATTAGCTGTCCCTGTCTACCCTTTTATAGAGTAGGAAAGTTACGTAAGCGGTACTACCGCATAGAAAACTCAACGTTAGGGCAAGGAAAAAACCCGTTTATTAGAAAAATCTATCTAGAAAAATATTAGAAAAATCAGGTAACAATATTACTTTTCATATTGATGTTCTGTTTAAGCAGATTTAATGACAGGATAACGAAGACCATTTTTTATAATCGCCTCGTGGCGGCTGTTTTTTATAGCCACTTTTTGCAAAAGTGGGAAAACTATGTGAGGTAACACGCATTTTGTCTACTAAGCTGAATATAATTATGTTTTCATCATTATTACCGGTATTATGCAATTAAAGTTAAACTTAAAATAATTCATAATCTGCTCGTTGGTACATGGCGGAAATTTAATTATTTCAGGAAATAACCATTTTTGCAAGATACCTATGCTGTAAAATATTAAGAACAATTCTTTGTTTGCGTCAGTACATACGGAATACGAATATGAATAAATAGTTTTGGCAAATAACATATTCAAATCTCTCCAAAAGGCTAACAAATATAATATTCGATTGAATCGCCGATAAAAAAGTATTTTTTTCCTGAAATACTTAACTAACTTGCGCCATCTCTGAAAGAGAAAATTATGAATTCTTTTAAGTATCACTAAGTTGTCATTATATATCTGAGTGCGAGGATTTTCAATAATAGTTCACTAATTTATAAGCAAGCAAGTAGCAAATCGTCGCCTCATTTGGATATCTTCACTTTACCTACCTTGTTCTAAGATATGAGTGTAAAGTTTGCTAATACGATTTCTCATAATCTATATACCACTTTCTGCTTTTGAAGTTAAATCTTGTTGTAAAATTCAACCTCAAAATCAGAAAGTGGTAAATAGATTATGAGAAATGGTATTTGCAATAGTACCTATATGTGAGTTACCTAGGTACATACAGTTCCTACTTACGATTAAGAAATATTTCTTAGTGATGTGAATGCATTTTTGCGGATATAATTTGGAGAGACAATTGTCTTCCTGCTAAGATTTAACCAATTCGAGGGCATTGGAGTTTAGCTGTTATACTCTCATATTGTAGGTTCAATAATTCCTGTGTTTAAAAAAAATTACAACCCTAGCTGCGGCGTAAGACTATAATTAGGTACCACCGTAAGATACATCTCAGAACGACTTTAGTAGCGTTATATATTACTACCGACGAAAATCTTTAATAAATTGTAATTTTATTAAACTCTCATAAAAATAATGGTAGGTACCTATGAAAAACCTGACGAATATGAAGATAGTTGCCGAGACTTTATTTAAAAAAATTATAAAATTGGCATTTGATAGTAGGTAGTAGGTAAAATCTAGACAAAGTTACTGAACTAAATAACGCTAATGCGACAAAAAATAACGTCTCAAATTCACGAGAAGGTCCATTCAAAATATCATTTGCCATATTAAGTTCTTTTTCGTATCACTTCAGTTGGAAACCACAAAGTAAACTAACGTACCACTGCACAGACAAATCCTAGATGCATAATTTACGCCGATTTGATAAAAAAGAGATGTCGCCAACTAACATAAGACATTTTGACTTCTAGGCTACAGGAGTACCAATAAATTGACTATAGAAAGAATTTTGATATTTAAAAATCTTTGGTAAAAATGTATAAGCCCACCTCTCGGATAATACGGAACGTTCGTGATGTCGAATTTCGACACACGGATAATACGGAACGTCCCTTTTTTAATTAATAGACAATCAAATATGACATTTGTCGGAAGTACCAACCTTATAAAATAAATTCTCGTTAAAATAAAAACAAAAAGTACCTACTTCGAATTATTACTAGTACTATATGGGTTGAGGTTCTAGCTACGAAAGCTGCATGTCATCATAATTAAGATATATATCCCAGGTTTTGAATGGTTTGTTTGGCAAGCAGGGTTTGTCTAACGGATACGTGTAATTATTCTAATATCTTTCTTCCGTGTTCTTCTGTTATAAATACAGATACAAACTTGCCAATAATACATTCACTTCATTACATGAATAATTTTTTTTTATATGGCAATAATATTTTTTCTATGATTGGTAGCATTGGTTGATGATTGAAAATGACGAAAATAAAGATGTCGCGACATTGATGTGAAATGTCGTAGCGAAGTTCGTATACCGCGCAAGTGAAATAATTTGAATAAAGTTAAAATGTAACATGCATATTTTTGCATATTTTCCACGACATGAATACTTACTTTTCGTGATAATAAAGATAAATCTAAGGATTTGAATAAGACATATTGCGTATTAACCAGTAAGCGGAGTAATAAATCTTTAATGTCTTTCACTAGAAGCAAGGAAAAAATGAACTTATTTCGGACACACGGATCTGCCCACCAAAGTCTTTTTTTATCTGTTCTGTTCAGTGCACGAGGCAGACAGAAGTCGACATGAACCTTGAGGTAATGCGGGTATATCATGCGATCAGCACACAACACACACTTTAAATTTTACATGCGACATCCGCAGGAGTTGACACGAAATAAACATGTTTCTATCATATTACAGATATCAATCATATATAATGAAACATTCATATAATATAGGTGTATTATCATGGAATATACGAATGTTCGTGGTAGATTGGTATCTATTGATATATTACTATCAACTAGATATGCCACGAATAGTGATTTTGTCGAATGCCGAATACCGAATATGCGGCTAGGCTCTCGGTCGAATCTCCGAATATTCGGCAGCCGAATGTGACACTATCATGTGCATTTCGCAAACAGTTTTCAAGAATTAAAATGAAGTTAACTCATGAGTTAAAAATCGTTTTCATTAATCAAAATGAATTGAGCTCATGAATTAATCTAATATCAATTAAATTGATTTGTAAGCAAATGAAATTGATTTTTACATGAAAACTGTTCGCCTAGATCGGACAGCACACCCTTACAAGTGATATCAGCAAACGCAAAACAGTATCCAAGCCCAGCAGAATTGGCTAAGATTTATTTATCATCTCCCGGTAGAAGTATACAGGGTGTTAAGGGACGTACTTGACATACTTTAACCAGTGATTCCTGACATTATTTGGAGTAAAAAATGTAAATGAAATTTTGGTCTTCGGTGACTATTTGGATGACTTTTTTAAAAAAGAGAAATCAAACAAAATCAAACAAAAAAGAAATCTTCTGCATGTCGTCACTGGTAACTCAGCCGAGTAACCGACCAACCCGTAACCCCGCCTCCTGTCCAACACCTATCATTTTTTTAATGTTTTTGGAGAAAAAAAAACACCAAAAATGTCACCGGAGACCAAAATTTTATTGACATTTTTTAATCCAAATAATGTCAGGAATCACTGGTTAAAGTATGTCAAGTACGTCCCTTAACACCCTGTATAGTGAACGGCTGTTTTCGGAAGCAGGTGTAATTTATGAGGAAAAGAGCAATCGTTTGCCATCAACAAATACTGAAAAAATTGTTTTCATTCGACAAACCTTATCACTGATAGACTTTAAGTATTAAATGTTCAGATTTTTTGATAAAATAGAAAGTTTTGTAAGTAATATGTCATTTATTTTGCATTTTTTTTCATGATTTGCTATTCGGTATTCGGCCGAATAGTTCGAAATATTCGGCCGAATATCGAATAGTAAAAAAGTAGCCGAATAGGCCGAATACCGAATAGTAGCCGAATATTCGTGGTATCTCTACTATCAACACACGATAGTTTTTTTTTTACTTTACCTTCACGAATAATTCAAACTACTCACTAGTTTCATTTTATTGCTCTGATTTTTTGTTTTGTTTTTATGTTTTAGGTACCTAGTATGTACCTGCTTTAATTACTCTTACTTAATTTCACCCTTACTTAATATGTAATATTTAATATTTAAAAAAATATTGTTACTGTCTTTCAACTATTTTTTTCTAAATTGTGTACCTAAGTCAAATAATGTTTGTATTTATTTCATAAGTCTTTGATCATTGTTTATACAGGGTGTCCGGGGGTAAAGTGCATTAACTTCGGGAGGTGATTCTACATGATGGTAGGAGTAAAAAAGATTAATAACTTTTTCCGAAATTCCAACTTTTTTTTCCCATACAAAAAGACGTACCTACCAAAAATCCTTAGTGTGAGGTACGATATTACTTGCTGAGAGCCTGCCGGGCGCCCGACTCGATTGTGATCGGCCCGTAAAGTAACGGCGGCACACGCCGGATTAATTTTATCTTTTTACCTCAAAACTACCCCTAAAAGTTGGAATTTCGAAAAAAGTTATTTATCTTTTTTACTTGTACTATCATGTAGAATCACCTCCCGAAGTTAATGCACTTTACCCCCGGACACCCTGTATATTTCATTAAAACATAATTTTTTTTGCAGCACAGATACTTTCAAAAGTATTTGCGTAGGAAAATGATATTTTTTTAATGTGAATACCACAAGAGTCCCAAATGCTCAAGTCTGAAGCCAGTCAGACTATGGCATTCCCAATTCCCAATTCAGTTGAGAAGTGGAAGGTAGGGGGGAAGGGAAGATGGGGAAAAGGAAGGCGGGGAAGAACCTGGATGTTCAGATCTGATCACCAAACACAGCTAAAGTCACTTCAAGCAACGTTTCAATTTTGAATGGCGGTCTTACACCAGGACCATACTGAGAGTACCTTCCACTCTGGAACGCGCCGTAAATATAGTTGTTTTTTTAATGAATTAATTGTGAAATAACACAAACGAATCAAATATAACTTATTTGCGGACGCCGGGATTTTAACCCACGGACCTTTGGATTGCTAGTGGAGAGCCTAATCTCTCGACAACGGAGGCCGTCGGATCTAATAAAATCATCATCAAATATACTTATTTTGATATTCTGTTATGTGCGATATTCCTGAGTGAAACTATTCACACACATACACTTAAATTGGAACTGCTTGATAGATGAAACTGATGAAAGAATAATTTATTATTCAGATCAGCGATAGAGTAGGTACCTACCTAAAATATAATATATTTAACAGAAAATTATTTCCAAAATAGGCCACTTGCATCACATTTTAAAAAAAATTTACGGTTTAGGCAAATATTCTAAGACATTCTGTATTTTTTTATCGTATTTTTGAAACCCTGGCGATTTTTTGAAAATTTCAATCCGAAAAATCAGATCATTTTTTATAAACCGGAAAGACGGGGCATAATCTTATAGGTGCGAAAAAACGATAATTACGTAGCCGAAAATCATTAAAAAAACGTTTTCCACAAGAAAGGGCACAGGAGAATAACGAGGCATATCTAAAACATTACATCTCATTAATATTTTTTTCCTTGATCCATTTTATTTTTTATTTTTATTTTAGTTTATTTAGGAAACAAACAGTTATACATATTTTAATAAGAAAGTAACATATTACATGATTGCATTAACCAGCGAAGTTTCCGCTAAAATTTATAATATATATATAAAAACATAGATTAAAACACTAAAGAAAACATAAAGTGGTAGAAAAAAAAGAAGAAAAAAATATATATACAACAGAAATGAAAAAAAAAAAACACACACACACACAAATTAAAGCTTATGGGATATATATAAATCATCCAAATATTATTATTATAATAAAAAGAAGGAAAACCAACATAATGAGAGTAAAAAAAAAAAAAAAATAACATGCAGCAGGGGTGGAGAGTTCGTAATTAACAATATGTTTTAATTTTTTCTATTATGGATTTAATAAATTGGCCTGAGGACAAATGGAAAATATCAGCGTCGTAAAAGATATCATTGTATTTTGTGCACGTCCTTCGGAGAAATGAATGTTGTGTGTAATTTGGTTTTCAGTGTGGGATGTGGAATAGTTGGTTTGATCTTGTGTTTCTTATTGGACAGTGGAAATTAATGTGTTCTAGAAGATAGTTGTTGTCAACAACGTTGTTAATGATTTTGAATAAAAATTTTTGGTCGGTTATATTTCTTCTATCTTCTAAAGATGATAAATTATGGAATGTTAATGAGTCTTTCACGTTTTCTGAAGTTCGAAAGGATTTAAAGTCTAGGTGTTTCAATATATTTTTATGAATTCTTTCTAACCTTTCAATATTTACTTTGTATTGGGGATTCTATATGACTAATCCGAATTCTAATATTGAGCGAACAAAAGAGACGTACAGTATTTTGATTACGTGTGGTGACCTAAATGGTTTGGTCACTCTTATGATGAATCCTAGAAGTTTGTACGCCCTGTCACAGATGGAATTTATATGTGTTTGGAAAGACATTCCGGAGTCCATTATTATTCCTAAGTCCCTCACTTCACAACATCTTTTTATCTCTACGTCATTGATTTTGTACGGGAATATTAGGGGGTTTATGCTTTTGGTGAATGATATTGTGTTACATTTTTCCAGATTAAGGAACAGTTGGTTGTTCACACAATATATTCCAAGCCTATTGATATCATCTTGCAATTCTAGGCTGTCATTAATATTAGTGATTTTTGTAAATTTTAGAGTCATCAGCAAAAATTTGGAATTTGGAATTTTTAAAGTATTTACCTATATCATTGATATATAAAATAAACAAGAGAGGTCCGAGATGTGGTCCTTGCGGGATTCCTGAAGGTATATTGTAAAAACGCGAGGAGAAACCCTTAACTCAACTGCTTGACTTCTGTTTGTTACATATGATTTGATCCATCAGAGAAGGTCACCATTAATCCCGATTTTTAACAGTTTCTTCAGAAGCAGGTCAATGTTAATTTTATCAAAGGCTTTTGAAAAATCCGTATAGATAGAGTCTACTTGATTTTTACCACCCATAGAATTCAAAATAAAATCTGTGTATTCCAGAAGGTTTGTCTCGATCGACCGTTTCCTGAAAAAGCCGTGTTGATTTTTAGATATGATTGTTTGTACCGCTGGAAAAAGTTGATCAAGAACTATGTTTTCCATGATTTTGCTGACAATTGGGAGTTTGGAGATGGGCCTGTAGTTGGTAATGTTATTTTTGTCCCGGCTTTTGTGGATTGGTGTAATGAGTGCTTGTTTCCAGACGTTGGGGAAGTTGCCTTCTTCAAATGACATTTTGAATAGCAAGGAGAGAGGATAAGCCAATTGGTCCCGGCATTTTACATAAATATGGATGGAATTAAATCAGATCCCGCACTTTTATTCGGATCAAGTTTTTTTAAATAATTAAGTACACATGATTGATTGAAGTTAATATTGTGTATATGTAGATTAGAGTTGTCATCATCATTCTCACAGTTTATAAGATTGAGGCGAGGGTTGGAATTTTCTACAAAAACTGATCTAAAATAATCACTAAAATGGTCGCATATGGATTGTCCATCATTGCAGGAAATATCTCCAAGATACATTTGCTTTGGTAAATCGGAAGAAGGTTTCTTTGATTTAACAAATGACCAGAACTGTTTGCTGCACTTTTTTATTGAATCCTCTGCCGTCATAATGAAGTTTTCATAACATTCTAACGTGATCTTCTTTTGACGATTTCTCAGTACTGAAAATGATTGGTAGTCAGCCAGGTTTTTGTATTTTTTCCATTTATTGTGATATTTTAATTTCTCTTTTACAATTTTAATAAGTGGTAAAGTGTACCAGGGGGGAAACCTTTCCAAATTATTAATCATAAATCATTATAATGTTCAACGTCTATATTACTAAATCCAAAGTAATATGCTTGTACTTGTAAATTATAATAATAATAGGAATATTATAAAATTTGATTTTGTTAAAATCAGCACCACTACCATTATACCTCTAAAACACGTACAGCAGGGTAAAATGTACGGGGTTCCCTTCATAACCAGAGGCGGCCCGTGACAAAATTTGCGGGCAGTGCATTTCCCAAAAAAAGATAACAATAACATGGGAAAATAAAGTGATTTAAAGGGAGTGACATACCTAGTACAAACGTTCACTTGTAGAGAAAATCTATTCGTCGCTGTTTCATTTGTGAAAATACTTCAATGACACGATTGTTAAAGTCTGGTATAGAAGCTATAAAACCTTTTTCGATGGTCATCATTGACAAAGCATTAAGCCGATCTTGGGACATGGTGTACTCAGAAATGTTTTTACACGTTTTAATGTAGAAAAACACCGTTCGCACTCAACAGTTGTCATTGGAATAGTACAACTTATTTTGAAAAGTTTAACCGTTTCACTAAAATACTCCACTAAGTTACATTTGATAAAATATACGTTAATCGCAACGTTTTCAGTAGCACTCATTTTTAAATATTTTTTTTACAGAATAAAACTTGCGAAAACCGTTAAAATGCTTTAAAAACCGAAGCGATACTGAGGTCGATGCGCCGCGCCGGCGACCGATGGCGTTACAACATAACATTGTTAACTAGTCTTAAATTTGTTGAACATAACTATTTCATTCCAAAGGTTCGGGACCACTTTACGCAAGTTTAATGTTATGTCATTTGCTCCGCTAGTGCACCCAGGTACCATATGTCTTCTCTGCTTTCACACGTCAATCGTCCTTATGGGTCTATACCTGCCTTGCTCATTTCACGGGCACTGGCACTCCAGCATCTGGAGATGATCCCAGTAGAAATATAACTTCATGTGACGTCACGCCTGGGCGTAACAAAATGTGCACGAATACCTTTCTCTCATGCTCGGGAGTTTAGTCAATTGGTAAAGATTTTGTAACGAATTGGCGGGAATACTTCGGGAGAGGATGTACTAATTTGCACTTCTGACGTATATTGGTGTTCGGCAGCGCAGTGCACGAATGCACTAAGCAAGCGGCCGCCTCTGTTCATAACATCTGTCAAAAAGTCAAACCAAATGATAAGTTCGCAGAGAACAAACCATAAATCTAGTGAACGTCAAATGTCAAATTCAAAAATTCATCTGAAGTCAAAGTGTTGCCATATAAAAAAAAAATCAGTGTGGAATTTTACAAAATTAAGAACATTTTCGGAGACGGGACATTTTCATGTAGTGACGTCACGGGCCCAAATAATGGATTTATTTATTTAAAAATAAAAAAAAACCTGCAGGTACATTTCTAAAAATTTTTACTAACATTTTCGAAATCTTATTAAAAAAGTCGTTATGCAATCCATGCAAGTGGCCTAATGGAATTATATTATCCCGTGATCTTTCATTATTGATATTGAGTTGTGAGAGAATTAAGGGTTAACTAATGAGAAAGAGAAACCCATATTTTTAATAGGTTTTGTATTGTAAACCGTCCAAAGCAATGATATATTATTATTTTCTGTGAACATGCAATGAGACGTGTACACAAATAAATTGCCTTTTTATTGCGATGTTCATTGCATCGTCTATAAAGTAACAAAATAAGTTTGTATCTAACTTATAACACGGCACGGGTTCGGTTTCTTAAGTGATTCAAATACTAATTGATCCATCGTCTCTTTCTATTTCTACAGACCTGCATAATTTTCTCAATAACCCAATGAACTTACGATTCCAACAATTAAACGCATACATACTTGTACCTCTACCTACTTATGTAAAACAATCTCTCAATTGGCGATGAATCAATTAAACAATGAATCAATTATTTACAGTCTGTAACAGTCCTGTTCATATTATCATGGAAGATTTTTTAATAATATCACGTCCAAAATACCCAACAACAAAATGTATTTATTACAACCTTGATGAAAAATAATACATGAAAAACTCTACCAATGACTTCATTCAGATTCACACAAATTTAACATTTTATTTAACGTTCGTTAAATAAAAATATATATACACATATATAAAAAAAACAATTGCTGTTCGTTTGTCTCGCTAAAACTCGAGAACGGCTGGGCCGATTTTGCTGATTTTGGTTTTGAAATGTTTGTCGTAGTCCAGGGAAGGTTTAAACGGTAATAAAATATGGAGAAGTTGCGAGGAAGATAGTGAAAACAACAATTTCATTTTCCCATACAGACTGTTCTACCTGTCAATCATTTGACGTTCCTGTCAATCTTGACGTTCGTTCCTTCGGTACGGCAGACTCAGGTCCACTCGAATTGAAGCACGTATTAAATTAAGGGTTATGAATCACAACATATATCCACATTACTCGGATTATCGCGTATTTAAATTTTAATATTTTGGTGGTTGTCATTGTTGGTTCGTTCAGAATAACAAAATTGCAAACGTCAGAAGAAACGCAAACAAATTGTTCCCTTGGAAACGATGTTTTTTTTTGCACCAAATTGGATAATTCTAACTACTTTTGAGTTCTGGCATTATGAAATTTGTATAAAAAATTGTAATAGGTGACACGCGAGCACTTTGAAAACTGAATGTACCGGGAATGAATGTGTGGAATGCGACAGGTAGGAAGGAGAGGGGGGAGGGTAAAGTGAAGTTGAACCCTGTCCAACTGAAGTGACGGTTTGGCTCAGTTGTTTGCTCTCCGGGAAGGAAGGTTTAATCATCAATTTAAAAGAAAGAGATGTAAACTTTTCTTAGTACCTGCGGGTTGATGTATACATCTTTTTGAATTTCGATTTTATTTTCTCAAATGAATGCACATCTTGGAAGGGGAAATTAATCCACTTCCCGACTGAAACTCGGCAGATAGACTCGTTGTTGACGATCTCTGAAATTGACTATTATTAGCCGTCCCGAGAGATGGTACAACATAGGGCGAAAATTGAAAATAGTTGTATTATATTTTAAAAAATTTGTTTTTACGGGTTGATTTTTATCTTATCTTCTACTCATTGAACGATATGGAAAAAAATGATTTTTCAGTTTATAAAAAAAGAAATTGACAGTTATATACTAATACGACGTACCCAAATAATTAGGGATGTCATAGTTTCACTGGCTGCAGATGGTTGGGAGCATTTGGGACTTTTGTGCGGTACTCGCTTAAAATAATATTAAAAAAAACCGGTTTGATGATGAAAATATCATTGTTAGTGGAAAATAATTATGTTGACCTAACACCTAAGGAGTCCAACTGAAAAAGCTGTGAAAATTTCATGATGCCAGAACTCACGAGTTGCCAGTTTTTGCTGCGTAATGTGATATTTTCTGGTTTATGAAAGACTCCGATTCCTCCACCTTCCCTCTCCCCACTCCACTCTACCCCTTCCCCCGTCCCGCGTTTCTTCCAGAGTTCCTCTCCCCCCACCCTGGTTACCCTTACCCCTTCCGTGTTCGCCTCCCCCCTCCTGCGAATCCCCCTCCCGAGTTCCCCTCTCCCCTCCCGGGTTTCCCTCCTCGCTCCCGCATTCCATACATTAATTCCCGGTACATTCAGTTTTCAAACAGCTTGCGTGCCACCTATTGCAATTATTTTATACAAATTTAATAATGCACGAGCTCGTATATGCTCTATATCAGGACTTCCCAACCAGGGGGCACCCCCCCTAGGGGGGCGTAGAAAAATGTCAGGGGGGGCGTAATAGGTACGTTTGCATTTCCGAAAAAAAATCTATTTAACGCGAAAACTAAGAAATGTAAATGTAAAAGTAATTAATGATTAAAAGTGTACCTACTCTTCTATTAAAGATCCACAATAAATAAATATATTGCATCTGTATTGTACCTATTTGAAATTCAAATAAATAATTTAGTTAATATAAATAAACGTGTTTTTTTTTTGTTGAAACTTAATTAAGGGGGCATGAAAATATTTTTTTTTGGTTCGGGGAGGCTCGGCGAAATAAAGGTTGGGAAACCCTGCTCTATATGATATATGTGCTATATTATTGTAAAGTTTCATTAAAATCCTGCAGACGCGGCAAACGGATCGGATGTCGTGAAGTGGGTTAATTTACGCTTCATATAAAGATTAATTCAAGAAAATAAATCGAATTTAAAAATAAACATATTTAAAAAAAATACTGCTGAAATCTTTGACGAAGTATGAAAAACTAGGAATTAATAATTATTTTCTTAGTTGGTGGATTACCTTCTGAGGGGCATTATTATATGCATAACTTTAACCCCTAATATTAATAAACATTGTCATGTCACCAATTGAAAAGCTTCAATTAAAAAAAAAAAAACTTTTTGTGATGCTCGTGATTGTATGCTGAATAAAAATAATCGAGGATAAACTACACGACACAATACAATATGACAATTATAATGGGTATTTACAGGCTTCATTCGATTGATTTCATATCAAACTATTTATCTATCTATAAACCCGGCTACCAATTATTAATATTTTCATATCGCAAACCTATGGTGATGGTGATTTAACCTGTCATTTGCCAGGAACGCGCCGGCGCGCGAGAATCGAATTTCAAAAATGAATATTAATTCAAATAATTTGGATGAGATTTTAAATTTTATTCCATTAATATATAACATAAAATAAAGCTTAAAATAGCTTCCTGCATTCTTGTTCTTAAGGTAATTTAAAAAAGGTAAGGTAAAAAACCCTGGCCTTTGACAGGTTAAGGGACGATAAAATTTTACGGTGGAAACGGGAAAATGTGGCCAGCACGTGAAACGTTTAATTCTGTAGTTTGTTAGCGTAACCATAGCAACACTATGACGCAACACGAAAAAAACGTCATTACATAAAATTTTCACCGACAGTAAATAAATAATATACTCATGCTTAATATTCATCACAAATCCACAATTAATACAAGCAAACAATTATGGCGGTTAAAATCATAGATTTTTAAAAAATAGATAATTTTATCTGAATGGTTTTATTTATGTGAATGGTTTTATTTTGAAATTGGAATTTATTTAGTGGGAGTAAGTAATGTAGTTCTTACCTCGTGTGACGTGCTAAATGTAAGTTATTTAAATAAAATAAATTCGAACTTAGAACGTAAAATGACGTGATGTCCACTCGCAACACTGTGGGTTTTCAGACTGAATGAACGCGGTCGTGTGATATGATCAAACATTCGGCTGCAGAAGGCAATGCGAATGTTTTCATGGTAAGCAAATTAAATGCCCACTTATAATAAGTGCGTTTGGTTGTCAGCAATCATGTTTGTATTTCTACACATGTCTGTTTGTTTGAAATTTTTAAAAAGGATCCTTTAGATAGGTTCTTTTTAAGAGACGTAAAATATTATTACACAGATATAAAGTAATACTATGAAAAATCATAGGATATTTCCAATTTTGAAAAGGCCACTTGCATTTGCATCACATTTTTTTTCCGGTTTTCAGGCAAATATTCTAAGACGTTCCGTATATTTTTTTAATCATATTTTTGAATCCCTGGTGATTTTTTGAACATTTCAATCCGAAAAATCAAACCATTTTTTATAAACCGGAAAGACGGGATATAATTTGATGTCGAAAATCATTTAAAAAAAGACGTATTCCACACGAATGGCACAGGAGAATAACGAGGCATACCAAAAATATTACATCTCTTAAATATTTTTTTCGTTGATCCATCTTATTGATAAAATCATTATGATGTTCAACGTCTATGTATGACAAAATCCAATGTAATAAACTTGTACTTGTAAATTAAATATATTATAAAATCTGATTTTGTTAAAATCAGCACCGTTACCATTGCGCTTCTAAAACAGGAACAGAAGGCATAAAATGTACGGGGTTCACTTCGTAACATCTGTCAAAACGTCAAACCAAACGATAAGTTCGCAAAAAACAAACAATAAATCTAGTGAATGTTAAATGTCAAATTAAAAAAATTGCCGGAAATCAAGTTGTTGCCTTATAAAAAAATAAATCAGTGTGGAATTTTGAAGTGATGTCACGAGCCCTAATAACGGAATCATTTATTTTAAAACAAGAAAAACTGTACATTTCGAAATAATTTTTAGTAACATTTTCGTAATATTAGTAGAAAAATCTATCCACACGATTTTTTCCAAGTCATTATGAAATCCATGCAAGTAGCCTATTATTTTCTGAATATATCAAAAGAGGGTATTTTATCGCTCGTCTAAATTTGTTCTACAAAATAGTTCCAATCCAAGGTAAAATGTTAATTTTTCAGGAGAGTGAAAAGAAAATAGTTAAAGAAATCCTATCTCCTGTTTTTGTATACTTATAATTATGATTTTCTTCTCCACCTTCCCTGCCTCCCATCCTTCCTCGTCTCCCCACCCACACACCCCCCCCCTCCTTCGTTCCCCTCCCCCTTCCCGGATTCGCCTACCTCTCCCTCCTTCCCTCCCTGCCGCTAAACTATCTGTAATACACACATTTATCAAACAACTCGCACGTCACCTATTGTTAAATTTTTATGCAAATTTCATAACGCCAGAGCTCACTAATATATATAGGAACCTTTGCGGACGTGCGTACAATAAATCACCAAAGTCTCATCGCAATCGGTTGAATGGTTTAGGAAGGCATAAGAGACAAACAAAGAAACGTTCATTTTAATATCGAATAAATAAGTAGATCATTCCGAAAACTTTTTTGTAAATTTCTAACAAAATTTAGTTCATTTTTCAATTTACTTAAAAAAATCCTCTTAAAAAGCACGTCGTAGGGGACACACTTATTTTCCTAGAAATATTTCGACTACGCAGATCGCAAGCGAAAATATGAACGGAGAAAAATTACATATTTAACTCATTTTAGGATTTCTTTTTTCTTCACACCATTTCAATTTGGGAGGCGGGTATGGGTACCGCCGCCCCGGGAACCATTTATTGGACAACCAACACCCCTGCCACAGGTCACCCCAAGTAGTTCGCTACGTTTGGTGACTTCGCAGGGGTGCCCGGATTCATGGGATGAGGTTTGTCTAGGTCTTGGTGGCGGATACGTTTGCCCAACCACTGCGTAGCGGGCTGGATCGGAGGAGACTGATTGAGGGAGGCCTTTTGACCTCTCCAGCCGGATTCTCCCGACTCTTCGCCTTGCACCGCAGTGTGAGGAATAGATTCATACGTCCGTCACTCCTGGCCACACTGACCCCCAGATTCCTACCCACCCCTCATACCTTTTTCCTTCCCATACTTCTTCTTCTTCCTTTCCCTTAAAAAACCCTCCACACAGCATCCTCAAAGATGACATAGGCCCCTAGGGAAATTGCTTTCCTCGGTGCCTCCTGTGTGGAGCTAATGTAAAAAAAAAAAACTCCGCTATCGATATAATATGATTATTAATTTATAGTTTTACAGAAGAAGCAAAAAATCATGAACGATGAGCTCCGGCGTCATGAAATTTGTAAATTTTTTTTTTAAATTTTCTAGGTTTCCATTGATTCCACCATGAACTGATGTTTAGAATATCCATTACTGTTAAAAAATAAGAATAAGGTGCATAATTGCTTGATCTTTTTCAAGTATTCAACAAGAAAAACGATAAAAACATTATTTACAATACGTATCTACCACGGACGTTCTGTACCTAAACTAGGCTTTATTTATTAAGGAAACATCATGATTCTCACTAATAATAATTTAAAATTTTAACCAAAATAGTCCTTTCGAAATAAGCCTTATACTTAAATTATACAATATATTTTCCTAACACAGTCTTTTAATGATGTGCCTCCAAATATTTTCTTATTTCTAAGTATGTGGCGATGACGTGAAAAGTTTATTCCATGTAATATTATTTAGATTGACTTCATATGTGTTTAATTTGCCCTTTTTACCACCTTCATCTTTCCTTGACAACTTGCCCCGTGTGGACACTATCGTTCCTACCCCGGTGTAGGGCGGCACCACATTGCACGTAAAATACGCAAGGGAGGGTTAAATGTTTTTTTTTGGTTTTCTCCTTGATTATTTAAGGCTTGAAAAATATTAACGTGGAATTGAAAAACGGCAATTTACAATTTGAGAGGCGGGTATGTGTACCGCCGCCCCGGGAATCATTTATTGAATAACTGACTTAGCAGGGGTGCCTGGTTTCATGGGGTGAGGTTTGTCTAGGTCTCGGCGGCAGATGCGTTTGCCAACCTACTACGTGGCGGGCCGGATCGGGAGATACTGGTTGGGTGAAACTTTTTGAACTCTCCAGCAGAACTCTCTCGACCCACCACCTTGCACCGCAGTGGGAGGGATGGATTCACACGTCCATCACTCCTGGACACATTGACCCCCTAATTCTTACCCACCCCTCATACCTTTTTCCTTCCCAAAACTTCTTACCCTCCCTTTCCCTAAAAAGATCATCCCCACAGCATCTCCAAAGATGACTCAGGTCTTGAAGGATTTATTTTACCTCAGAACCTCCTGTATGGAGCTAATGTAAAAAAATACAAGTGTGATAAAAATACACATGCGGTAGAAGTGAAACCTTCAGAAAACTAAAGAAGACAAGAGTGGAAAGGCTATGAAGCACCGCACAGAGGAGACCGATTATTCTATCTCATTCTCTCGAAGCCTAAATCCTATAAATGTACCTATTACGAATGTGTTTGTCTCTTTTCAGTGTTGCTTTTTCGTTTCATCGAATTTTAGATCACAAGTGCTAAAGAGGTTTTCTCTTCAAAAAGAGGCAAACAAGTTTCGTATATGCAGTTTGTGGCTCTATCAGTGATTCACAACCAGCAAGGGGCCGCCCGGCCCCGACGCCGGGCGCTATTAAAACCCCCAAAGAGTTGAGTTAGGTATTATCAGCGCTTTGGCCTGGGTCCTTGGCGCCTAAACTAAAATTACTGACAACGAAAAAAAAACACATGTAGGGTTTTATTGGACAATAGGCAACTTGCTTCAGGCAAATATTCTAAGAGATTCCGTATTTTTTATTTTATTTTAATCGTATTTTTGAAAATTTCAATCTGAAAAATCAGACCTATTTTTATAAAACGGAAAGACGGGACATAATTTTATGGGTGCGAAAAAACGATAATTACAAAGCCGAAAATCATAAAAAAAACGTTATCCACAAGAAAGGGCACAGGAGAATAACGAGGCTTACCAAAAACATTTTTTTCCTTGATCCATGTTATGGATCATAAATCATTATAATGTTCAACGTCTATTTTACATCCAATTTAAAAAAATAATAAATAAAAAATTCCTGAAGTTTTATATATTTTTTTTAAATTGCGATCCGACACTTTGGTTTTAATAAAGGTGTAGGTAGGTACATTTTACTTCTTTTGGGGTTAACTTTTAAATTAGAATATAAAGAGTCATGTTTTTACTTTCTAAAACCGTTTATATCATATTTTTCACAATGATAGTAAGCGAAACACAACGACTTCTTTGCGACTTGTATGATTTGTTCCGAAAAGCGGACAAATTAGCTTGATGTTGATAGCAGTGAGAGTTGATATAGCGGATATAGAAATTGAACGACTCATATCTACATTCGTAATTTGAGGTATAGGTAACGCAACGAGAGTTGGATGCAATAAAAATGCTTAGAATCCTTAAATACTTCAAACCACGCCCACTTACCTTCCCGAAAGGGCCCTTTGTCTTGCTTACGCCCACTTATTGTAAGGGAACGTACCCATACTACGTGACCAACTTTTTGCAATTTTTAACCCCCCTCTCCCCCCCGGTGACCAAAAACCTAAGCAACCCGCCGCTCATTTGTACCGAGCGTGACATTTTGAAGACCCCCCCTAAACTTGTCACGTAGTATGGGTACCTACGTTCCCTAACTGATGTAGAAGAGATAGCAAGTTTTTTTGGCTTTGATACCATATTGTGTTAGTGCACTTACGGGTGTCCTATTCATTCGGTTCGAATGTTATTTAAACATACAACATTTGCCTAATTTGAAATAATTAATAGTTTTCCTTATTTTTAATTCGAATCTTTATTAGTAAGTTTACAGAGAGTTTGTAAAGTGTGCAAGTGTAATATTTATTACGACATCATGGAGTCCTGTTAACGTCAAATCACAGAATCAAATCAAGTAAAATTAAACGAAATAAGTCTTTGCCAAATTTGCTTTGTAAAATAAATATTTCTGGTCAGAATAATAATTATTCCCCTAAAAATAATTAGGTATAATTTCCAATTGCTGTAATTTCGCGTGAAACTTTGTTATTTATAGAAAGCATTTTTAAATAAAAAGCTAACAATTATTAGCATTACACTTGTCATTACGTATTATCAATGGAACTTTACTATTTATAACAAGCAATATATAGGGTTCATGGGGTGAGGTTAGTCTAGGTCTTGGAGGCGGATGACCAGGACACACTGAACCCCAGATTTCTACCCACCCCTTACCCAACCTTTTCCTCCCCTGAACTCTCCTCTCCTTCCCTTCCTTAAAAAAACCTCCACACAGCATCCCCAAAGATGACATAGGCCCTGAGGGAAATTATTTTCCTCAGGGCCTCCTGTGTGGAGCTCATGTAAAAAAATCATTCGTAAATATAAGCTAACAATTATTAGCACTACCCATTGTCCTTAGTTGAATTCAATCCTGAAGATTACCTAATATCTTAATAAACTTTATTTTGATAACATTCAGTAATTCAATAACAATGTTGTAAAACAAAATAAGTTTTATGTAACCGACTTCAACACGCTTTGGCTTCGAATTCGCAGTTGTGAAATAATCTTTTTAATACTTATGCTAGGTCTACACTACTCGCGAAGTTCTTCGACGAAATATTCGGGAAAGTTGACCGAAGTTCGAAGTACGTTGCTACACTCTCGTTCAACTTCGCGAGAAGCTCATTCGCGCGGTGGTGCCGGCACGGCTCGCACGTCATGGACGCTCAAGTAGCAGCTGCCGTTGCAATGTGCACGCTCGCTTATTATGTACATATTTATCAAACGAAGAAATATAAAAATAAAAGAAGGAACTACTAACACAACATTTGGGCAAAAAGCTTCTTATATTATGGCATTAAACTCTACAATAAAATACCACTCTCACTCAAAAACCTCAACATTATAACATTTAATTTTCAAATAAAAAGCTGGATACTAAATATAGGGAGATCAGAAATAGAAAATATACTGATATCAAATAGACTAAAACCAAATCCAGTGAACTGAATAATAAAGAAAACACTGTCTTATTTTATTTATAATTATTTAAAAAAATATATGCTACATGATATATGTTATGTCTATTTCATATTAATTTCTTATAATTTAAATTATAATATGTATGTGAAATCCTCAGCACGGGAGATCCGAGTGGGGATATCATTATCTCTACTTGTTACTAAGAAATGAAGACAATAAACCATTATTATTATTTATTGACGCATCTTTTTTTCTACGGTAGCTCCTGTACATAGCAAAAAGCGAATCCTTATTTTTCTTTAATTCGTCTACGGGTAATTCTAACATGCCCTGGTCGCAGGAGCAACAGAATTTGCTCCTGCGACCACTGTATTCCACTCATAATCGTGCCGTATGACAATACTAATAAAAAATAATTACTAGCGCGCACGTCTATTCACGACGACGTATTGAAGCGAACTGAAGTTAACCGAGTAGTGTAGAAAGGCACTTCGTGTAGGCACTTCGTGCAACCTCGAGTCCTTTGACTCGGGCACAAAAACCGACAAAAACTGGAGGTCGCCCGAGACGAGCCAAGGTTGGACGAAAATAGACGAAGTGCCTTTCCTCACTATCGTATTCGGCTAACCTCGGTCAACTTCGCGAATAGTGTGGACCTCTAGTAAAACGAAACACGCTGTATGAAAGTTTTGCATCTGTGTGAGCGTGTGTGAGGACTGTGTATACAAAGCTCCTGCGAAGTAGCCACAAAATGAATCCTAAAGTGGTTCCCACAAAGTTCCTGTGCACCATACATAAAAGAAATCATCTGTGCATTGTGTGCATTATTCACAAAGTTTTGGCATAGTGTGAAACTGCTGAAAAAAAATCATTTGCGAATTCGTTTGAAAAAACATAAAAAAATAAAATAGGTTACTGACATCTATTTAGTGATTTTTGAACTATTCCGTCGATCTACTCAATCCAAGAAGACACTTTTAAAACTGCTACTCTTCGATAGAGGCAGTAATGCTAATAAAAAAAATAAGTCGTCATCGCAACCAAAATCTGCAATGTGGAGAAACGTGCTCAGAATACATCCCACAAAAACAAAATTCCATCACCTTTACTACCCTCCTAGAAGAAATAAGCATAACCATAAAGAAATTTATTATTTTCGCTGCTAAGCTTACTGGCATTTATTAAAAGTATGAAGAACTACATTGTTATTCTACTCGTTCAAAGATGGCGCTAAACATAATCGTACTACTATTCGCCCAAAGATGGCAGTAACGGTTTTCTTAAAATCAAAACTAAAAACTTATCGAAGAATTCGACACGTCAATCATTCAATTCAAATGATTGTTGGCCGAGAAGCTCGTAATATTATGTTTGTGCCCTTGACCTGTTACTTATAGGGATTTCAATTACATTATTGTACCTATAGTCAGGGCCGGATTAACCATGTCGGGGCCCCTAGGCAATGCACTTCTCGGGGCCCCTTTATCAATGGTGGACAAACGGCGGGGGGGGGGGGGGGGGGTTGAAGGGGCTTCCAAACGCCTCCTTGTTCCCTTGATCAAATCCTTAACATGGGGGGGGGGGTTTCATTCAACTTTGCCGCATTTTATTAATAATTAATCTGTTCTTTTACTACATTACGAAAGGTACGCCATCAACCCATTCAATAAAAAAACGAATACAATAACCTTTTATTGCACATAAAAGGACACATACATGGAAAAGAAAATATATTTTATTAAAAAAAAAAACATTACAATGAGCCGTCTTGTCACTAAAGTGATCTCTTCCAGACAACCTTCCCCGAAGAATTTTAGCAAGCAGATATGTAGTACATACTGAAGTTTATTTATATTTTAAACATATGATTAGAAATAAAAGCAAAAAATTAAACAAAACAAATGCCAAAATATAAACCACACACGGCACCTTCAATCACTTCAGATACTAAGTAATGTTGCAACAAATAGAAAGAAAGAAAAGTAAAAAACAACTATGGGTATATTTGTTTTAATTATAGACTTTTATTTATTGTGCATGATGTGAACACTAGTTATTTATTGGGTTTTAACGTAATTATTATGATTTTATTGTTTCTTTAATGCGTGTACCTAATGTTATTAACCTATAAATGTTCCTAAAAAAAATAATTAAAACATCTTGAAAGCTGACTTTTTCCAGAACTTCGTTGCTCACTAATTGAAGCAAGTAATTTTTTCTCGGGACGCGGGGCCCCTAGCCGATGCGGGGCCCCTAGGCAGTTGCCTACTCTGCCTTAGGGATAATCCGGTACTGCCTATAGTAGGGTTAGGCAGAGAGAGTGGACCGCCCCACAACTCTGTCTTGGAACCCAATCCCTGATTCATTCACGTCCATACATCGTCACATCCATCGTCCTATTCTGTTATTATGTTGCACTCTTACTGCTCACATTTATAACCATTACACCGATGAAAAGTTTTTCCCAAAATAAATAAATTTGCGTCATCCACAAACGCACAGATTATAATGTACCGTGTTCCGATACGCAGCAAAAATGATTTCATTCGTGTGTTTGTTTGTAGTGATTTAATTCGTTGGTGGAAAGCGCCATAGGTTTTTATGGTACGTTCACATGTTCGTTTCCGGATTGACTGTTAAAGGAATTGACGTGGCAGTCAAGTAGCAGAAAACCCAAAAAATCCTCCAAAGCCTCCATATTTTCAAATATCCCGCCGTAATACTCTCTTCGCCGTGCGAGCAAAGTGAGCATGCGCACGTCATAAAATCAACAATCGCATTTCGCGGTGAACTTCAGACCGCTGTCAGTTGGAAAACGTGATTGGAGGAGTTTAGTGGTGTGTATCTGTGATTCCGTGACTTTTAAATGTTGTGATCGGAGTTATATTTTTTGGATTACCATATTTACAGATGCTCTCTCTGTTTACCAACTCTACATACTCTATTTAAGGTACGTACATCTGACACCAACAATACTCTGCATCGGTTGAGACGCTGCTAATTAATTAATTTTAATTATCAATAAGATAATCGCATTATTAATTTCTATTTAGAAATTTAAATATTTTTGAATGTTATTAAATAATTCTTATGTACTTTTTATCAATTAAATGACACTAAACTGTGAATAAAATTTGACTTATATAAAAGCTACGACAATATAATATAAATATATTGTAATGTTATATAAATCTTATGAATTATTTCTTAAATTTTCAAAAATAATGAAGTATTTACATTTTGAATGTCAGACACTATATCCACAATGCATAAAAAAGCATTTGCGGTTTATTGTTTCGAAATAAATCGCATAAAAAGTGCTAATTTCCCTGTGAAATTACAAATAATAACGCAGAAACCCAACTGCACTTACAAGATTTCGCGAGTTGTCACCGAACGTTTCTACCCATTTCTTGTCCTACTTTTTTCTTCGTTACGGCAAAAGTATGCGGCGCCTACTCAGTACTTAGTACCTTCCAGTACCTACCCAGTACTTACTAGTACCTACTCAACTTCTCGCTCAAACCACACGACTCTGTATAGCTCTGATGACTAATTGAAAAGGAGATATCATTAATCGCGATATATTTAAGCATTAAAGTCGGCAGCCGAGCAGTGGTTGTCTCTAGTCTCTAGTAAGGTGGTGTGATCGTACGAGAAACGCGTACCTGATAGAAACTCCAATGGAGCGATGGATAGTACCGTTTGGACAACAACGATGAAAGTGTCCCACATTTATATTATTTGTGTGCCTCAAGAATTCCATTGTAAACGAATACATCGTGCATTCATTTATAATAATAAATTGAATACTTTCGTGATTTAATTAACGGCATTTAAAATTACTTTTCTTAGAGCAGCATTTCTTTTACACCTAATTACACCAATATAATAAAATTAGGAAATATTAGGGTTATTAAAACTAGGAAATATAGGGTAATTGCTGGAATTAGATTTGACATATATTCCTACGTGTATAGTGACAAGATCAGAATAAGCAGGTACTTCTCAACCTTCCACTTTTCCATCTCCCTCACACTTGCACTTAGTTTCACTACCTATCATTATTTTTTACCTATCATTATTTGTTAGAATCACGTGAGTTACAACGAGCCAGACGAGCCTATACAAGAAAACAAAAAATAAATAAAATTTTAATCATATGGTGTCCCTTTGCTACAAGTCGTACATATACTTCAAAACAAATTTGTAAACAATATTACTACTGCCGTCTATCTTTTTTTGGCGTAGTGTTTTTCGTAATAAACTTTTATGCCTCACATGCCTATCAATGATATCAAATCAATCACTTTCTTCAGCCGTGTATGTGCCGAATCAAGTTGATTCTGAAGCTTAGTGTGTATTAATCACAATAGTTTTTTAAATCGTTAATTAAACCTTAAAAATAGTTTTTTTTTCAATTTTTATTAATAAAATTACAATTAATGAAACTTTGAATCCCATCAACATAATATTCGTTGAATAGTTTGCCACTCATTCTATGAATCTTAAATAGGGGATTAATAAATTGTTCTTTTGCTGTTGCCTTCTCCTATCGGGGGTAGGCCAACATCACTTCAGCCCAGCTTGCTGCAGCCCTGAGCAACTCCGAACTTCTCTCGTATCAGTCACGTTCAATTTGAGGCCAAGAAGTGCGGCGTCTTTCCATCGGTTAATATTTTCATAATTTAATAAAATAAGTACCTGTACAATATTTTGAATACGGAATACGATCTGCATCGACCGAACAGCTACCACAAAACTGATAAAAATATGAATTACATTAACAACAAATATATATGGAAAGCAGTGGCGTGTTGCGGCTAATATTTCGATTTACGTGAATTTGTATTTAGGCCAACGTGTGCATGATAATATGTACATGATTTTTTTTTAAGAAAGTTAAACATTTCTGTGATACGAATAACCCGACAGTATTCGAAAATCTCCTATACCTACCACACAGTAATTATTCAAAAATGTTGCTTGAGTCGTGATGGAGGACTTAGCCGTAGAATCGAACACGGGACGCCTAGGTATGACCCAAACGCGATGCCAACTCAGCCACTGACAGGTCATGATAGAATTCCTTCAGCGCCATCATTATATACGATTTTATGTTTTTTTTTTTTAAATCTATATATATTTGTATGAATGAGAGAGATTTTTGAAGTCTGAGATTCTTTTCATCTCGATAGAGGTGTTTTCTTGTGACTTCAATAAAAATTACAGGCATCAAAATGTAAACCATGCTTTTTAAATTAAAAATTAGTAAATAATTTTAATATTAATTCAATTATTCACTGAAAACAGTACCATTATTTCCTTTAAATATTCTCAATCAGCCTTACAATTCATTTTTGAAGTGAAAACTTATTTAGCACCGTTGTGATTTGAAACTCGGTGAAACAAAAAATAGCGACACTAAACAGAGACAAACACACACATCTATAGCCTGCCTGCGAGAGAATGAGATAGTATAACCAGTCTCTTATTTTTAATGTTTTAATTTAATCATTCCGTCTCAAGTCATTTTTGGAGTGAAAACTTCTTTAGCACCGTTGTGATTTGAAACTCGATGAAACGAAAAATAGCGACACTAAAAAAGACAAACTCACACATCTACACGATTGTAGCCTGCAAGAGAATGAGATAGTATAATCGGTCTCCTCTTTGTGAGGTGCTTCGTAGCCTCCCACTGTTGTCTACTTTAGTTTTCTGAAGTTTTCACTTCTACCGTATGAGAATTGCACACTCTGTTTTTATAATAATTTATTATCTGCTAGTTGAAAAATATGGATAGATACAAAATGTTATTTGTTTTAAAAAGTTAAATGGACGTATAAATAAAATGCTGACTGATTCGAACTGAATGTAGTTTTTCGTGATTTATTTTTGGGGTGTTATGCTGAGTTTCACCACCTCCTTCTTTAGCCAACGTTACGTTAGCGCAACACGACATAAACCCCCAAAAATAAATCAAGATAACACTTTTGGCGTTGAAAATCTCAAATCATATCTGAATGTATTTTCTTTTATGTAATTTTTTTTTACTAATAAAACTTAGCAAATATCTTTTCGTCCCAGCTCACCTTTCGAGAATTTTTGCTGATTCGTAATTATTTGCACCAACAGACATTTTGCTTTATAGTCAAGATAGTGAATGTTGAATAATATGTTAATTTTGCTCTATTACATTTAATATATTTGGTTTATTTTAGATGATAAACCCGCCAATGTGACACTTTTCGTATTCCAACTAGAATAATGGCCGAAACTAATTGTCTTAATTGAGTTCTCGTATAAATTTAATGCTTTAATAAATAGGTAATACAAAGTGACGTAGAACGTCCAGCAGCTGACGGTGATCCGTTATTTTAGAAGTATTTAATTAACGTTTTTTAGAAAGGTAATGAATAATGTAAATGCCCTTGAAATGCACGCGGTGGGAATAAAACCTGTAACCAACATCACATTGCGAAGGTATTTACATGAAAATATCTTTAAAAGGGCTCTATGACAACTCAACAAAGTGACTTTTCAACACTTAAAGTCACTAAAAATTATGAACAAAATAACCCATAACCTAACCTAATGTAACCTATTTTTTTATTCATCACTTAATAACTCTTCAAAGGAGTGATGAATTTGCACATTGTTGAGTTGTCCGGTCACCCTTTAAAAGACCCTCCGGCATAATATTCCTATGATTAATTATTGTTTAAAATCAATATGTTTTTATTATAAGAAATTAAATAAATACATTTTAAACCTTATGTTAAGTTCAAATTTTAAAAACCTTTGCTGTACAAATATGATTTTAATTCGAATGCTATTTGCGTCAATCGTAGGTTACCCCTTTTTCTCGAAATATTTTTTTCTTAATGAACAATTAAAAAATAATAATTATTAGCATCTTGTCCTGTTTTTTAAGGATAATTCGATTTTTAATGCTTTATATGAGAATGACGTTGCAAGAAAAAATTAAAAAATTTGAGCTAGAATTTCCAAACAGAAAAGCTGTGCAAATTTCATAACACCGTAGCTCACCGTTGTGTATTTTTTTTGCATCAGTGTATTTTCTCTGCACTGAAAACTTTACTGTTATGTTTTATATGATGTTTTTTAACATTAATTTTACTTTAACTCTTTTTTTAAACTTTTTTTATTTTACTCAGCCATACTGGATATACTCAATAATTTATTTTGTGTGTGTAATGTGTATACCATTATACACACATGTAAAATATAAAAGTTTCATATTTGATCGCATTCGACAAATATTATATCTAATACTTTGTTATTTTTAAACGACTTCGAAAAGGAGGAGGTTCTCAATTCGACTGTATTTTTTTAAATTTTTACCGTAACCTCAGAACTTTTGACTGGGTGAACCGATATTGAAGATTCTTTTTTTATTTGAAAGCTAGTGCTTCCCGTGTGGTCCCATTTTAATTTGGTCCAGTTCCGACAATGGAATCCATGAGAAAACCATATAAGACTTAAATTTCAAATGGACGAATAACTCAACATTACGCCAACCGATTTCGATGATTCCTTTTTTATTGGAAAGGATGTACTTCAAGAGTACTTTGATGAGAGTTTGGTTAGGTTCTGATTATGGGATCCATGACAAAGTAACGGAACTCTTCAATTCTTAGGAGCAAATTAACGATACTCGGCCGAATCTCTTAATTTGACCCTAACGTCGTTATGGTCAAATTATGTCTGTCTCATATGAGCAGCACGTTTAGTAGTTCTACACATATTTAAACAAATTAGTTAGTGTACTTCAGATTCACTAAAAACCAAAAAATAAACAAAAATTTTAACAAAACAAAAAAACGACTTAAAAAAATGCACTAAAAAGTAAAAAAATAATTTAGTATTCTTCTACAACTTCATAATCAACTTACTTTTTCTACTCATCAATATGTAGGTACGATTGTTATTTTTGGAGTCGGTGTCAGCAAAGGTACCCGGCCCGGCGGCGTGTTCACTTGACAGCTCCCCTCACGCCGCGGCCCCGCTCTCGCCTATCGCCTCGTCAAGTCGCTCGTGCGACACAAGCACATCTCACCTATAACTATGTACTTATGTAGTTAGAAACCTACCTTGACTGAAGACCTTGACCTACCTTAGAAGAATACGAAATAATTTTTTTACTTTTTAGTGCATTTTTTAAGGTCGTTTTTTTGTTTTGTTAAAATTTTTGTTTTTACATACTTAATCATTGAAGACAACATTAGAAACGAAAATTTGAAATGAAAATCAGAAAAATATTCGGTCCCATCCAAGAATTGAACTCAGTACCTTAGCCTTCAGTCGTACCTCTGCTCTAGCCACTGAATTAATTCGACCCTATCGCCTTCGGTAATATTTAACTGTATCATACTTCGACTCGGAACTACCAACAATATCTTCATTTTCTTAATGCGTATTTTTATTGGCTGCTATGTTTACGCGAATTAGTTCAACGGTAGAGCAGAGCCCCGGCAAGGCTAAGGTTCAATTCTTAGATGTGACCGAAAATTTTCTTATTTTTCTGTTCCAAATTTTTGTTTGAGAGTCGTTAATGTTGTCTTCAATTATTAAATATTACAATTTGAGGCGAGTAAAAATAAAAAAAAAGTTATTTTTACAGTTTATTTAAATCGCCCTTCAACCAAGTAAAGGAATATAAAATAAGTATACAATAATAATATAACCAAAATCAATATACGTACCTGTACGTATAGCTACTGTATTTATGTTGGGATTTTAAATGTAATTTAAAATCCCAACATAAATACAGTACATCTTTTGTATATAGGCCAAAGAACACATTCAATGCCATTATTTATTAATAATAAAACAGGTGTCTAATTCGTGGCCTATGAGGATGAATAATTAATAGTTAACCACCTAAGTTCTGTCTTTCTCTAGCAATAACGAAATAAAGCCTCAAATGGAAACTTGAATGAATCTCTTTAGCATAGCATTAAGAATTTACATGCACTTGTTTGTATCTGCAATGCAGGACTTTATTGATCCATGGGTTTTTGGCTTCCTTGAGTCAAAACACTGAAAAGACAGTCTCTAGAATGTAGTGTTTCCGATAAGAAAGAAAACTAATGTCGTCAATTCACATAACCCGTATAATATGAGGCCAAATTTGTCCCAGCTCACATAGGTCTCATATAAATCGTTGTATTTCCGTTACTGTCATGGTGTGATGATCTACACGGTGTTAGAAAGAGAAAATTCCACGATTTATATTCAAATTTAGAATTTAAACATAGAAAAATTTAAAAGTGTACCTCTACAAAACCAAAGTTTTCGATATCAATTTGAGAAAATGTTTAAAATTTAGAGATTTTTTTTATTCATAATTTTTTTTATGAAACGATAAAAACACGAGGTTATAATAACATTTTTAATACATTTGCCTAATAAAATATGCATGTGTTTTTCTTTTCGTTTTCAGTAATATTAGATAGAAAAACTATAAGGTGAGCCATTTTTTAAAATTGTTTATTTTGTATTAAAAAATATATATATATTTCAGAATGATTATCTATAATAATAACATTTTAAAGCATATTTTATCATCTTTCAAAAACAGTTTTTATTTTTCGGATACATTTAGAAATTTTGCATTTTATTGCAAAGCGGAAATTTTATGACTTTCCGACGGAATATTGCCGAGATCTGATGGGTAAAGACCTTCAACTCCTAGGCCCCAAACAATGAAATTGATTATTATCTGTTCAAGAAAGATAGTCTATATATTTTTTTTTATTTTATTTTTTATTTTTTATTTTATTTCATATATTTTTTATTAGTAACAGATATTTGGGTTTTTTTTGGCTACCACACTAGGCTAAGCCCGTGTTGTGGTAGTCGTACATTTAATATTTTAACATTTCAAAAAATATTAAGAAATACTTAAAACTAAAGAGAAAAAAAAGACCATATTTTAAAGAAAAGTAAAAATGAAAATTCAAATTCAAATTTTGAAATACAAAAATTAATAATAAAAATTAAATGTTAAGAACTCAAGTGTTCTGTATAAATTAAAACATATAATTATATAAATCAAAATTAAAAACATATATAAATTTAGTGAAAAACTAAGAGAAAAAAATAACAACATTTTAAAGTAAAATAGAAATACAAATGGAAATTAAAATTTTGAAATGCAAAAATTAATAATTAAAATGTAGTGTTAGAACTCATGAATTCTTTAAAGTGCGTTCGTCCCCTTTCAAAAATCCAATGTTGTACACGTGTTATAAAAAGAGAATTAGAATTACTTGACTTTATGTCAGTACTCAGAGCATTATATATTTTAGGAGCGATGAACCAGAATTGTCGTTGAGCGAATGAGGTGTTAGTTTTTGGGACCACGCAACCCAGGTTTGATGAAAAGCGGGTGTGTGCTTGATGTTGTGGAGCAATTAGTAGATTATTTTTTCGTATATAACAAATGCTTGTTTTAGTAAATAGCTGTCGAATATCTAAGACCCTGATTTTTGCAAAGAGTTCATTTGATGGATGGGTAGGTTGACATTTAAATATAATTCTCAGAATTAGTTTTTGAACTAAAATAATTGGTTTAATAATGGATTCAGCACAACCACCCCATCCCACTATACCGTATATTGCTATGGATTGGAAAAGGGCAAAGTATACGCTTCTTAGAGTCTGTAAATCTAAGATAGACCTAAGGGAGTAGAATATATGGCAGAGTTTACGAAGTTTTTTTTACTGTGTCACCGATGTGAGCTTCCCAACGTAGTTGGTTGTCTATGATTATTCCCAAATATTTAACTATTTTTGATGATTTGAGGGTCGAACACGTACAATTAATATTAGATGTGGTTTCCGGATTGTCTAAATTGAGTGGACACGAGTGGATGATTGGTTTAGGGCAGTTGTTGGATATATCGTATTTGCGTATGGAAAATGTCATATATTGTGTTTTGTCGATGTTAAGTGTGAGGAGGTTTGTGTCAAGCCAATGCTTTACTTTTATTAGAGCATTATTAGTTTTGTTAATAACTGATTGCCATGTTTCATCTTCGAATATTAAGACCGTGTCATCAGCAAATGATAATATTTTTCCACCAATATTCATGGTGGAAAAATATATATATTATTGATAGTCCATATTTGATAAAGTTTGATCACGTTTTATCTGAAGTAAAGAATCATTTCCCTTACTTCGGCACATCAGACACAATTTTCTCGAAATTATTAATTTGGCAGAAAAACTGACAAAGCAGAAACTAGTGAATTTTTTAAACTGATGCATGAATGTTTCATTTGTTGGAAGATTTATTTGTAAACTAGCGGCTACCGGCGGCATTACTAGCAGGTCGGACACGCCTTTCATAAAATCTGAAATTTCTTAGTCCGGTTTCTACACCTGGTGTTGCCCTGAAGATTGGGGGATTCCCTGATATATTAGTTGCAGCTCCATATTCGAGTAACTGCATGTATGATATATTTTCCACACAACCTACTCACATAGTATAACGCAGGTAGATACTTAAAAGTATTGAAAAGGGGCTATAGTTTTTACTGCTTTAAGACGGTATTACCACAGAAAACTAGAAATATGTCATTTTTAAATCAGATTTTAGACGTATTGACTCTTTTCCATAAAAAATTATAAATGGATTTAGAAGGATTGTTCTTTTATCTAGCATTCGCATGTTTTAAATTTGAAGAAAAAATGTTTATTTTTAGTATAATAAGGTTATACCATTGGTCGTTGGCAGATTTGTTAAATTTTCAAAAAAGATTTTGTATTATACCAAATAAATCAATACATTATCTGCGTATCGCATGTTTTAGAATTTTAATTTTATTTTAAATAAAATCATTAAAAATATATACGTACATGTGTTTCTTGACAAAGATTGGTCCGTTTGTGTATTTATTTGCGCACTTACAAACTAATATATTTCAGATTTTTTTAACATTCTTATTTAACTTAGTCATTATTGAAAAATGATAAATACTTATAATCAAAAAATAATTACAAAAAGTACATTAGTTTAATAGTTTTATAATCACGCCTTTCAGCATTTTTGGATGTAGGTATAAATTAAAGCAAATTTGGAATGAAATAAAATCGATATTGAGTTATAATTTTAAAAAGCTGGTACGAAGAATAATTAATTTTTCTCATTGTAACCGCCCTGCACGATCGTAAGAACAACTTTCGACGAAATGTGGATTTTCGGCCGCTGGCTGGTTAAACGTGTTTTCCCTACTTTAAAATGAGGTTTAGTGTCGCATTTCATGATCCCGATTTCAAAGAAAATTAAAAATAGTTTATTCGATTGTAATTTTTTTAAATTTTTGCCAAAAACGAATGATTTTTCCAGTTTTATTTTTGCGTTTCTAGAACAATAAGTTTTTACAGCCTATCTAATTTGTGCCCTCTTCCAGGCGTAATAACACGTATGTACCTGTTTTGTATAGGTATAACATTTGAAATTTTGCTAAAAATGCGAGTTAACAACCGTGACAATGTTACATGCGTGTAATTATGGTGACTCGCGAGTTGTGTCTGTTTTAGTAAGCGTCTTGATTTTCTTGACAACTAAGGAAATTATTTATTGCAATCATTATTAAAATGCACATTTATTTAGTAAGTGAAATGTCATTTCAAAGTACATTAAAAGGGAAAAATAAACCATTTTATTATATAACACATACACGGAATGAGAAGTGAAAAAATCAACTTCAGTTTTTTTACCACTTATAATAAATAATACCTACATAATTTTTTTAATATTCGACCTAGTTGCGCCATTCCTTGGGCCGGGAAGTAGCCAATTTCATTGAGATGTATTTAAAAACTTATTCTGGTTTGACTGAGAATTTAACCTTCCATCCCAGGGACTGACTAAATGAGTGAACACAGTTAAAACTTAAGCCAAATCCTAATTTTTATTTTTTTTATATGAATACCTCACAAGAGTCTCAGCTGCTCCCGTCTGGAGTCAGTGAGACTATGGCATCGCCAATTGGGGTATGTTGTGAGGCTGAAGGTATTGGGGAGGGGAAGGAGGTGGGGAAGAGGAAGGCTAAAGCCATTTCAAGCAACGTTTCAATTCCGAATGGTGGTCTTACACCAGGGCGATACTGAGAGTATCTTCCACTCTGAAACGTGCCGCCAATTTACTATACATATATTATTTTAAATGAATTAATTGTGAAATAACACAAATTAATCAAATAAAATTTATTTGTCCACGCCGGGATTCGATTCCACGACCATCGGATTTCGAGTCAAAAGCCTTATCGCTAGACCACGCCGGCCATCGATGGTATTGAGATTTATTTCGTACGTTGCGATTTTTTTTAATGAGTATTTTTATAGAGTTGTTTGTATTTATTATAATATCCTCTAATTCCAGAGAAATGCGTGAGTGCCACCAAAAGTAATAGTTCGAATGTTAAGAATGTTGATAACATCAACAAAAAACTTACATACTATAATGGGAACGTACCCATACTAAGCAACCCGCCGCTCATTTGTATGGAGCGTGACATTTGAAGACCCCCCCCCCCCCCCCCCCTAAACGTGTCACGTAGTATGGGTACGTTCCCTAAGGAGATTGGATATCAGAGAAACTCCTTTATGTTTATATTTGATGAAATAAGAATGTGGAATTCTGCGGTTATAGCGTGTCAGAACATCCACAAAAAGTTACTGTGGATACAAAACTGTTAACATTAATACAACTTTGTATATAATTTATAATACGTGTCTCCTAGTATACAAAATACACAATAAACTCATATTTACAAATACATCATTTATATCGTGATCAATAACTACCGACCAATTTCACTCTAAACCACAGTGGCAAGATTATTTGAAAAAATTTTATCTGCTGTCGTAATAGATCAGCTAAAAACAGAGGATAACCAGTTCGGATTCAAACCTGCACTGTCAACATCTATGGCAATATATTCCCTAAAAGAAACCATCAGTTATTATAAACTAAGAAAAACGCCAATCTATACTTGCTTTCTAGATTTAAGCAAAGCATTTGACTGTGTATGTCATAATAAACTGTGGGAAAAACTAAGGAAAAGAGCAGTTTCAGAAGATGTAATAGCTATTCTTTCAATTTGGCACACGCAACAAGAAAATATTGTGAAATGGTCTGGGGAATTTTCCAACCCATTCTTTTTGAAAAGTGGCGTAAGGCAAGGAGGAAGCATGTCTCCGGTTCTGTTCAATCTATACACCGATGAGCTTATTCAAAGACTTAATGCCACGAAAATAGGCTGCCATTTAAATGGAGTGTGTGTAAATAACATTAATTACGCAGATGACATGGTTCTTCTTGCACCGTCACTAAGCGCATTAGAGAAACTACTAAAAATTTGTGAAGACTTTGCAAAAAACCATAACCTTTTGTATAATACCACCAAGTCAGTAGTTATGGTTTTTAAACCGAAAAACGAAATCGGCCAAACACCCTCAGTATGGCTAGATGAAAGGAAAATTAATGTTAATCACAGCGTTAAATACCTGGGACATGTCATCACAGACGACCTTAAGGATATCGAGGACATGGAAAGGCAGAGAAGAGCAATATCAGTTAGAGCGGATATGCTGTCAAGACGTTTTTACTCCTGCAGCCCCAAAGTAAAAAGAATACTGTTCAACGCTTTCTGTACCTCGTTGTACACATCAGAACTGTGGGTTGACTACACTGCAACCCAATGGCATAAGTTAAAGGTTGCTTACAATAACGCTTATCGCCAACTTTTCCGCCTACCGAGATACTGCAGTGCTACGGAAATGTTCCTGGAGGGAAGAGTTCATACTTTCCGTGCACTTCTCCGCCACCGCATGGGAAGTTTATGGCGCAGACTGCGCCATTCGAAGAATGCGATCATCACCGCCATGACTGCCTGGATGGAATCTCCCCTGATGACCCTCTGGAGACGGGAGACGATGAAATACCCTCCGTAAACGGATATTTACATTCATTTTAATGTTTACATACATAATTATTTTTTTTTCTCATTTTAATTTTTCATGCTTATTCGTTTATTTAATTTAATTTATGTGTTGTTATTTACTTTTTACCTTAACTTATTATTTATCTTTTTTTGTTATTTTACATTATGGAATGTATTGCATTGCACTTCCCTTGCATACATTCTGGAATAAAATATATTATTATTATTATTATTAAAAAGTCCTAAGTACCGCGTACACGCTTTACACGACAACATTATTTTCACATAGCACTCTTTTTTGGGTGAATTGCCTTAAACAACAAAAAAACATACATTTAAACACCATACATACTCACTACGGTAAGCAATACATTGATTACGGGGAACAATCTATAAAATTACCTTCCGGAAAACATTAGAAATAAATAAAAAAAATCTAGGTACTTAGGTACATTTAAAAAAATATCATTTTTATGTTTAGTCATCAAAATAGTGAAAGTGAATAATATTATAATGTAATGTTTATGTGTAATCTAACGTAAATGTATTTATTTTGTCCGTTGTCACCAGTACTCGCCAACTTCTTTATGGAGAAGTTTGAGGAAGTGGCACTCGACACAGCTTCGGCTGTTCCCAAAGTATGGTGGCGGTATGTTGACGATGTCTTCGCCATTTGGCCTCATGTAACAGAGAAACTGAACGAATTTCTGGACCATCTCAACTCACTCCACGTTAAAATTAAGTTCACATTGGAGCTGGAAAACGACTCTGAGATCCTACCTTTTCTAGATGTGGAGGTGATTCGAAAAGAAGATGTAGTCTAGGACACACAGTGTATAGAAAACCAACTCATACAAATCGGTATCTACATGCTGATTCCCATCACTACCCAGCGCAGAAGAGAGGACTTATCCATACATTGGTGACCCGAGCGACCAGAATATGTGAAGAAACAAAAATCGGAGCAGAACTCACAAAACTGACCGATGCACTGGAGCGTAACGGTTACCCAGCAAGGCAGACAAGGCAAATCATAAGAGTCAAATCTGCACCAAACGAAGACAGAATTGAACAAGAGTCAAAGGGCTGCGCTTTCCTGCCTTACGTTCACAATGTGACAGACAGAATTGCCAGGCTATTGAAAAAAGAAAGCGTCAAGACCGTCTTCGGAACCACGACCAAAATACGAGACTTTTTGAGGCCTGCAAAGACCAAGTTTCCTCTGGAAACAGATGGAGCGTACAAACTCAGCTGTTCTGGATATGACAAGGTTTATGTAGGCCAGACAGAGCGGACGATTTCCAAAAGGGTATCAGAACACTTTTGTGCCTGTAAACTTGGCCACCCTGACAAATCGGCAATCGCCGAGCACTTAATCGAAACCGGCCATTACTTTGGATTTGTCCCTGAGGTCCTGGGAAGACCCAAAACTCATAGAGCACGCCTGATTACGGAGGCAATTGAAATTCACAAAAATCCTATAAATATTAATAGAGACGACGGAGCTAAGCTCAATAGTTCTTAGTATCCGATAATTGACGGTTACATCAAGGCTAAACGCAAAAAAACATGTTGAAGTATATTGTAGCGCCAGCTCGTAGAGGAGTGAAGTTGGCGACACGGTATCGCTCCTAAGTAGATAAGTACAAACATCACCCCTAACCCTAACCCTAACTATTACACATCTGCCCTGATGATGGACACTGTAACGCTGTCCGAAACGTTGGCTATAGAAGGAGGTAGCGCAACACGGCATAATATCCCAAATAATAACAAAAATACTTTTGGCCGTGAAAATCTAAAATCGTATCGTATTTATTTTATTTACTTCTAGTTATTTAAGTGAAAATGTACCTACTTTGGTTTTTTCCGAAATAAAAAAAAAACCTTAATCGTAAATTACCGAACTAATAATTGCTGTAATAATAATAATTTGTATAGCGCCGTTTTCGAAGAATAACCCAAATGACACAGTAATGGTTGTTATATAGATGGCACAGTACGGAATGATCTGCTGAATTCTCAGAACACTCCCGAGTAAGTAGGTAGTTGTTCTCATTTCGGATCATATTGAACTCGTGGCGACCTTCGCGGGGAAACAGCGTCTACCTGCGGAAGTAGGTACCTTCAGTATCCAGGAATCTGCTTTCTCCTCCGGTGACACATCACTTTCTTCTCGGCCCCTCGACGCCGGCCATGCCAGTCCTTCCCCTTCCCCCTCACCACGGGGCAATGATCCAATAACTCGTCATCACATTTTAAATTCACCAACTTTAATCAGTGTCTGGTGGGTCCATCCAGAGGCAAATGCACTCCTTGGCGTAATATAACGGTCTTAGGTATACGAATTAAATGTGTAAATGTTTACCAACTAATTTTCAAAGAAAAGTTTTCATTTTCGTCTTACCGTTAGATCGTTTATATTACAGTTTTTCGAAATCAGATGTAGATAGTTGTTTTCCTATTTTTTTAATGTCAAGTATAAGAATTCTGCTTTAAGGGGTGAGGAAAGGCGATAAAGGGGATTTTTCGAAATTTCATGCAAACAGTGACCTTAATCTTGTTTTGTAAGTCAAGGATGCAAAATTTCACCTGTCTCGGAATAAAACTGTAGATTTTTATTTAAAAAAAAAACCTGACAACCCGTCTTCCACACTCTTCTTTATATTGGCATGTTCCCAAAGGATTTTAAGCTGAGCATATTTGCGGTACTATAAAGGTAGAGGTCATTTTGCTGTCCAATAATATATCTTTTCAGTTAAAAAGAAAAAAAAATTCCATCACACATCCCCTACGCGTGGCGACGGAATCACGTGATATGCGCTCTCTCTCTCCTCTGCATATTATTAATTTATTAATTTTCGGGAAATCGACATTTTTTCGGTTTGTCCATAACTATTATATAGTCAAAATAAAATCAATTATGGATATCCTCCTTGTGACTTTACCTCTAATGAGACAGCATAATAAGGAATAAGTAAATTAAATTTATAAGAAAGAAATATGAAGCCAAAAATTATATAAAACATTCGAATCGCTCAGATTTATGGATTACAAAAGAGGAATAAAAAAAGAATAATTTAACAAAAAAAAAGTTTACTTTTGCACTGTTCTGTGGAAGGAAAACAACGATTATTTTTATCTTTGAACAAGATAATATGTCCCTGTAGACTAGCTAAAATAGTTTGACTTCAAAAATTTATTTGACCTATTTACGTACGAGGCGAGTGAATATCAAATAGAATTCATTCTAAACGTAATGTTGATAAATGCCTATATAAAAACTGACATGAAGATTTTTACTCGCAGCGACGCACAGTGATTCGTTTCATATATGCTAGACGCTAAAAACTCTTACACATGATTAAATTATTTTTAACCTTCTATTGAGGTGTAGTCAACACTAATTTTATGAAAATTAGTGTTAAAAATAATAATTTTTTTTTTTTTTTATTATTTTTTTTAAAAATAATTTTTAAATAATGTGTTAATAGAGTATTTGAGGTTTATAATAAACTTTTTTTTTTTTACCTTACAATAAAGAATTATATTATTACTTAGCTTTATTTAAATCGTATGTGAGATAAACATTACCATTTTGCAGCCAACCCGACGTGTTTTACCAATATTCGTGTCTAAATCTCGTTTTAAATCTTCTGCCAATGTCATTTGGCAGTCCCAAACGTATCCGTTAGGTAAACAATTATACGTAAAAAGAAAAAAAGTGCGTTTTGAGTGTAATAAATTGCTAAAATTACGGCGTATTTTCAAAGATATAAGCCTTATTTGGTTTTTTAACTTTTTTTCATCACTTGCACTGAGCTTATCAAATTCAAATGTACTTAAAATTTTGTTAAACATTCCCTCAAGCCTTTTTTTTCTTCGGTAAACTCTTCCATGTCACGAACAATTCCAGCCTGGAAATCTCGTATGTGGTTCCTGTAAAATGAAAAAATGGTAATAATGAGGATTGGTGTGGGTTAATATCGAAACTGATATGAATAGAATATTAGTTGCACTATTTAAAAAAAAGTTTTTTTTTTGCGATTTTGATATACTCTCTAAGATAAACTCTCGAGAAGGTAGAAATTTAACATTTTTTTAGGCCAAAAAAAAACACAAAACTTATTTATTATTTAAAATACAACTAAAATTATTTACACTAAAGTATTAAGAAAAAACTTTAAAACATAACTTCCAAAGTAGCCTCCATTTTACAGAACCGAAAAAAAACACTTTTCAAATGAAGTACACAATTTTAAACGTCGTGCTGCGACGAGCTAATAAATGCAAATGATAATTTCAAAACACATTATCCTACTTTAGACCTCTGGTATGAGTAAATGCGTGCACTAATCACCCCAATTAAGCATGCATTTATTATCCTGTCTATCTGGTAATGTCGCCATGACGTCATTGTTTGGGAATTCAAAAGTGACTTATTAGCGTCTAGCTTGTATGAAACGAATCTCTGTGCGACGGAAGAAATATTGATTTAATTTGTCATTTATTACCAATATCAATGCAGACTTATGTTTATTGAACTTTTCGTGGAGTTGAGTTTAACTGATACAGTTTATAACTTGTAATATGCGGTTAAGAAAATAGTCATTTTGCTGTCATCCAACAAGGTATCTATTAGTTTATAATAATAATAATAACGTAGTATTTATATAGCGCAGTTTTATGATATTTCACTTCAAGTGCGCTTAATTATAATAAACTTAAAATTAACCTACAGTGTTCCTTACGAGTCCTTAAAAAATTAATTAAATAATGTGAAATAACGAATATACAAAAAATATACAAAGCAATTCCTAAAGAACAATATTAACAACAAGAGTGAGTGCTGTTTTGGCACAGGACAATATATAACGATAAACCATCACGGTGCCATTCAACAAGAATCATTTAAACTAAATTATATAGAACAGGAGGTAGTTAACATTTAGAAATAATACAAATTCAGAGTGCACATAAAAGAAATAGCAAGGAGGTAATCGAAACCAAACAATTACCAGAAACTTGAGGAACATGGCTTATTATAGTACTTCAAACTACAGACCCATCTCAATCTTACCAATTTTATCTAAAATTTTTGAGCGTGTAATTTACGATAGATTAAACAATTTTCTGCTAAAAAAATATCTTATATAAAAAACAATACGGCTTTAGGAAAAAATCGAACACACTAGGAGCAATAAATGACTTAATCAGTAAACTTAGAAGCGGCATTGATGGTGGAAATTATATTTTATCTATATTAGTTGACCTTCAAAAAGCCTTTGATACAGTTAGTCATGACATACTTCTCAAGAAACTCGAGAAAATTGGTGTAGTTGGTCCTGCTCTCAATATACTCAAATCATATCTTAGCAATAGAAATCAATTCGTTAGCATTAACAATCAAAATAGCAACAACGTTCCAATAAACTATGGAGTTCCGCAGGGGTCCATACTAGGTCCACTACTGTTCCAAATTTACATCAATGATATTTCGCAATTAATTTTAAATGGTGAAATCTTTTTATATGCAGATGATACAGCAATTTTCTATTGGGGTAAAGATTTAGATATCTTACTAGAAAATGCACAAACAGATCTAGAAAAAATCAATAGTTGGCTGCAATCAAATGTTTTAACAATGAATGTTAAAAAAACAGGATACATGATCTTAAGCTCAACCCGTAAAATAATTCCTCCTCATGTACCCTTAAAAATTGAAAACAACGACTTGCAAAACCTGATCCAGGAAAAATATCTTGGGCTGTGCATTGATCAGCATTTGACATTTAAACAACACATACAAGGTATTAAAGATAAAATCATCCCCTTAATTAGCGTATTTAGCCGGCTATCATATCTGTTGCCAAATAAATTAAAAATAGGTTTATATTATAGTCTCGTACAATCACATTTAAATTATTTGATTGAAATCTGGGGCATGTGAAACACACATAAATGAATTACAGGTAATACAAAACAAGGTAATCAAAAAACTATTTAATTACAAGCCCAGAACATCCACAAAAAATTATAAATGGAAACAAAACTATTAACATTAAGAAAACTATATGAATACCTTATATACAAAATAATCTCGTACACACAAACACAGAATTCATTAAAACGTCCCAAGTACATAAACACTTTACACGACAACGCGATAACATACATTTAAATACCATCCACACTAACTATGGTAAACAATCCATTGGTTACGAGGGGGGCAACTTATATAATTGCCTCCCAAATGACATTAAAAACGAAAAGAAGCTGGGTATAATTATTTCTAGTTAAATGAGTGAAAATGTAATTTTCTTTAAACTGGAATTAAAAAAAAAAAAAAAAAAAAAAAAATAGTAGATTGAAAAGGAGTTAAAATTCATAAAAGGTATGATTTTTTAAATAAGTTTGTTTTTAAAGCTCTTTTGCTACAGGGTATGATTTTTTAAATAAGTTTGTTTTTAAAGCTCTTTAGCTACAAACATATTATTATAATGATTGTGATTCTTTCTATATTATATTGCGCTGAAATTTATGAAAAGCCTTATATTAGGATTGAGTTTTCCTTTTCCTTATTTTATAAATTTTTGTACTATTTTCAAGTTTAACCCCGCAGGCCTCTGGCATATTCTGTCAGAAGGTGGGATTATTTTTGATTTGCAAAAAATCCAAATAAATTAAATATTTCTGAACGTATCCGAGAAACTGTTTTTGAAAGATAATAAAATGTGCTTTCAAATTTTATTATATTTTTTTTTTTATAGAGCTGAGACGGTTTGTGTATAGGCCATAGGCGTATTGTGCTATCTTTTATTTTATCGCATTCCTTTAACAGTAACCCGATGCCTTTAATAAAGTTCACCAAGGTTGTCGTTGGATATGAGTAGAGACACTGATTCATAGCATTAACGATATTTTCGCGAATTATAGCGATTAATGGTGTTATTAGCGATAAATACGTTAAAACGCGAAATAGCAGTGAATTTTTTTTACTTTCAAAAAATTGAGTGATGGTGTTTTCCCTACCAAAATCTTAAAGGTTGTGCAGGAGGTAAATAACTAAGTTGTCTTAATCCAAATAAGAGAAATGTCAGAAGAGTTCTGTGAAACTGGCATCTCATATGCTGAATCGTCAGGACAACAGCACTAATCTATTTCTTGAGAACGCAGGTAAAATGTTCAATCCTGAGATTGTAGGTCAGAATGTCCAGCGATCGGACGCTATTCTTTTAGCAAGTAAAAGTAGATTTGCACCAACATTCTGTTGATGACGGTAAATTCCTGGAAGGTGCCAGCTATTTTCAATGAGAGCTTGTAAAACAAGTGAGGGATGAAGTCACTGTAGACATAATTCAGCTACTCTTAGCTGTAAAAATTGTTCACAGAGAATTTGCTGAGGCAGCTCTGATGGCCCCTGTGAAGATTTTTTAGTCGCTATAATCTTGTATTGACAGATCGTAGAATGAACATGACACACTCTACTGTAGAAACATGTGCCATGTTGAGTTTCAATCAATAATACAATAAACATGTTTCAAGTGATTTTGCTAAATTAATTGTTTTTCTCCTCTTGCCGCCTCCCATTCCTTGGCGTTATTATATTTAGCTATAAACGCTATGAAAACGTAAAATTAAAGCTATAAAATCTATTTTTTCAATAATTAATGCTACATTTCAGAAAAATTAATGCTATAAATCAGTGTCTCTAGATATGAGGTTATATCTTCTGGTTTCACAATGTGTCTTCTCATGTCACATCGCTCCTCTTTATTCCCCTTGGATCCCTGAAGACCTCACGAGGGAAGAGGGTCTCTCTCCTGAAGACCCTGATCCCTGAAGGTCCCACGAGGGAAGAGGGCCTCACCTCTCCTTTCTACTCCTCCTTGGTTCCCTGAAGGCCCCACGAGGGAAGAGGACTTTATCTCTCCACTCCTCTATGGTTCAAAGAAGAGGGCCTCATATCTCCTCTCTACGCCTCCTTGGTTTCCACGATTGAAGAGTCCACTCCCCCTTTATTAATTCCTTGATTATCTTGTGTACAAAACATTATCATCGGATGCCAAAGGCTTATTGTATAAATTTAATCTAGGTATTGCGTCCTTTATCAACTATCAACCGATGTCTACCCATTGAATGAAGAAATGCTAATATCATTCTAGATTATATTTATACATCCTTACGGCATACCTACACGGAGTCCTAATTATTATCTCTCTTGATGAATTTCTTCCTTTTTTCTTCACTAAATTTGATTTGGGTCTTCTTAATTTTGGCTTTGCCTAATAATACCATATTCATCGTGGAAGAATCAGCGGATTGTCATGTTACCAATATAAATTCGAACAACGCTGATACCGAATTATTTTATAAATAATTTTGTTAACAGGTTGTTCATTAAAAGTTAGAACACATTTCAGTGAAAACGAAAGATACGTTTGTCAGTAATCCACCTATTTTTTAAATATGCATAAGCATTGATATTATGTTTGGAAAATTGTTTGATATTGTATTTATTCTTTTTCATTATTGTAGTGTATCTGCTGTAATTACTATTGCAAGCCCTTAATTGTTTCATCATACATCCTGACGATAAGCTACTACTTGAATATTATTTCATAACTAGCAGACCCGGTCACACCTTGCTGTGCCTAACGAAATCTTTATAACCAACGCCATCTGTTAAATCAAATCCACACCACGCTGCCCGCTGCCTGATGCCGCTTGGCCAGATATATTATGTATTTCAACCAATTTACACAAAATCTTAGAACCAGAAATTATACACCTAAAAACCTTCCTCATGAATCACTCTATCTATTGGTGAAAACCGCGTGAAAATCCGTTGCGTAGTTTAAAAGATATAAGCGCACATACAGCGGGAGCGACTTCATTTTATACTTAGTAAAGATAAGAATATAAAGTACTAATATAGCTTAAAAAACACAAGTTTAAACGCGCGGTGAAGAGACGAACCTCACTGTAAACCTAAAAGTTTTTATTTTTTTATTTTAATTCTCTAGAATTTGAAGATATTATCACCCGTTTCTTCCTGATATGATTTCTACTCTCCTGTGTAGGGTTTTAAGGGACGTACTTGATTTACTTTAACCAGTGATTCCAGACATTATTTGGAATAAAAAATGTAAATGAAATTTTGGTCTCCGGTGACTTTTTTAATATACTTTTTAACTTTTTTTTGGCAATGCTATTCAAAGAAATAAATTGTTTCTCCCTTTATGTCCTTTCCCATGCGTCCCCGTTCCCCTCCCGCGTCTCCTTCCCCTCCCGCATTCCCCTTCCACCTTCCTCGCCTTCCCTTCCCTCGTGAACCCTCCCGCGAACCCCACTTCCTTCGTTACCTCCTCCTCCTGCCTTCCCACCCTGCCGCTAAAATATATGAAATACACACATTTTCAAACCGCTCGCGCACCACCTATAGTATTTTTTATAAAATTTTCATAATGCCCTGTTATATATAGCCAATGACCTTCGCGGGCGTGCGCACAACAAATCACCAAAGTTTCATCGCAATCGGATGAACGGTACCTATAGGAGCGCATAAAATACGAACAAACAAACAAATTATTGATTTTTGTAAAAAAGTAGATTTAACATGTACCTACCATCTATGAATGTAAAAATTAAAATATGATAACTAAATAAAAACAAACAAAAAAGGTCTGTTGTAAAACTATCACACCAATATTGCCCAAATATTTTTCTCTTCGCATAACAAACGTTTTGCGCGAGGCAAGTTTTAGGTCAAGGCTCGACTCTTATTGATTCGCGACAAAGTTCTAGTTCGTAGCAGACATTGGTAAATAAAAGCCAATTGACGAGGAAAGAATACAATTATGTATTTAAATTGCCACCATTTTTGTACAGCGCTCTTGCTGTTTTATTACTCCGATCCGTGTCCATATGATTTGGGTCGATGGCTTCATTCATAGTCGGTCGTTGGCCCACGCGAGGTGAATATAAATGGTCAATAAGTTAAATTAGATATTGACAAACACAGCGTGTTACTTTGTTGTGACATATTTCCAAATCTTCCCATATGTGCTACTCACATAAGTTGCACTCTAGCACAAATTCTTGAAAAAGCATGACATAAAAAAAATTATCGAAAATTTATTCGGCGAAAACGAAAGTGCATCTATCATAAATATACGTTTTAATCGATTTTTATTTTATTTTATTTCTAAATTCGTTAAATTCCTTGCAATGAATGTCTTAATTCAGTTTTATCCTAAGTTAATCGGAAAATATTATTTTGCTAATTTAGGTAAGTATAGTTGTAGCTAATTATTAATTAAAATAGAAATTCATAGATAAAATGTATTTATGTTAGGTTAGCAGAGCTGTATTTTCGTTTTTTTGCGACTCTTCGATTGAGTCTTAAATTTCGAAGTAGGTATGTAGTTTCACTAGCTTTTAGTAAATGCCTGATGGCAATTTTAATCAATTTTTCATAAAATTGATTTCGGTGGCATCCCTTTTGTAATGCTTTGTTAGGTCCTGCATAAAACCATGACATTTATAGATGGTATTTTTCAATACCTATCTACAAAATTTTCAGCCGGATCTAAAATGATTGTGCGAGTTTTGGCATGCGGGAGATCACGTAAATGTGCCGAAATATTAATAAATACAAAGGAACCGGATGTTGCGCATGATAAAGAAGGCGGTGAAACCCTTTCTTTTGGAGATGTCTTTTAATTTTTATATAAGAAAAACTGACAATGGATATTACTGTTCCATAAAAGGCAAACGTTTGTATCATCCACAGAAAATTGGAAATTTCATAAAACGTCTAATAAGATTTCAAGGTCTCTAAAGCAATTTGCTATAGATCGTGTTGTTTGGTTGAAATAATTTTGAAAGTCGTTGTTCGAGAACTTAGTAAGCGCGTTTTTACAAAATTACATTTCCTGTATGAATCCGGCGTGATTCAGACTAGAATTTATTTAGACCTATGGTGATTCCTATCGCCTACCGATCCGTGTCGCTCGATCGATAGAAAGTGCTTTGGGAGCGTTTTTATTATGATTTTGGGCAATGGACATCCTTTGTGCACTTACTTTATTATAAACATTGTAAATAATTCCGCATCTTTTGTTAAGTTCCACATTTGATACAATTTAAAGGTTTACGTTTTATAAAATTCATTAATTAACTTTTTTCTCGGGCCTCGTAAAATTTTCACTTTCTTTGTATGCGCTATATCTAATTGATGAGAGGGAAAGGCGCTGTTGAAAAATTTATTTGAAAAGTGGACAATGGGCCCACAAAGGTTGGGAACCTGTGATTTAGACGATTCGAGATAAACTTTCTTATTACGTTGAACAATCATACGCATACGTGTAGGTATGTAAATAAAATGCACAATCTTTCCGAGAATGATTACTTTGAGGAAAACCCAGAATTTTAATAATATGATTTGGCAGTAGTTGCCTGTAGGTAGGTAATCAGTAGAAGATAAAAACACTCTCAATTCGTGCCAGAAAAATACAGCCATAGTGGATGTCTTGACGTTTTTGTCATGGCACAACATATATAATGATGTCCTGTGACAGCATAGTTTGACAACAGAAATGGTGTTGAATTGGGGTTGGGAACAAATTGATATCAATAATAATGATTATTGCTGTCAGATGTTAGTTTTATTTGGTGTGTATGTGATTATTTACTCGGGTGTTATAATTTTATTAAAGTAGTAGCTGAATTCCCTGGCATTTTACAGAGTTTTTCATAATCAGACTTTGACATTGACGTTTCTCCTTTTTTGCGTTCTTTTTGAAGGGAAAACTTCTTTAACACCATTGTGATTTCAAACTCGATGAAACGAAAAAACGATAAACTCGTAGGTACATCTATAATATATAGAATTTGCGAGAGAATGAGATAGTATAATCGGTCTCCTCTTTGTGCGGTGCTTCGTAGCCTCCCCACTCTTGTCTACTTTTGTTTTCTGAAGGTTTCACTTCTACCGCGTGTGAATTGCACATTGCTTTAAACATTGAGTTTTTATTTATTTAGCTTATTAATTATCAACGCCCCGATGTACTTTTACATGATTTAGTGCATGTTACAGAGCCAAGATTTAAATGTTTTCATAACAAAAAATGTAAAGAAATTAATATAAAACATGGTCGGTATGAAAGCACAATCAAATGTAACATAATAATATACCTATAAAAAAGACAGAAAAGTGTAAGAAAAGCATAAAATAATTTACTGTTTATTTTGTAGAAATCCTTAACAAAAAAATAATTTGAATTTAAAACATGTTTTTTCTTGCTTGTTTGTTTTTATTTTGCGAAAAATTCTTCCGTAGCATTCTTATTTTTACATGCGACATCAGTTTCGCCTTCCGAAGGCATTTTAAAACCATAGTACCTAAAGCCACGAAGTCTCTGACAAACGACTGACACTATTAATATCAATTCTAACTAATTTTAACTTTAGTTGAGAGCATAGAGATTCGAGCTTTGCTCTTCAAGCTTTGTGCTTTGAGCTTTAAGCGTTGAGATTTAGCATTTAGCTTCGAGCTTTGAGTTTTAAGCTTTTGGTCTTTAAGTTTGTCAAGAAAGTCAAAGAAAGTTTTATGTCCCAGGCATTGCCCGAGCTTTACGGCTTTAATTCAGGTGGAGACAGTAATGATTTTCTTATTTTGGACATCAAGTGTACAAAAAGGTTGGAAAGAGATGGGGGTAGCTTTTTGAAATCTCATGAAGACAGTGACGTTCCTCTTGGTGTTTGCATAATTTCATCAATGGCGGAATAAAACTGAAGATTTGTATAAAAAACAAAGCCACACCGGGATACTTCTTTATCTTATAGACATTAATAGATAATATACACATAGCTGATGTCTCTGGCGTTGCCCGGGGTTTTTGGAGTGTTTTTCGAAATCTAATGTGGCATTTAGGAATTTTTGTTTTATTTTGAACGTTAAATTGCATAATTTCAGCAAAAAGTATTAAAATCCTTTATTTTACGTAGATGCAAGACGTCAGCATCAGAAGTATCGTGAGCAATTATTGTCATTGTGGGAATTGTCCTTCAAGACGGTCAATCACTTCAACTCCCAGCCATTGAGGTATATGTATCAATGCTCCCAGCACATGTCCAATACAAACAGTACAACCACCTCCACTATAAATACACCTACTACAATCTACAATGTAAGTTGTTTCATACAGAGTGATGTATTCACGAACCTACTTACCCCACACTTGCCTTCTTGTCAAATGTGGTAGCAATGACGATATTTTGTTCTAAGTTGTAACATGTCACTATTTCCCCGCAGTTACGACGGGCCGCCAAACAACTTGTTCTTGCAACACACTCCTTGCTTCATTTACATTCAGCAATTTCAGCATGTATCATTTTTTGTGTTTTTGGTTTGCTCAATACTCACATTTTAATAATTTTCGGCGAATTCGTAACTATAATAACTTCTTTTTTTTTTAAACCGACCCCTGGGGATGTAAGTTCTTTATATTAATAAAAACAATACCTTACCATAAGTATATTTTACGTACAATGATTTTAAAATTTTATAACCCGTTTTTCAACTATAAAGTTAACGATAGGCACCAGATTTTATTTTTCTAGACGATGAATTAATAACTTTGGGGGGGAAACGTTTAGAAATATCTTAAATATTTGTTACACGTTCTTCAGAATTAATTAAAAGGACACGGCGGAAAGGTCGAATCTCCAGGCCTGCTGGGGCGAATTCTACCGTACGTCTGTCCAATACGTGCCGCGGGTATATTTTTGTTTACACGCTTTCTTCACTTACGTCGTTAAGATTCCCACTTTATTTTAGATAGGGTAGGGCAAATTCGACAGTAGATCCATCGAATACATCGGGTTGCGATTTGCAATTTGTGTACACGGCTTCTTTACTCACCTCGTTAAGAGCGTTTAACCAGCCAGCGGACGAAAATCCACATTTCGTCGAAAGTTGTTCTTCGGATCGTGCAGGGCGGTTACAATGAGATAGATTAATTATTCTCCGTACCAGCTTTTTTAAATTATAACTCAATATCGAATTTATTTCAATCCAAATTAGCTTTAATTTATACCTTCATCCAAAAATGCTGAAAGGCGTGATGATAAAACTATTAAAATAGTCTACTTTTTGTAGTTATTTTTTGATTATAAGTATTTATCATTTTTCAATAATGTCTAAATTTAATAAGAATGATAAAAAAATCTGAAATATATTAGTTTGTAAGTGCGCAAATAAATACACAAATGGACCAATTTTCATCAAGAAACACATGTACGTACATATTTTTTAATGATTTTATTGAAACTAATATTAAAATTCTAATACATAACTCTGCTAGATAATGTATTGATTTAATTTACTGCATGATTACATTATTTGAAATGGGTGTGGTATAATACAAAAACTTTTTTGAAAATTTAACAAATCTGCCAACGACCTATGGAATAACCTTTTTATACTAAAAATTTAAAAAAATTCTAAAAATTTATTACATACGAATGCTAGATAAAAGAACAATCTTTCGAAATCCATTTATAATTTTTTGTGGAAAAGAGTCAATACGTATAAAAACTTTTTTGAAAATGACGTATTTCCGGCTTTCTCTGGTAATGCCCTCTTAAGATTCTGAATATATTTTAGGGTGTATATTGTCGTCTTCATATATCAACTCAAATATACCCTTCTGTTATTCTGACTCTTGACATGGCCCTATTAAAGTATTTGGTTCAATTGATTTTGATCCTTCCTCGGACATCCCCGACTTCTACCATTCACATTCGTGTATTTTCATCTTTATATTAATATATTATATATAACCAAAAGCTCCATTAGATTGAGATGTGTCAACCCCCGTCACAATTAATTGGTGATCAGATCAACTATTAGCGCCATTTACTATTTTTGACGTTTCTCGGCCTTTCTCAGCGTTTTATTAAATTGTGATGAGCCGTCAAGCATAACGGCCATGTTGCTAAGCTTTAGATTTAAGGCCTTACTAATAAGCGTGTTTTAAATTTTACGCAACTGATAAACAAACTTTATTTTATTATTATTTTTATTTATTTTATTTCACATAATACCTACGACGACCTCCGTAGTCCAGTGGCTAAGACTCTTGACTCACATTCCGGAGGTCGCGGGTTCGAACCCGGCATGCGCAAATAAATTTTATTTGATTAATTTGTGTTATTTCACAATTAATTCATTTAAAATAATATATAGTAAATTTGCGGCATGTTCCAGAGTGGAAGATACTATCAGTATCGCCCTGGTGTAAGACCACCATTCAGAATTGAAACGTTGCTTGAAAATGGCTTTAGCCGTGTTTAGTGACCAGATCTGAATCTCCCCTCTACCTTCAGCCTCACAACATACCCCAATTGGGGATGCCATAGTCTCACTGGCTCCAGACGGGAGCAGTTGAGATTCTTGTGCGATATTCACTGTAAAAAAAAATAAATCTAACATTTTTAAATACAATTCAGCAATGTCGGCCTCACTGGGTAGCTCACCTGTGCTGAGGCCTCCATTTTATAAAACAAAATTTTATACATAATACATTAAAAATAATATAAAAATAATGCTGCATAAAAAAAAGCTAAAATTAAACTAAAAATATAAAATTATAATTAAGGAAAAATTATAGGTAAAATGTATTTTTTATGATGTGTTTTATGTTTGTTTTTGTGTGTTGCTTGTATATGTTTTATTCTTATTATGTAATGAGATTTTGGTAATATTGTCTTTTTTGTTTTTTAATCCATTTTTTAATTTTGAGTATGAATTTATTTTTGTTTTCTTCTATTTTATTTTCAAGGGTAAGAGTGTTAAATGCTTTTATAGCATGGTATTTATGGTGCCTTTGTCCAAATCTTGTATTCACTGCCGGAGTTTTTATGTTATTTTTGTACGATTGTCTAACTGGTCTGTTAGTGATATTTTGAGATTGTTGAAATTTGTTTTTTTGGTCGAAAATGTAGTTTAGTAGAGTTTTAAATAAAATATTAATGTAGAATAAATGGTTATTTCTCAGTTGTATTGTTAAAAGGGGGTCGGTGTTTAACTATTAGTTACATCTCGAATGTCAAAAACATAAAATGTCTTTAATTGCCAATCAAATGTGACGTAGGTTGAAACACCCCAAACAAAGAATTTATTTTATTTTATTTTGAATTTAAGATATGATTACTCCTAATCGTTTTTATCTACATAATAACATGAAGTCATAAAGCCACTGAACTATTATTTTGAAATGAAAATGACAACTTGTATTTGACTCAAAAGTTGAATGTTAAATGTTGTTTATTTATTTTTATTTACAGCTGATACATATAACATCTAGATTGAAATAATTTTGAACGTGAGAAACAAATTACGGCCGGCGTGGTCTAGCGGTAAGGCTTTTGACACGCAATCCGATGGTCCCGGGATCGAATCCCGGCGTGGGCAAATAAATTTTATTTGTTTAATTTGTGTTATTTCATTTAAAATAATATATAGTATATTTGCGGCATGTTCCAGAGTGGAAGATACTCTCAGTATCGCCCTGGTGTAAGACCACCATTCAGAATTGAAGAGTTGCTTAAAATGGCTCTAGCTGTGTTTAGTGACCAGATCTGAATAGCTAGATACTTCCCCACTATCCTCTTCCCCACCTCCTTCCACACCCCACTACCTTCAGCCTCACAACTAACCCCAATTGGGTAGTGTTGGGTAGGACACGATATCAGGATGAGTTTGTATGAGGTACTCAAATATTGAAATGAGGTGTTGAGGTGTACCACCTCATTTGAGGTGAGGTGTTACAAAATATTTTCGCTTACGGGGGGGTATTGGTTTTCTAATAAATACCGGGGTAGCGGTACCCATACCCGCCTCCCGTGTCTGTTATTTTTGTAATACGACAAATGGATATAAAAAAGGCCTACCCCCCCCCTTCACCACCTCTGATCCCCTCCCTGCACCCCCTCTGATCCCCCCCCCCCCAACACCTCCTCTTATCCCTCCCCCTCCTCAGCAACCCCCTCCACCTCATCCTCCCTCCCTTGGGAGCTGTTGGGACTCTTGTGCGGTATTTACATAACATATAACAATAATTTAAATTAAAAATATATTTAAAAAAATATTTTTTTGAGCAGTTGGTACTGTTGTGCGGTATTCACTTATCAATACATATTAATTTACAATAAAAAATATTTAGAATAAAAAAAATAAAAAAATTTAAGCAGTTGGGACTCTTGTGCTCATAAATTATTGTTATGTGTATTCACATAACAATAATTTACAATAAAAAAATATTTAAAAAAAATTTTTTGGAGCAGTTGGGACTCTTGTGTTCATAAATTATTGTTTTGTGTATTCACACAACAATAATTTACAATAAAAAAATATTTCAAAAAAAAATTTTTTTTGGAGCAGTTGGGTCTCTTGTGCTCATAAATTATTGTTATGTGTATTCAAATAACAATAATTTTCAATAAAAAAATATAAAAAAAAAATTTTTTTTTTGGAGCAGTTGGGACTCTTGTGCTCATAAATTATTGTTTTGTGTATTCACATAACAATAATTTACAATAAAAAAATATTTAAAAAAAAAAAAAATTTTTTCGAGCAGTTGGGACTCTTGTGCTAATAAATTATTGTTATGTGTATTCACATCACAATAATTTTCAATAAAAAAAATTAAAAAAAAATTTTTTTGGAGCATTTGGTACTCTTGTGCGGTATTCACTTAACAATAATTTAGAATAAAAAAATAAAAATTTCGGAGCAGTTGGGACGCTTCTGCGGTATTCACAATATATGAATTGGCTTACCCTTATATTCCAATATCTTTGGCTTACCCCATCACCACCTCACGGTTCTAATACAAAAATGTCATAGAATATACAAACACTTCACGCCTCACCACCTCATAAATTTGTCCCAAACTATGCGTGACATGACATGTAGTTTAATACATCAATCACCTCACACCTCACCTCATATTTGTCCCATACGTGACAACGTGACATGACATGTAGTCCAATACACCAACCACCTCACACCTCACCTCATATTTGTCCCTTAAATGACATGAATGTAGTCCAACAAAACAAACCACCTCACACCTCATGTTTGTCCCTCCTTCATATTTGTCCCCCCTTCATATTTGTAGTAATACAAAGAAAAAGAGTTGGTACAAATACATATTGTGAGGTGGGGGGACATTTTACGTGTTTGCATGGGACATTTGAGGTGCCTCTTGTATGAGGTACTCAACACTACAATTGGGATGCCATAGTCTCACTGGCTCCAGACGGGAGTAGCTGAGACTCTTGTGAGGCATTCATATAAAAAAATGTAAAAAAAAAATTAAATATAAATTAAAAAAGAAGTAAAAATACTTAAACAAAATAAGGTGCAGATAGGTTACAGAAAGACAACAGAAAATTTAAGACTAGGACTGAATATTAATTATTAATGATGATACGCTTTTCGAATAGGTATTCATTAATTACTGAGATTTTTGACGTGAGAATGCTTATTTATTTAAAGATATCTATTTAAGAAATGTCACGACCTTTACATCGACGAGATATCAAACTACAGAACTTCAGCTTCCTAGTTTATATCAAACAAAATTACTCACAACTGGTTTCTAAACTATTATCTAATATTGATAAATTGCACATACGAATAAACCGCCTTGGTGATTACTTGGTGTTTGTGACATAATTTTTGACCTCATTTATCTGAAGTGATTGACAATTAAACAATAAGTACATCTCTTTACACAATACTTCCAATAGTAGGTAGATGATGTTATTAGTTATATTTGTGTATGTTATTATACATATAATGTCAGGAAAAATCTAAATAGTTAAACATAAATTAACTCAAATAAAATGTAACTAATGGGAAAACCAAACGAACTTATTACCCTAAATATAGGCAATCAAAATATTGAAGAAGTAGAAGAAATTAAATACTTTAATTAATATTTGGGAATCATAATCGATAATAAGTTAACCCCTCCGAATTTTCGAGAATATTCGCTTTTGGTGTCTCTAACGAAATGACATTTTACGAAAACTTTTTGTTATTACCGCTTCACAATTAAAGCTCTATAAATGAAACATTTCTGAACGTAGCCGAATAGTAAAAACTGTTTTAGAAAGATTACAAAATAGGCTTTCAAATTATTATATTACAAATAAATATTAGCATTTGTAAATATTAAAATTTAGAATGCAAAAAAATGTAAAAATGACTCACGTGATGTTTTTATGTGAAAACGGTACTAAAATCACAGATTATGTAAACAACAATACTTATTCTATTGTATATATGTGTAATAAACATTAATGTCACCTTACTTTTTTATCATTTCATACAAAAATATTTAATAAAAATTTAAAATGTGGAGCGCGGTGGAGCCGCCGGTAGTAAATTTCGCGGGTAAATATTTTTGTCAACTACACGACTGGCAGCTGATTCCTGTTATGTATTTCGATAGATAGGGATGTGCAGCTTGATCTACTATCGACCTTTTACTTTTTGTTTTAGGGATGTAACTAAAACAATAACGGAGTTAGAACGATTTCTACGGAAACACACGCGCTGACCTAGGTATAAACACGCTTATTGTACTTGACTGCTGTCCTATTTCTAACGTTTATATCTGCTTACATTGCGGAGGGGTTGAAACCTCACACTAAGGGAACGTACCCATACTACGTGACCCAATTTTTGCAATTTTTAACCCCCCCCCGGTGACCACGTGTAGTATATTCCAAGACCCCCCCCTACAGTTTTCACGTAGTAAATCATAAATATGGTTTTGATACATTTCTTGCTAACAAAAAGTTTTTAAAAAATTGATTGGCTTATATTTGTCTTTATTAATACGGCGCTTGCTGCATGACGGCAAGAGTGCATGCATACCTATAATTACAAGTGGAAAAATATTTAAAAGTTAATGGAAAAAATATAAAAAGATTTCTAGATTGACTACGTGATAAAAACCTAAGCCCCCCCCCCCCCATTGTGACCAAGCGTGGTATTTTGAAGATCCCCCCCCCCTAAACAGGTCACGTAGTATGGGTACGTTCCCTAACTTTGAAATGTTAACTAAAACAATTGCTAAAAAGGGTTAATTTCTTAAGTGGGATAAAGGGAAAATTAGATATTAAAACAAGGAAATTGGTCTATAACCACTATAGACATCCGACCTGAATTATTGCACAAGTGTAATCTTTCTGAGCAATAAACCACAAGTTAAAAGAAAGGAAATAATTCAGAATCATCGAAAATAAGTTAAAACTTAACACTAACTTTGAAATGTTAACTAAAACAATTGCTAAAAGAGTTAATTTCTTAAGTGGGATAAAGGAAAAATTAGACATAAAAACAAGGAAATTGGTTTATAAGCACTGTAGCATCCCACCTGAATTACTGCACAAGTGTAGTCTTTCTGAGCAATAAAACACAAGTTAAAAGAAAGGAAATAATTCAGAACAGAGGCATGAGGTCTATATTGTGCTGAAGCAGAAACACTATGCAATGCCAACTAAAATTCTTAAGTATGTGGCAACGATTAGTCTACAATATCCTAGTATTTATTTATAAGTTAAAAAATAAAACGTTACCAGATTATATGTTGAATAATGTTAGAAATAATAGTACAGTTCATTGTTATCCTGCGAGAAACTGCAACGATTAAGCTTCCTAAAAATAATTTATCGGGAACACAAAACAATATTTATATTAAAGGTTTTAAAATGTTCAATAACTCCCTGCAAAAGTTTTGCAGTTTTTCGTGAATTATATCTCAATGTTCTGAAGTCCAAATTTTAGTAAATAGGTATAAATAATATTGTAGTAGTTTTAGAAAAGAAAGTATTAGATTTAAGATGTCAAATTTTATAACTAAATAATTTACACTTAAAAAAAGATGTGGCTATTTCCGAACTAACGCATTATTTTAGTTACCGGTCAGATATTTTAATTGAGGGCAATTCGATTGTTAGTTACCCACTTTATCTAAATCAAAAATATTATCCCTTCGTATTTCTTCGTAATCAATACAAAATCATCTTACCTGTAAAGCTGAAATCTCACTCCGTATAATAATAATAATTATTATTATTGGATGATTTTTACAGCGCCATTTTTGTGAGAATATAGTCGGTCTTCTTAAACTCAGACGTTATTAAATTTGATTTTTTGATTTCAATCAGCTTTAGAGCTTTGAAATATCCATTTAAGTCTGACGTTAGATTGTCTGGTCCATGTTTTTAATTTGTTTAATAAGAAGAAAGAGTGTTGACACTTGAAGCTGGTAGAAAACTTAATATACCTATACAGATTTAAAACTTGTACCTAACTATTTTAACAAACAACAAATTACGGCATTCCAGGGTGGGTTTAACTTTTCTAGATTTTTTTCAAACTCGCTTGCGCTGCATTTTTTAATGCATGTTAATTTCGCATACCTATCGCACGCGGCAGATCTTCTTAATCTAGGTCGTTGGAAACCTCACCGACACTATGGAAGCATTTTATTTTTCCTGCTTCCGTGAAATTAATTATACTTGTTTGACTCTAAGTAAACTTATCAATGCCAATAATAATAATATAAAATAATAATAATAATATAAACATTGAAAATGGAATATTTCCATCAACCTAAAAAAGCCATTACATTTAACAATGCACAAATCCGGGGATTCGAAAGAAGTAAACAATTCACGCCCAATATCGTTAGTAAAAATATACCTAAAAGTAATTTAAATAAATTTTGGTTATAAAAACAAAAAAAATTATTAACCCTAGTCAATACGGTTTCAGAGAAAAACTAAGCACGCAAGAAGCAATTGCAGAATTATAAAACATTAGACAGAGGAAAAAAATGCATAAGTATTATCACCGACCGCCGTAAAGTTTTTGATGGTGTTTCACATTCAAAGTTAAAACTCAATAATATAGCTAAACTGGCAAAGCTGAATCGTTAAAGAGTTATCTATCAAAAGACTCAGCAGGGGAAAGTAAACAACGAACTAAGTGAAATCGAAAATATAGATTTCCAAAAAGAACTGTGTTAGGACCTTTACTATTCATATTATATTATGTTAATGAACTTTTTGAACTCCCAATCATTGGAAATATGTCTTATTCGGGGTTATAAAACTAGGGTTTGACGAAAACTTATTGTCGCTTGTTGAAAAAACTAATTTTCTACTTTTTAGCCCAACAGAGAATATCTGAAATATAAATGTAAACATTAAAATTCGCGAACGAAATTGTCTAGGTACTTCGAATTACATCCTGTAACTCGAATTATGTACAAGCAGTAAAGAAAAAAATAAAATATCTTGGAATATAGGCCACTTGCATCACATTTAAAAAAAAAAATCTGGTTTAGGCAAATGTTCTAAGACATTCTGTATTTTTTTTTTAAATTTTTATCCGTATTTTTGAAAACCTGGGAATTTTTTGAAAATTTCAATCCGAAAAATCAGACCATTTTTTATAAACCGGAAACACGGGACGTAATTTTATAGATGCGAAAAACGATAATTATACAGCCGAAAATCATAAAAAAAAGAACGTTTTCCACACGAATGGCACAGAGAATAACGAGGCATAACAAAAATATTACGTCTCATAAATATTCTTTTCCTTGATCCATCTTATTGATCATAAATCATTATATAATGTACAATGTCTATATAACTAAATCCAATGTATTATATTTGTACTTGTAAATTATAATAATAATAAGAATATTATAAAATTTGATTTTGTTAAAATCAGCACCATAACCATTATACCTCTAAAACACATACAGACAACTTAAAATGTACGGGGATATCTTCATAACATGTGTATTATGGATGATTGTCATTTATAATGTATTATGTACAACTTATCTTTATTATTTTTTACTTTTATATTTTATCTTACAAAATTACCTAAATTTAATATCTCTTCTTATGAATATGCTGTTTTCTATAATGCTATGTAAAAAGTAATTTTAGATTAGAAATCCACATTGGAAATTCATAATTATTATTTTACTTCACTCTGTAACTTTTCAAATAGCTGTTATCAATATAATCAATAAGTGTCCTCTCCTAAGCATATGCACCTGATTTATTAGAAGAGTGTTTAAAATATTATGTCAAACAATATTATTTTGTTGTAAAAAATTAATGAAAAAAAAAATGAAGTAAAAATGCAATTTTTCACACATGTTTTCTTATTTGTGTTCATGATGCTACGATTCTCACTTTGAAGGATGGTGGTAGTGTTGGGGTGCAACTTTTCAATCAAAACTCGATTGAATAAAATTTTAATTTATATGAATTTTTTTCTAATAATTCGTAGTAGGCAAAATCGTCACGAGTAAATTATTGCGGGGAAAATGTATTGTCCAGTTTCTTATCCAGTGATAGTTGTCCTATAACTGACTAAATTATATGTTCAGCTAATTGGTACCTACTAGATGCCATAAAACACATACTCTCGCTTCATATAATATGAGTTTTAACAATGGCTCTTCATAATCTGAACCATTTTCTTGATTAATTAGCTTATAATAGACGCGGTTCTAAAAACTCCCTTCGTAATTTCTACTTTTAAGCAGTATTTTACTAAGAATATGAAACAACTACCTAACAATTATCTTCACAAGTTCGAGAAAGTGAGAGAAAACTATCGCTGGTCAGCGGCCGCCTTAATAACTTGCGGTGTTTTCGTTCATTATTCCATTAAACGTTAAAATCACGACCTTACACGGTCATTGCATTGTAGGTTAATAACTACAACTATTATTTATTATTATTGTACCATGATCAAGACATTCAAGCGGTACATTCAAACTTCAAACCCTACGAGTTATTTGGACAGGCGTAGAAACGTTTGTGTCCAACGGTCCAACCAAAGATTTGTGGAAAAACCCTAGTAGATATTATAAGTAAGTGGCCCTTTATTCTTCTAGTAGTAATTGTTACCTGTCCAAACGACCAATTAAGCCCAGGTTTGGGGTCAGCCTTGACACAGTAATGGAATGAATTCCGGAACATGATCATTAGGGAATCTCTGCTTCACAAAGGAGAGTGATCTCGCGCGCTTTCGCCAGGTCGTTAGTGGTCGCAGGTAGTCGTAGTGGCTTTCACATTCATCATTATTCATTATATCATTTCTCTGTGGCCTTGCACCTTGCACCCGCCACGTGGGGAACTCTGGACCACGTACATCAAGGTACACGTCTACAGTGCTGGATTTCTAAATAATATTAGTTCAGATCTCCTTGCTTTTTTCAGACAATTATGGCAACCATAAGGTCGCCATTGTTTTAAACGTGTTGCTATTGGTCAGCACTGTCCCATACAACATGTAAAATTCGTAACACCTCAGGCTTCGGCCATATTTTTTTAGAATGTCGAAACTTTTCCGCTTTGCAATAAAATCCAAATAAATGGAATATTTCCGAACGTATCCAGAAACTGTTTTTGAATTTTATAATTCAAAATAACAAATAATTTTTGAAATATAAAATTTTGAATGCAAACACACACATAGATATTTAAAAAAAATAATAAAAACACACATTTGTTATTTTATTATCCAAATGTATTATAAATGTTATCAGTGTCAACTCAGTTTTTTGTAGTTTCAGGTGAAAATAATTAATAAAAAATTTCCAAAGCTTCATAATTTTTTTCAAACTGCTGTCGGAAACTTTAGTTTCAATAAGGTGTACATTTTAATTATTTTGTGGTTGACTTTTAGATTTGAATATAAAGTGTGGTGTTTTCTTTTTCTAACACCGTTTAGATAATATTTTAGTAAGGGAGATAACGATTTCCATGAGACCTATATGAGTTGTTCCGAAAAGTAAACAAATTAGTCTGAGGAGTTAAGTGTTCATTCAGTTTTTGTTACACAATGTAATAATTAGTGTCCGACCGTAACAGGACTTTCTACCGAATCCGAAACCGAAACCGAATCTTCGGTAGCTGTCTCAGTTTCAGCCGAAACCGAAACCGAAACTTTTTTAGACGTGTTAAAAATCTATTGTTTACTGAAATTTGGCTTATTTTTTACACTTATACAAACAGTTAACATGTTTTAAATTAATTAAAAAAAAAAACAATAATTGAAGTAGGTATGTGAAAAAAAAATTTTTTTTTGATATTATTTAAAATTAACAAACATGTTTACTACTTCTTGGAACAAAAATTTGTCAATAATCAACACTTATGTTCATTATAAAGGAAGGACCTCATTAATTGAATATTTTAATTTAAATTGCGTTTACAATCACAACATTATTAAGACTAAATTTACCATTTATTGAGGTTTTTTGCAGAGTTTTCGGCAGAAAATCTGCCGAAACCGAAACTAGATTTTTTTGCCGAAACTTGCCGGAACCGAACCTTCGATAGGTCACTAGTAATAATATTTTTTTGGTGGCATATGAGGTCTCATAATTTTACCGTTTCTATAGTGTTGTTTTGAATTTATATTTGTGAAAGTTTACTGACGATACCTGCGGTGTACCATATCTGTGCCGTACATGTTGATAGGCTTAATTCTGTAATCTTCACTTTTTAGTGCTTCTTCCGAATTTCTTTAAATTTGGGTAACTTTAACTTCAAATTATTCATGAATATTAAATAAACAGTCACTTCTTTCTAGAAATGCACACAAACACAATATTGTATCGATCAATAGTTATCCCAAATAGTTAACCAAATTAGCGTCATGATCTATGAACGAGCAGTTCATGAATAATTTTAAGTTTTTCATATTTAGCGGCACAAAAAGTTTCGGAAAAGACTTTAAATTGTTTTAAATTCGGCAAAAACCAAAGTGGAACTTATGATTCATTGCTACACTGCCATTATTATCCCAGCTTTACATCAGTAGGTAGCACATAACATTATTTTATGGGCCAGACATTTGACCTCTTCCCATCTGAATGCAGCCCTGATCTTGTGCATCCGCTGACCTGACTCGAGGAGCTATTTAAATGAAGGTTTGAAGTTTATTCCCGGAGTCGAAGCCCTGCATTGCCAGAGATCAGTTTTCTGACTGCATCGTGTTAAAGTAGTGTAAATTCACCAGGGGAAATCAGTTCACGAAGGTAATTATGCTTATATTGTCTGTTTCCTCCCACACCGTCCTGTTTTATGAATAGCCTACCGGTGCACGAAAGCGGACCTCATTTATTATTGGATCTGATTCTGTCGATCAGAATATTATCATTGCCCCGCTTATTAATTTTCGTGCTACATTTATATCAAAATACATTTTAATGTGCTTTATTTTGCAAAGGAGCATCAACTGTAACAAAGAAATTCGCATTAAAAAGTGTAGTAGTTACATATATATAGGTACATTCTTACCGTCTCTGTGTGATATATCGATAGAGGAAATTTAAAATGCTGTAAAGGACAATAAAAAAATGAGTTAAATATGTAATTTTTCTCTGTTTTTTTCCTTTTTCGATATATTATGTAGTCTAAATATTTCTAGGAAAACAAGTGCGTCGACGTGCATTTTAAGAGGTTTTTTTTGCGGAAAAATTAAAAGTAAATTAAATACCTACTGTTATTAAATAAATTTACAAAAAATGTTAAGTATTCTAAAACATCCATACAATGTTATTTTATAATAAAAATTCACAACTACAGTTTGTCAAATAATAGTAGAAAACACAGGAGGGCGTCACTGTTGTTCAAATGGCAATACTAAAAATATAACCATGGTGGTAATCTAAAGCTGTGTAACCTACATTTTTATTAAAAATTAAAAAGGCATATAAGTGAAAAAAATATCTCAAACTGATCCCACTGATCTCAAAATTAGAATTGCATATAGGTAAGTATATTATTATTAAACGTTTGCAATTTGTGAAGAATATTGTAATAAAACAATAAAGAATAAAATAAGAATAGAATAAAACAATGAAGAATATTGTAAAAAACTATTGTAATAAACGATATTGTAATAAAATATATAGCACACTTTAGAAATTGCTCATATTTATTTAATATTAGCTTGCGTTGCCCGGCTTTAGATCATGTCTCTAATTTTAGATCTGAATATATATTTACGCATTGAGATCTAAAATTAGTATAACTAAACTCACCATTAATGATTCTTCCTTTCTACCAATTGTTAAATTCAAATTTATGTTAAATTAAATGAAAGTCAATCACTTAGTAAAACACAATTTAATTAACTTTTTGTCATTGAGTAGGTACCTTAACAACAGTGCTTCTTCGATTTAATTTTTTTTAATGTGTGTACAGTGTTCTGTATTTTCAGTATTCAGTTGCGCTTTAAAAGAATATTTGTTAGGTAAATTTTTGTTGCCAGCCTACAAATTTTGTAGTTCCATTTTTTATATCTTCTACTCTTATTTTTAATAGGTCTATTCTAGATTTTATTTTTTTTTTAAACTTTATTTTCGCTCTCTTTATTAACATTTTGCACTTTACAACATTTCAAATTTCCGTGACCAATGTGGATATTGTAATAGGTACTATTTCTATTTCATTTCAACAAGCAATGGACTGCGATAGTGTGACCCTCCATTAAGATTACCTACAGATATATAAAAAAGTAGTTTTTTTTCAATGATTTCAATATTTCTTCTTCAATGATACAAAAAATAGAAGTTACAAAATGATAACCATTTACGTTGATTAGATTATTGTTTTGTCAGTCATTACGAGCATTTGTTGAACACTGTAGAAACATATGGGCATGTAAGCAATATACGCTTCACGAAAATACTTTCTGTAATCAGAATGTAATGTAGAACTGACGCAAATTATAAAAAAAATATTATTTATTGATATTGTTGTGTGTTTGTACGTATGTCTTTTACTAAGATAATGCTAATGACGTGCCTAATATATATGTACAATAATCATGGTCTGTTTACTGTAGATAAACAAAAATAATCATTTAATTTTGCATCGCTGACCTACCGTTGGTCGTCTGAGAAAAATGGCGTTCCAATCTGAAATGTATGAAAAAACATGAGAAAATATTTTTAAACAAAATTGTATACGTAATAAAATTGTTAAACAGTCTTTGTCTTCGAGAACAATGGTTTCCTCAGGAGACATCGAATAACCATCTTCTATTATGACTTAAAACCAATATCAATACAGGTTGCAACGATAATGATGTTTTAATTTTTTTTCCGAGTGAGCTTTTATTAGAAATGACTTTTTCAACCACTATTACAGCCATCACTGAAATAAAACGCTTCTTTTCCAAACTGTTATAAGAAATTAATTGAACATGAAAATTGAATTTTTGTTTTTAGATGAAAGTGCATTACGATTTAAAATCTTTATATAATTAAAATGTTAGTAAAGACACATAAGTGTCGTCAAAATAACATTTGTCAACATCTATACTGATAAGTAAAGTAAACAATGACTAAGACAGTGCATGTCATTTGTTTGCACCTGGTTATTTTGTATTAGCAACCGTGGTTAAATAATAAAAATTCCAGATTTGTAAGTAACTAATTTGTAAGTAACTAAGGGAACGTACCCATACTACTTGACCTGTTCAAGGGGGGGGGGGGGGGGGCTTCAAAATACCACGCTATGGGTACGTTCCCTAACTAGTCTAATGGAATGCATTTTGATTTTGCACTCAATATCTACTATAAAAGATTTATCTATTTTTATTTAAATTTTGTAAATGTTTGTAAATGATTTTAAAAGTGTGAACTATGTATGGTTCGAAAGTCTATTTACAAACTATTTGTTTTTAATAATACTATGTACCTATCACTATTCTAATGGAAAGTATTTTGATTATGCAGTATTGACTGCATACAACTATAAAAGATTTATCTATTTTTTTTTAAATTTTGTATATGTTTATAAATGATTTTAAACGTGTGAACTATGGTTCGAAAGTCTAGTTATAAACTATTTTTTTTAACAATACTACCTATCTCAGTAGAGAAATCAGTTCTTGTGTTGTTGGGGAGTAGCGTCATTACTGTTTTTTTTTAAATTAAATGCATCATTAAATATAATGTAACAATAAAAGAAAGAATAAGGCTCACTGAATTATGAACGCAGATTTTTATCTAAATTCGAAGACTTTATCTAATTTTTAAAATGTTTATTTTTCATTAATTTGTCGTTTAGTTTTTTGTTATTAGATAATAATTTATTGTACCCTTTTACATCGAGAAGATGATAATGATGGCGAGCCGTAGTAGTTCTCAACATTATGCTTTGTGGAAGGTCTTTTTAGGGGAGGATAGGAAGTTTTGGGACGAAAAAGGGTACGAGGGGTGGGTAGGAATCTAAGGGTCTAAGAGTAAGGTGGGTAGAATCTAAGTGTATCCATGAGTGACCGACGTATAAACCCTCCCACTGCGGTGCAAGGCGATGTTCCAAAAGAGTACGGCTGTAGAAGTCAAAGGGACTCCCCTAACCATTCTTTCCCGATCCGGCCGCCAGGCAACTGGTGAGTAGACGCATTCACTGCCAAGATCCGGACAAACATCATCCCATGAACCCGGGAACCCCTGCTGAGTCACCAAACGTAGCGAACCACTTGGGGGGCCCTATGGCAGAGGTGTTGGATACCCAATAAATGGTTCCCGGGGCGGCGGTACCCATACCCGCCTCCCAAATTGAATGTATATATTTTGTTTTAAATCAATCGCCAACTGAATATATAGAATATATTGGTAACTTTTTTTTATATAAAGTATTCTTTGTAGATTTGGAGAGTGGCATATTGCTTATTTAATTGTGTAATTAAAATGATCTTCAATTCTCTAAAAAATTTTAGGGTAGGAAGTCATTGGCTTTTTGGGCATGAATTTATAAAATATTTTTTTAATAATGATTCATGGTTGTAGGCATGGAGATTTTATGAACCCACCCCTCCCAAAAATCCCGCACTATAGAAGGATATCACAAGCGTAATATAGATTCGATTGCATTCTTGTCAACGACGCGACGCGTAACTTTCCGTAAGTTGTGAAAAATATGGAGAAGCTTACGCAATCGCTCTACAGCAAGGTTAACGTGGTCTTTCCATTTTAGTTTGACTTCTGATTTAGTTTAGCACATCCAGTATTACAATTAAGAATGTTTGTACAGTTTGTGTCGTGAATCCTAAAATTAAAGAAAGGTTTAGAAGATTCTTCTTGACGAGTTAAGGTCAAATGACAAAAAAAAATCTGTGTCTATTGACAATATATTGTCATCAAACATGTTTTTTAAAAACCTATATGTTGTGATTGGCTGCATTGGCTCATTCTATGCATTTCATTCGAGTGTTATTGAGATGTCGTCAATTTACAAGTAATGTTAAATTAATCAATTAATTAACACATATTAGGAATAATATTAGTCCTAGGAAAGTTCCCTGGGGGATTCCGAATTCCAAAAGTTTTTGCCATGTGTTATTTAACTTCTCTGATTTAGATGGCATTTTAATGTTTGCATTTTATTTTTAAAACTTACTTCCTTTATACAAGATAAGATACAAGTGACACATTATAGGCACTTCCTTGAACACGATAAAATGACCAGATTCACAGGTGTTATTATATATTATTTCTGAGTATTAACAATGGAAATTTTACTCTTGATATGGGAATATCCTGGTGGTTTGTAATGTTAACTTTATTTATTGTTATTTAGGTGTTAAATCGATTAAGAAAAAATGCATAACAATAGTCTTCTTACTTTATTTAAATTACAAAGAAGTTTAGGTACTTATTTTAACATTTTAGATGGATATTGTTAAAATTAAACATAAGTCCAGCAAAATATAAGTTAATCTGAAAACCACGTGTTGAAACAGTGTTTCAAAACTACGTGTTGAAACAAAATTTCAAAATTAATGACATCATTTCAAATAAGTAATTGTATTTAGTCCATCTCACGAATGAAGGTTCCCCAGATTTAACATTTGAGAAATTTCTGAAAGGTGAGTAGATTAATTTGCCGTCTATTTTTAATAACTACCTAATTAATGTTTAATTTAGTGGGTTGTTTTATTGAAGTCGGAAAACACTTGTCATTGTCATGTCATTGTTATCATTCCTTTGTTTATTTTACTTAAATTTCCCAGTTAGAGAATGTGTGCAAACATGCATTCGTTGATATTTTAGTTCATAATAATTTGGTTGCATCTTCGTTTATCTTCTGTCTGTACCTCAGTCAGAACAAAGAAAGTTTGCGTTATCCATGGTCCATTCTATATATTAAAATATTTATATAAATTAATGGTATAAAGATAGTTGTACACTGTACATAAACAAAGGTGCAAGAAGTTAGTTGATATGTATTGTATTGAATGATTATAATTAGGTATTATAAAATTTGGATATCTACGTTGTATGTTCTACAGCGCTGTTTTTATGAAAGATCGCCTCAAATATGCTGTATTTAAAGTCTTATTTCTTCTAACTAGATGCTATTTTAGAATGTTGATCTTCCTTTTTAGTTCTCGAGGAGCCTATCAGAGGTTTACATTGCAGGCTCCGGCCCTGAATAACTCAGTTAATAATTACTAAATTCGTGTTTATTTGAATTCATCCTTCGACCCTTTAACGACCCTTCGACGAATTTAATGATTTTTTCCCGAATTTAATTTAAAAAAAAATAAATTTACATTTAGCTAGGAATCTTCTCTATGGCGTCTATTTTTTGCTAGGTTTCAATTCTGACAAATACCGCAATAATATAGTGGCGGGTCCCGTCTGGCGGTCTTGATAGGATTCATAATAATTTTAATTTTTCGTGTAATCTTTATCTTTATTCATGTCAATGTAAATAACTTTTTTTTTAAATAAAACGATCGTATATGTATTAGGTTTTTTCCTTATTCTGAAAAAAATTAAAATCAAAATATACCAAGTATCTCATATAAAAAAAATTGCGGTTCACCAAATAGATTCAGATGTGAAAACATGGCTGCTAAATAGACGTGCTTTATACTAAGTCATCTGTATAGTTAAATTATAATTAGTAATAATAATATGTTTACATCGTAATTGAACACATATTGTAATTGAACATTAATATAAACATAATTGTAAACATTGTAATCGAACATTAACATTCTGTTGACAAACTGTTGAATTGCGGCTTAACGGGATTGTACTTTTAAAAACAATAAAAAAAATCTTTTTTTTTTAATTATTCAGGATTCTATTAGTCATTACTAGATTTTCTAATAATTATTATTATTCTGAGAGTGATTTGTTTAATTTAGATTTAGCCTATAGTTAAGGTGATAGTGATAACTGATATGATAACCATACGGAATACCTGTTATATTGTGTAGCGTGAAGTGGGGCCGCTTTCGTTCGAATCGCTCGGTGCGGTGTTTGCCGCTCGGTACTATCTATCAGAAATCACTCTCTCCTCTGCGGGACCGCGTGTCTCCTGCTTCATTTTAATGCTAGTGTTTGCGTGGAAAACGTGGCTATGGAAGATGGCCAGAACTCGATTAAATTACTTGGGTAGAATTGATTAATATAATCTTCTATATAAATAAAAACGAATCGCCGAAATGTACGTACGCGCATAACTTCCGAACGACTGCATCAAATTGGATAATTCTTTTTTTTTGGTGTTCGTTATTGTCAGGACAAGGTTTGTATATGGACAAAACTATTCATTTTCATATTGCGTACGTACGCACGCATACAATTAATTCATCTGAATATTTTAAAGCACTTGCAAAGAGTATTTTATTCTAAAATAATTAAACTATCACCGTGTGTGAAACAGTAGATTTTGAATTCTTTTATATTTTATCATTAAATTTATAGAAAATTAATCGAATCCATTACCTACAATGGTACATTATGTATTAGAATTTGAAATTAAAACACTTTTCTACTTTCTTCCACTAATTTATATTTCACCAGGACCGGTTTCATCCTATTACGGACATTTTCAGACTGGTAGTTGAAATTCTTATGCTACGGTATTTATAGACTCTTAGGCAGGGGTACACAACATTGTCTCTATATAATGAATATTTCTATTTTGTTAATTTTAAGGTATTATAAGTTATTTTGTTAATTTTAGGTACATACAGGTAATAATATTAAAAAATAATAATAATAATATAAATAATAATAATAAACGGAAAATAATATAAAAACATTTAAAAAAAACTATTTAAACTCAAAATGTTGGAACAAAATTAAAAATATTACTTCTTACTACTGTACTATATAAGCTCTGTATTTAAGTTAAGAAAGCGAAATATTATGTTTCTTTTAACTTAATAATAATAAAAAATAAAAAAAATAATAAAAAAAATTATAAATTTCAACTACCAGTCTGAAAATGTCCGTAATAGGATGAAACCTTGAAATATAAATTAGTGGAAGAAAGTACAAAAGTGTTTTAATTTCAAATTCTAATACAATGGAATTCCACCACGAATTATCAGTGCAAAAACTAGACGTATATTATGTAGTTAAGAATTATGTAGGTTGGCGAATCAACTCTTTGTACTAAATAAATATTGGTGCCTTACTCAATCCTTGTATTTACAGTATATTTTCTAATTTATTTGTACGAAAACATTACAACATAAATGGTAGGTAGATACTTACTGTGCTTAGATACTGATTAGCCATCAAGTACAGCTGCCTATTATTTGACCGATAGCTGGATATTTTTTTATGTGATTTTTTAAAATGTCGTTGTGATTATCTGATTTGAATGGCAATTAATGAATGTCGATGGCAATTAATTGATTATTTCATGCTGTTAGAAATTATGAATAGTTAATTAATGAATCTAAGCGAGGTTAGCGTCCTCTATCTTTGCACTGATGTTGAAATAATTAGGGTAAATCGTAGCCGTAGGTTGTCTATTGTCACTGCAATTTATAATGCGAACCTTTGGTTTACGCAATATAGGTATATTTAGATATCGTACACGTTATACACAATAGAAATATGTACACACATTTTTTTTTAAATACGCCATTTACCCTAAAAAGGGTGTGTATTATTATTTTCTAGACTTAAAGGTGACCTTTGCTCGGCCTTTTTCATAGAAAATTTGGAACTGAGGCCAAAATAACCAACCAAACTGATTTTTTTAATCAAAATAATTACGCAAATCATTTTGATTTGCGTAAATTTATATTACAGATGTCCGATTTTCTTTGAAACACAAATTTGTCATATTTAAATTAAAATTTTTCAAAAAAATTTTTTTTTTTTCATTTTATTAACCCTGTAGATAGGAAAATATATATATTATTTTAATAAGTTTAATTAACTCACAAAAAAATGTTAAAGTTGCCTCTAAAATCATGCAAAATTGAATTCTTTAATGGCCTCTACTACATAATTAAACAAAAAACAAATAAAAGAACAAAAAATATAAGTACAGTTTGGTTAGGTATTCAGGCTTCAAATCCAAATTTATATTTTGTATGAAAAAGGTCGTGCAGACGTTGCAGCGTTTAACCAGCCAGCGGCCGAAAATCCACATTTCGTCGAAAGTCGTTCTTACGATCGTGCAGGGCGGTTACAATGAGAAAGATTAATTATTCTCCGTACCAGCTTTTTAAAATTATAACTCAATATCGATTTTATTTCATTCCAAATTGGCTTTAATTTATAGGTACTACAACCAAAACTGCTGAAAGGTGTGATGATAAAACTATTAAAATAATGCAATTTTTGTAATTATTTTTTGATTATAAGTATTTATCATTTTTCAATAATGTCTAAGATAAATAAGAATGTTAAAAAAATCTGAAATATGTTAGTTTGTAAGTGCGCAAATAAATACACAAACGGACCAATTTTCGTCAAGAAACACATGTACGTATATATTTTTAATGATTTTATTGAAACTAAAATTAAAATTCTAAAACATGCTATACCCAGATAATGTATTGATTTATTTTACTGCATAATTGATTATATGATTTGAAATGGGTGTGGTATAATACAAAATCTTTTTTGAAAATTTAACAAATCTGCCAACGACCTATGGTATAACCTTATTATACCAAAAATAAACATTTTTTCTCAAAATTTAAAACATGCGAATGCTAGATAAAAGAACAATCTTTCGAAATAATTTATAATTTTTTGTGGAAAAGAGTCAATACGTCTAAAACGACATATTTCTGGTTTTCTCTGGTAATACCCTCTTAACATGCATGTGCTCGTGTGCACGCACTATCATGGAATGACTGCAAATATAAAAAAATAATAACTATTATGATTACGTGTCCTATTTCCCATCCACCCGCAAAAGGCAGAAATGATTTTTTCCTGTATTTGCCCTTCTGACTCTCATGTTCTAGTTGCATCATAGGTACCTAATAATGCGGTTATGATAAATATTTTACATAACAATCCGGATGTTAGTTACGTAGATTTTCTTGTATATATTTTGCAAGCGTTGGACAATATTATCGTATTTTGCAATGTTATGTGTGCAAATGTTTGTTTTCTTGTATAAATAGAGTTCAATGGATATAATTTATATTGAGTTGAACGATTTGCCAGTAACTATTTCTATATAAGCGCCGTCTATTTCAACAGATAGATAATAGATCGTACCTATTCGTTGTATGTGAATTTAAAACACAGAGAAGCTTTTCTTCAAAAATACATTTATATCATCTCACCTAACTAGGAAATCTATCGATTCCCACAAAAAGAAACTAAATTCTACTATAAATATTATAGTCTGTGAAAGTAGACCTCGTGTCAAAAATATGTTTCTAATTTTATCTCATTTAATAAATCAAAGCCGAAATATCCTCTGAAATCATAACTTTTGTAAGTAGGTACTTAAGTATACCCCTACATAATTATACAGTTTGACAAAGAAACGTCACTATCTCAATGAATATTCTTTTTTAACTTTCTTCAAGCGGGTAGGTACCATAATATTGAATAAATGCGAATACGAAAGTTCAAATAAACACGACGTTTTATATTTGAAAAAATAATCTTTAGCAAACCATTACCATTGCCCCCGTGTTGTAACGGAAACGGAACGTACAAACTAATTTATAGACAGACGAAATGCAAAACGGTCGAGTTAAAACAGGGACCTTACTTGAAAAATGTCTCAACTGTTCCCAACTGCCTGGAGGAGCCAGTGAGACTATGGCATCCTCAATTGGGGTATGTCGTCAGGCTGAAGCTTTTGGGGAGGGGAAGAAGTTGGGGAGGAGAAAGGTGGGGAAGGACCTAGCTATTCAGATCTAGTAACCAAACGCGGCCAAAGCCATTTCAAGCAATGTTTCAATTCTGAATGTTGGTTTGCACCAAGGCGATACAGAGAGTATCTTCCACTCTGGAAGGTGTCGTAAATACGACTCCAGATACTAATATCTACAGCCTGTATGTCGGACGAATATCTACAGCTCATATGTTGAACTAATATCTACGAACTTCAGAGTGTTAACTAATATCTACAGAGCGTAGGTTGAACTAATATCTACAGAGCGTAGGTTGGACTAATCAGCTAAATGTGTCCAATAGTCCGATATTACGGATTTTTACATACATACTTACATAAATTAAGTTTTTTAAACTGCATACGCAATATTACGTTATTCCAATATGCTATACATAATTGCAAATCCAACCTCTGCCAGTGCTGTAGACAAGGGCGGATTTAGGGGGGGGGGGGGCACATTCCATCACAGTACAAAAAACTGTCTCTATCAAACATTTTTTTGCCCGTCCGCCCCTTGTGCCCCCCCCCAGAAAAAATCCTGGATCCGCCCTTGGCTGTAGATATACGTCAACACTTTGGTTCTCATAGATATTAATCAACAGTTTGAGCTGTAGATATTCGTCAACACTTTGATTCTCATAGATATTAGTTCGATTTTTTCAGTTTTTGGAATTCCTGTAGATATTAGTAGACGCCTTCGTAAATACACTTCATATTATTTTCAATTATGAAACTGTGAAATACCACAAATCAATCCAACTGTACTAACTTGCGCATGCCGGGATTCGAGCACGCGACCTCCGGATCGCTAGTCGAGAACTTTACCCCTCGACCACGGAGGCCGTCATGAACACGATCAAGTTTTAAGATCTTTACTCATGTTTGTAGTATACATAATGGCTGCACGGTTAAGTTAGATTAGGTTATTAACCGTGGTACATTTGCATCTCTTACGTTCAATTTCTCTTGAGGCATGACTTGTTATTATTATTGATTAACATTTCTGCGTAGAAAGTGAGTTGGTTAAAATTGAAAATTATCTAGAAACACTACGCACGAGCCGAAAAACTAAGTACCTACGCTACTGACAGTGGCGTGCCGTGACAATCTGTAGTAGCAATTTTCCTCAATTTACTTGCAATTATTTTTCTGTGAGAATGGCACATGGTCATGTGTGTCTGTCAGTTGACTTTCTTTCCAAGTTCACTCGCTGATATGTCTCAAAATGAAGAAAACATAAACAAAAGATTACAATGTACAATAATTTTCGATTGTTTGAATTACGGAAGATAATGTTTTAAGATAAAACAACGAAATAAGAGGAAAATAACGTATTATTTACATTTTTATTAGCTATTTTACAAATAAATATTTATTTTAAAATTTAGAAGGCAGGTATGGGTACTGCCGCCCCGGGAACTATTTATTGGATAACTAACACCTCTGCCATAGGTCACCCCAAGTGGCTCGCTACGTTTGGTGACTTAGCAGGGATGACCGCGTTTATAGGGTGAGGTTTGTCAGGATCTTGGTGGCGGATGTGTCTGTCCACCTACTGAATGGCAGGTCGGATCGAGAGAGACTGGTTGATGGAGATTTTTTTATCTCTCTAGTAGGACTCTCGGAACATTGGTTTGCACCGCAGTGGTAGGATAGATTCTAACGACCGTCACTCCTGCACACACTGACCCCCAGATTCCTACCACCCCTCGTATATTTTTCCTTCGCAGAACTTCCTCTCCTTCCTTTCCCGAAAAAGATCGTCCACACGGCATTCACAAAGATGACATAGGGGAATTATTTTCCTGAGGGCCTCCTGTGTGGAGCTATTATAAAAAAATAGAATTACGCAGGAGGCCCTGTAGAAAATAATTCCCTTTATGGTATGACATCTTTGGGGATGCTACGTGGAGGGCCTTTTTAGAAAATGAAGGAGAGGAAGTTCTGGGAAGGAAAAGGGTATGAGGGGCGGATAGATGTGTCCAGGAGTGACGTACCTACGTATGAATCCAACCCTCCCGCTGCGGTACAAGGCGATATCCCGAGAGTCCTGCTGGAAAGATCAAAAGGTCCCCCTCAACGAGTCTCTCACGATCCGTCCTGCCACGCAAAGAGTGGGCAAGTGCAGCTGCAGCCAAGACGCGGACAAACCTCACCCCATGATCCCGGGCATCCCAGCTTAGACAATTAGCGAACCATTTGGGGCGCCCTATGACAGGGGTATGGTTATCCAATATACGGTACCCATTCCCGCCTCCCAAATTGAACATATATATTGTAATAATTACTTTTTGTAATCAGTACACCAGTAACCTTCAATTCGCCATACATTTTGGAAACTATTCCCTGTAAAATGCGCGCGTCGCCAGGGTGTTTCTTGAAGCAGCGGCAAGCTGCTAATAATTAACTAGATTGTGGGGGTATTTTTTGTTCTGTTTTCTGAGATCTTATTATTTTAATAATGTTGGATTGGTTTTTATTTATAGTTTGGCAAATAAGTGTAGAAATTAAATCAATTGGAACTAAACGTGTTCATTACTATGGCAACACCGAATTATATGACGTTTCCTATGGCTGTCATGTTAACGCGTGTTACGGTTGATTTATTGTCTTAAATCTGAGTAGAACATCGCTGATTTGATAATATTTTTATTCATTGTTTGCCTGAATTTAATTAAAATGAATAAATTATTACATAGTGATACAAGAGGGGTTATATTCTGCGTTTTTCAACGCTACCTAGCCGAGTGTCACGCGAAGAAACTTCTGTCCGATTTAGAAGATGTTTACAAACGAACTGCAGAAATGAATGGTACGTAGTATAGTTTCTTTAATAAATTTCATTAGTATTACAAGATTTATGCCAATTTTCGAGCGATAATAACCATTACAATCTGATTTGAGGTTATGTTAAAAAATTCGAATTTGACATTTCAATTTGACAGTTAATATGCGGCCACAGGAAAAAGGGAATAACTCAATAAAAAATAATAATATGCAACTTCTTTAAACTCGTAGAAAAGTTACCTTTTTTCTCGTTTTCTCTTTTTTTCTTTCTAAGTGAATATTATCTAGTGTGTGTTTTTAAAACTATCTTCTATAATAATAATTTTAATGATGTTTTTCACACACAGGTAAATCTGAATCAACGGTAAGACGAATCGTCAAGGAAGGGGAAAAGGCAGATGGAAAATTTGAAACACCGGGAAAACGGAAAATGGGCATTATGTAATAGCATAAGTGCTGATGATTGGAAAAATTATTGCAAACACGTGATGAAAATTGAGGCAGAATATTATGCACGAGGCAGTAACATATATGATGATATCGATGAACTGCGTTTAGATGAAGATAAAGATACGGAAGAAGAAGAATCACACGAGGACGAATACAATAATTACATGTCGGGTGTTGAATTAATAGACTTAAATTTTTAAGTACCTACGTTTTTATATCGAAATAAACACCCACTTAAAACTTGTTTTGTTTTATTTTGCTTCTATTAAATTACAGTTTTTTGTGCAAATTTTTTGAAAATACAAATACGCTATGAAATATGCATTTTGCCAGAAGTGTTTTTTTAAAACATACGTCCTTTGTCTTATGAGCCATTTTGGTGTTGCCATTTAAAACTAGAAAACGATCGCAGCGCCATCATTTATTTTCTACACTTTCTTGCCAAACTGTACTGTTTAATCAAGCAATAGCGTTCTACGCCCTAGTCTAGTGAGTGCCTGAGGCCTGAACCACGAAAATGTCGCTTTCGGAGCGTGACGGAGAAAATAAAATGACCATAACCGACCCGCGACGTTATGATTTTTTCTACTATCAAGATGAATGAATGACCTAATAATAAAATCTAACTTTAAAGTACACTATTACATTCGAAAAAAATAAAGATAAAGTCTACTTTTATATAAGTGGTCTTTTAATACTTTTTTCCTTATTTTCGTGTGAAAAATACCGAATTTTTAACCGATCTTTTTGTTATCGTGCAATAATTATTGTAGGTGCAAAACAAAAAAAATTATCAGTAAAATTAGCAATTATTGTCGTCAATAAGGATTATTATTACTGTTAAAGTGTTGAGAAAGACCTTCTTACCTTACTTAAGGAGTTCGCGAGTTCAAATCCCGCGTGCGCAAGTAAATTTTGTTTGGTTTATTTGTGCTTTCACAATTTAATCGTAAAAAAATATAAGGTATATTTGCGGCACGATCCAGAGTGGAAGATACTCTCAGTATCGTCCCGGTGTAAGATCACCATTCAGAATTAAACGGCTTTAGCTGTGTTTTGTGACTAGATATGAATAGCCAGGCACTTCCCACCCTTCATCTTCCCCATCTCCTTCCTCTTCCCATCTCCTTCCCCTCCCCACTACATTCAGCCTCACAACATTACCCCAATAGGGGATGCCACAGTCTCACTGGCTCCAGCAGTTGGAACTCTTGTGGGATATTCACATAAAAAAGTAGGACCCTACTCCTCGACCACGGAGGATGTCGAAGGGAAGTCATCATGAGAAGGTTCACTAATAAATTAAAATCGGTAAAGACGATTTTAAAATCACCAATAAACGATACTAAAAGGCCTAAAATATTACTTGAAACGGTAAAATGTCTGGTCAGATTTTGCTTTAAATACAGTTTCCGTCCATTCATCACGTAATCAAAGAAAATCTCCTCTGAAGGCCATTCGATGTAACGGCCTTGGGTTATTTGCTATGCTGATTGACGAATTAACTTCGGATGTAATTGCCATATAAAACAGCTGTTATGTTTTTATGCACAAGAGTCTAGCTTAGCTACCGATGTTTTATTTTCTTCATTTAGAAATTCATGCAGGTTAGGTATGACAGACTATTTGAACAGTATTTTCAATCGACTGCAGGTGATGTTGGGATAAAAATTTTATGATTTCTTATATTTAAAAGAGTGTTATTCTTTTTTACGCTCATAGCATTTGTACTAGATTATTTGAATGGCTGCGTTCTGGGGTGCGGGCTGCTGAAATGAGATTCTTGGTGTGATGGAAGTTCCACTTTGATAACGTAAGAAATCTCACTAATCGACGAGCTTTCAGCATCAAACCTCTGTTACTATTTAAAGAAAATAATGCAGATGAGGTAGTTACCGATGTAAGCTAAAAGAGAGAAAAAACGTCTAGTTAGTCATCCCAGAAGAAGCTGGGAAAAATAATTGCAGAATGTGTGAGAGAAGAGGATGGACCTGCTATGGACCAAAGACTTTGAAATAGCTGAAGATAGAAACTTAGAGGGGCTTAGTCGAAGTATTGGATCTCCGAACCGATCATATTGGCAATAATTATGTTGATAGGAAGCCAATGATCGATTCATTGTACTTTTCCTCCATTTCATAAGGAATATTCTGCAATCTCCGAAGCTTTTCATTTGTTGATCATTAAGTATTAATTTGTTGTTGATCATTAAGTATTCATTTGTTGTTGATCATTAAGTCTTCATTTGTTGATCATTAAGTATTTACAGCTATTGTAAGGGGCGTTCTTACCACTAAGCTGTTGCCGCAATGGTTCATACACATACATAATTATATAGTTATCACTTGAACGTTGTTTGTTTTCTGCTTTACCGTTGGGAACGGAACAAACTCTTTTAGCGGGTATTAACAGTGACGAATATTCAGTATTTGGATCGCAGATCGTGGCGTATCTTCACCGGGAATGTCCGTCGGCTTTCGTGATTGCCCCGTGGCCCAGTGGCGGCGGCGAAGTGGAGTGGTTGCCTGATGGGCGATTGGGCTGTGAAGTTGGTTGGTAGGTTGCTCGGAGAATGGTCGATGGCTGTGTGACATAACGGACCCACACATTGGCCCACTTCCGACCGCCTCGGGTAGCGACGCACGCAGATCAAGAGCCGGTTCCTACACTTTATAATTTCAACTAATCGTATTATGTTTAATTTGGGATCTCTAGCAGCGGTGTGGCGACCTTCAAGGCACGAGACATCACGTTAAATCCATTACTTACAAATAATATGACCATCATGGGAAAATTATCCTAAATAACCATCTACGTCCAAGATTTTCTCCGGTAAAGAAATATCTGCCAGATAAACGAAGATATTATTTATTCTTACTTTATCTTCAGTAGAAAATAGTTTTTTTTGCGTAAAGCAGCAATAACTCTGGAAAGGTGAGCTCTGGCGTTGTAGAATGTCCCAGCGCTTTCTGTCTGCAATTTCTAATATCACAGCAAATACTTCTAACTCTATTATGAGCTATTATACTTAGAAATGTTTGCTTAGCTGTCAATAAATATGAGAAGACGCTATATTGTTGCTTGCTCCATATTTTTTAATTAGAAATATATCGATTTTATTGAAACTTAAGTTGTTAGAACAAAATTAAAAATATTACTACCATACGATACACTACTTTATATATTATATACTCCATATGCACTGTGCTTAAGTTAAGAAAGCGAAATATTATATTTCTTTTCACTTAATAAATAAATAAATAGAAAGGACAAAAAAACAGAAGAAGAGTAAAAACTCTGCTGAAGCCGGATAGTAAAGCTTGTTGCACTGTAAATGAAAATGTAATAATAGTGAAAATTTGTTTTTTTTTTGGTCCTTTTGCACATTTTTGTGGAGGAAGGAATTTGTCACCACGCCACTGATCTGTAGACATCTGACTCAATATAAAGAAAAAAATCAACTCATATTTTTTGACTTCCGTGATAATTGTATCATGAACATCAATGAGCATATGTCAAGAAAGTAATTTTTCCCCAATACCATGATCATACCACATTAGACATGTCGCTTGTTCACAATATTTTAAATGCTGTTTTATTTTTCAAACAATTATTCTACAATTCAACGATTTACATTTTTATTTGCCTACTAGTGATATAACGAATGTCATTTTTTGAACATTCGCGAATGTGAATGCGAATATTGAGTTTTTTTTTAATTATTGAGAATTTCCGAGTTGATCCGAAAAAAGCCGATCGGTTGTTTTATTTCATTTGTCATCTGCTCGTAAAAAAAAACAAGTGAATTTTAAGGTTAGAGGGTGATTGATTAGTGATTAATAAAGACCGGATTATATGCAACAAAAACAGCCCAAAACATGCATGCAAATATGCAATAAAAATAGCTAAAATATGCACAAAAATCCAGAAAAGGGGCCAAAATATGCAACATGAAATAAAAAAGGAAGTCATATTTAAAAATATATACATGATTTTAGTAAGCCATTAGTTCTCAAGGATAACAATCGTATTTTCGAAAATATCAATTACAAAATGTATTTAACAAGAAATTTACAATTTACCTTTAAAAACCTATATGACAATCCTATTGTACCTATTGTACTGTTCTAAATGTTCTGTAGACAAATTACTACGATCGCTTAATATATTTTTGTAAGCGGAAAAGGAGCGTTCTACGTCTACTGATGTGACTGGACAGAATTTAAATTTGGGTGCGATTTTTGAACTTATTGTGCCGGGCCAAATTTCACCTGCCCCGTTGATGAAGCTACCAATTTGAAGGGTTCAAACCCTGGGTTATTGTTCAGTAAGTTTTCAAACTTTTCTTTTAGTTTACTCGGGAATAGCTTTGGCAACAAGGAATTCATAAGGCGAATTTTCTTCATAACCTGAGTAGATTCATTCAACGCCAATCCATGAGTTTCAAGCGTTTTCACTAGCCGCGGAGTGATCAGTTCACTAGCCGCGCACTTAGCTATCTGACGTTTATAGTGTCACTTTGTGAACGATGAGCGAGATCGAGCGTAAATATGCAAGATCTCAATTTTTTTGCTAAAATATGCAACTACCGCTGATAAGGGTCTAAATATGCAAATGCATATGCAAATATGCATTTGCATATAATCCGGTCTCTAGTGATTAACATGAGTAAATCAAATTCTAGTGAAATTTGGACTTATTTTACACTTTGCGACGCTGAATGAGCTAAATGCAAGCTGTGTAAAAAGGAATTTTCTAGAAAAGGAAGAACTACAACGGCTGTGAGAAATCATTTGAAGGCAATGCATAAAACAAAGTTCCGAATTAGAAAAGTGTGAAAAACGAAAACAGGATGCATCTAAAACACTTGAAGTGGCATCATCTTCCCATCAAAGTACCAAATCCGATATGAAACAGACATCGCTTCAAGAATGTGTCGATAAATCAAACTATAGACCTATTTGTATTATGTCTGCTTTACCCAAACTTTTCGAGTCATTAGTACCATTGTAAAACCTATCAACAATATTATTGTTCCTAACCAACATGGCTTTATCAGAGGTCGATCTACCTTAAGTAATTTAACTATCTATAATAATTACATATCCGAATCCCTTAGTCTGAAACAACAAGTGGATTCTATATACACTGATTTCAGTAAAGCATTTGATAAGGTTCGACATCACATTCTTATATCCAAACTCCGACTGTTAGGCATCAAAGGAAGTTTATTGTCATGGATTATCAGTTACCTCAGTAATAGAGTGCTTAGTGTGAGGATTAATTTTATAGAATCCTATGTATTCGAGGCCACAAGTGGTGTCCCGCAAGGGTCCCACCTCGGCCCAATATTCTTCTTAATATTCATTAATGACATTGTAAACATATTTAAAGATGTACAAGTCCTACTTTTTGCAGATGATCTAAAATTGTTTAAAAAAATACGAAATATATATGATTGCCTAATTTTACAAGCTAATTTAGATGAATTTTTTAAATGGTGCGAACAAAATATGTTATTTTTGAATACTGAGAAATGTCAAGTAATACGATTTTCCAGAACTCATTCTCATATTTTACATGAATATAATTTAAATAATGTTAAATTAACACCAGTATTACAAATTCGCGACTTGGGAGTTATATTCGATTCAAACTTAACATTCACACCACATATAGATAATATAACTAATAAGGCTTTAAAGATTCTTGGCTTCCTTTGTAGAACCCTAACTGATTTTAAGTCCTTGGATTGCATGAAAACACTCTACATTTCATTAGTTAGATGTCAAGTTGAATATAATTCACCTATTTGGTCCCCTTTCTATAAAGTACACTCTAACAAAATAGAACGAGTTCAACACAAATTTCTTAGGTACTTAAATTTCAAACTCAAAATTCCAATAGAAAACATTAATTATTTAAGTTTAATGAATCGACTAAATTTAATTACGCTGTCTGACAGAAGAATCATTTCAGACCTAATTTTATTGTACAGAATTATGAACAACCTAATTGACAGCCCTGCCATCGTTTCTACTATTAAACTTCTTGTACCGACAAGGAATACTAGACAAAATATAACATTCTTTTGCAACACATTCACAACTAACTATCAATCACACTCACTTACCAATAGGATGCATTATTTAGGCAACAAGTTTGGTGGTATTGTAGATGTATTTGCTGATTCCCTCTACATTCTAAAATGCAATTTAAACCAACACTTTGTTGAATCCTACAAATTATTGTAACATGGGTATAATATATTTAACGATTTGATTTATTATTGTAATGTTTATATTATATTTTGTTCTATGTTATTGTTAAATATTACATTGTTTAAAATATTTCACGGGTTTTCACAAGATTATACAAGTGGTTTTTTTTCTTTAAAAACTACTTGTATATTCTTAAAAGTTTTTTCACTTTTATAACTTTTGGTATAAATTCTATGTATGTGTTATCCTAGATATCTTAAATATTATTTTCTAATCTATGTAAAAGCCCCCACGGGCGTATAACAACAATAAATAAATAAATAAATAAATAAAACGAAACAGTGGGATAATAAATTTATGACCGTTGATAATTCAATGAGTGAAATGGTTGCCTTGGAAGACTTACCATTTAATTTCGTGGAAAGTGTTGGATTCGTAAGACTTATCTTATGAAGCATTTGTGTCCATCCTATAATTTAAAGTCTCGTGTTTTTTTTCTGATGTTCACATTCGCAAAACATTTGCTCGAATATTGCAAATGCAAATATGCAAAAATGTGCGTATATTCGCGAATGCGAATGCGAATATTCGTTACATCACTAATGCCTACCAATATCTGATGTGTACAGGAACCGAGGGAATGTTTCAGCCCCAACTTCCTTGATTATGCTAACAAGGTTATATTCTCGTCTGGCGCCTGTTTCACACGGAACCGAGATATTATAAATACGAGCAAGTGAATCGGGCAGGTTCCTATTCGAGTGGTAATAATAGTGATAGTCGCTTGTGAGACAACATTTCCTGTTTGCCGGGCGAGTTTCGAACGAAAGTGGAGAAATTTATTCGAATCCGTCGATTCTGTTTAGTCAACTCCCGTTATGTCCGTGATCGTGGGCATTATATGTAAATAATCATCTCTGTCGGTGCCTAACGTACTGGAATTTCGGTTCACAACCCGTTGTCTGCTGCGAATGTTGGCCACAGCGCGCGGTGTCGTCACATCATCACAGATCACGCCACTCCGTCCTGTTATTTTGACCTACAAACGGATAACTTATCTCTTTCATTTTTATGGTAATTATACTAATTATGACCATCTTTATTACCTACTTCCCAGTGATTCATTTTGGATTTGTAAATAAACTTCGTAAGCCTAAAATAGGAAGTAAACATGCCACGGATATTATAATGGCCAAACATTGAATTTTCGGAAATTTTTTGACCTACATTTTGGATGAACATTACGCGCTTACTTTTGCATGCACTAAACGTGTATGAATTTTATTGCCTATTTATGTGATGTCTCGTCCTCTTCTTTATTGGCTTTGATTTGTTATTCTGAAAATTTGCACCTCTTTATTTGCATTTCGCCGAGTTTGAGCCGCGACCTTTGGGCTTTCACGGAGGCTGTAAATCTACAGAATCTAACCTAACCTTCAATTTAACTAATATTAAATTACGACTGCACGAAATTGTTTTAGTCGATTGCTTCTTTATATTGCTAAACATAGCAGCAACTTTTCATCCGAGTTAAACAAATTATTTAATATTTTATCTAAAATATCAACATGTAAACTAACAAAATAATAATATTAGGCTTTAGAACGTTGGAATTATTTTACAGAATTGTATTGTCTTAATTTTTTTTTTATTTCATGCAAAAAAGTTTGTTCCATATACTTATACATTTTTTAGTATTATAAAGCCTGCCATGCTAGGAGTGTTAGGGAACGTACCCATACTACTTGACCCGTTCAGGGGGGGGGTCTTAAAAATACCACGCTTGGTACAAATGAGCGGCGGGGGGCTTAGGTTTTTAGTCACCGGGGGGGGAGGGTTAAAAATTGCAAAAAGTTGGTCACGTAGTATGGGTACGTTCCCTATAGACCGGGAGGGGAGATAGGTAAACCCTACGTCATCGACTACACGGATGAAACTACTTTTAAGTGATAATGGGCATTTAGAAAACCTTAAAAAAGCTGGTCTGCCGGTGCGCCTCTTGGCAGGAGCCGCGCAGTCATGGAAATAGTCAGCGATTTTTTTGGTCAAAATTACGTCATCGACTACACGAACGGGAATGGTCTCATATGATAAAGGTCGATTAGAAAATGAGAAAAAAGCAGGTCTGCCAACCGGCAGCCTGGCAAGTTCGGAGGCAGCCGGCGTCAAAGTGGGGAAAAAATTGGTCGATTTTACGTCATCGACTACACGAATGAAACCAATGAATAACTATAGTCCAGATCATTCCATATAAGAATTTCGCGGTCTGCCGACCAGCAGCCTGGCAAATTTTTGTGTACGATTTTTTTAAGTTTTTTATTTTTTTGTTTAATTTTTCGTTTATCTTTATTATTATTTTTATTTCACTATATTTTTAAAAACTTTGAATGCCATATTTTAAAAAAATAAGCGAAAAATATTTTAAAAAATAATTTAAGAGTTCCCGGTGTACCCATCCATCAGGCGAGCCTTTAGACGCCAAACCACTTACGAAACCTGCCGCGGTGCCCCTCACTGCTGTCGCGTGTTAATATTTTTATACAAATTTATAATAATAATAGTCCTTTTAAGATTGCCTAATAGTCCATAGTAGTTGGAAGTTCGAACAACCAACCCACCGTCGCCGTAAGAGCTGCGTTCGTCCGAAAAACGACGGAAATTTCCGAACCCCGTCCATTTCATATCGGTTTCGCTTGCCCTGCTGCATCGATTACATCGAATACAAGATCGAAACTAACGAAAACCTGTAGTCTAAATCATCCCATTTATGACTTCTTTCGTCTGCCGACCAGCAGCCTGACAGTTTTTTGTGTACGATCTTTTAAAGTTTTAAATTTTTTTTTAATTAAAAAAAAAAAAATTTCAATATCTTTATTATTATTTTTATTTGAATATGGTTTTAAAAACTTAGAATGCAAGATTTTAAATAAAATAAGTAATAATCATAAAAAAATAAATTTTGAGTGCTCCGAGTGTACCCATCGGACGGGAGAGCCTTTCGACGTGAAACAACTTACTGGAAACTGGCCGCGGAGCCCTTCGCCGTCAACGCGTGCCCATAATATTAAACAAATTTATCATAATAATAGTCTTTTTAAGATAACCTAATAGTCTATGGTGGTTGGAAGTTCGAACAATCTCCGCACCGTTGCCATAAGAGCTGCATTCGTACGAAAAACGACGGAAATTTCCGAACCCCGTCCGTTTCATATCGGTTTCGCTTGCCCTGCTGCATCGATTACATCGAATACAAGATCGAAACTAACGAAAACCTGTAGTCTAAATCATTCCATTTATGACTTCTTTCGTCTGCCGACCAGCAGCCTGACAGTTTTTTGTGTACGATCTTTTAAAGTTTTAAATTTTTTTTTAATTAAAAATGTATTTTGTTCAATATATTTATTATTATTTTTATTTGAATATGGTTTTAAAAACTTAGAATGCAAGATTTTAAATAAAATAAGTTGTAATCATAAAAAAATAAATTTTGAGTGTTCCGAGTGTACCCATCGGACGGGAGAGCCTTTCAACGTGAAACAACTTACTGGAAACTGGCCGCGGAGCCCTTCGCCGTCAACGCGTGCCCATATTATTAAACCAATTTATAATAATATAAGTCTTTTTAAGATAACCTAATAGTCCACAGTGGTTGAAAGTTCGAAGAACCACCGCACCGTCTCCATAAGAGCTGCGTTCGTACGAAAAACGACGGAAATTTCCGAACCCCGTCCGTTTCATATCGGTTTCGCTTGCCCTGCTTCATCGATTACATCGAATACAAGATCGAAACTAACGAAAACCTGTAGTCTAGATCATTCCATTTATGACTTCCTTGGTCTGCCGACCAAGGAAGTCATAAATCCAACTTATTTTTTTAAAATATGGCATTCAAAGTTTTTAAAAATATAGTGAAATAAAAATAATAATAAAGATAAACGAAAAATTAAACAAAAAAATAAAAAACTTAAAAAAATCGTACACAAAAATTTGCCAGGCTGCTGGTCGGCAGACCGCGAAATTCTTATATGGAATGATCTGGACTATAGTTATTCATTGGTTTCATTCGTGTAGTCGATGACGTAAAATCGACCAATTTTTTCCCCACTTTGACGCCGGCTGCCTCCGAACTTGCCAGGCTGCCGGTTGGCAGACCTGCTTTTTTCTCATTTTCTAATCGACCTTTATCATATGAGACCATTCCCGTTCGTGTGGTCGATGACGTAATTTTGACCAAAAAAATCGCTGACTATTTCCATGACTGCGCGGCTCCTGCCAAGAGGCGCACCGGCAGACCAGCTTTTTTAAGGTTTTCTAAATGCCCATTTTCACTTAAAAGTAGTTTCATCCGTGTAGTCGATGACGTAGGGTTTACCTATCTCCCCTCCCGGTCTACTATGGCGGGTGACGTTTACAGATATTAATACATAGGTACGATTGATTATAATAATTATATTACATAATTTAGATTGATGTATTACATTGTTGGTGTGAAAATAACCTTTGTACGTATATCATATTAATAATATTATCAAAAAGACCCTTAAAACTCTTGGTTTTGTGTTGAGAGCTGCAAAAGACTTCAATAATTTAGGCACATTTATCATGTTATAATATAAAACCCTTGTACGATGCCAACTAGAGTATAACTCTACGTTGTGGTCTCCCTTTACAATATTCATTCCGACAACATTGAAAAGATTCAACACAAATTCCTAAGGTATATAAACTATAATTTGCTATTCCGGTACAAAACATTGATTGTAATTACCTACTGGATAAAATGTCTATATTAAAACTTTCAGGAAAAAGAATAAATACAGATCTAATACTGGTATATAAAATACTGCTTTACAAAATTGACTGTCCTGAATTGCTTCAACTAATCAAATCCATATTCCCAAAAGATCTGGCCGACATTTATTTATTACCCTTTTACTTTAACAATACCAGAACGCTGTCTTACCAAAATGCCCCGATTCAGAGACTTCACAGTTTCGGAAATAAATACTCTGATCTGGGAGATATATTTCACCTTAAAAATATTCAGTACAAATATTGTTTATTCCAATCAGAAATTTGCCTTTCTAATGAACATCTTTTGTAAACTTGAAAAATTATGACGTCGCACAGTGGTTCCAAATACCCCAAAATTTGGAAACAATTCACAGGGAGGATGGCAGAAACACATTATTAAAACCCGACGCGACCCGACGAAAAAAGTGATATTATTTTTCGGTATGGTTAAAAAAAATTATAATATTCGGTTTTAGTAAGTTTTACTGGATTTTATTAACGAATTCTGGATTTTATTATATTTTTATCAACGAAAAAATATTTTTTTTTTTCTTAAAATTGATATTATTTATGTCCATATCCATGTCAAAATAAAGGCCGAGTAATGTTTAATTTTGCTTTTTAACATTCTGAGGCAGACGATGAACAATCATCATCATCGTCGGTGCTAAAGATATTTGAAGAATGAATATCCGGAGGAATTATTAAATCGAAAACTTCCTTAGGAAAACGATTTAATGGTTTCTTTGGGGGTTGCCTGTAACTAGTTATGATAGGATCAGATGTAACTAACATTAAATTAAAAACACCTTCATAAAATTTCTCACGAGAACATTTCTAGACTAGTTCTCGCGATATTTTTAAAAAATCTTTGTTCCGAGCTTCCTGAGCCTCTTCTGATTTAAAAATAATTTTTTCGAAGAAAACTTCTTCTAAAAGGTTGTTACTTTGTGATGTCATTATTTATTTATTAAAAGAAAATAACTTAGTTTACATCACTTTATTTTTTTATATTTTATACTATCAACATGTTTCGTGAACCATGTTCACTTCTTCAGGAATAAAAGTATACTAAAGTTAAAAAATTTATTATAGATTACATATGGAGAGAAGAAATTGAAGGAGGGGGAAGGGTTGACAATGGTGGGAGTTTCGAAGAATTAGGGATTACCAAACTATTAGAAGTAAAAGGCCGGTTAAGTGGGAAGATATTTAAAACAGGGTTAACAAAATTTTTTTGCTTATTAATTATGTCAGCTTTGGAATTTACATTTTTTCTTATTTCTAAAATTTCTAAATTATTGATTTGCGATGTTTTATATCCTGTATGTAATATTTGAAGACCTGAATTTATGTCAAAGCTATGATCATATTTTAATAAATGGTCTGCGAACTCAGAATCGCTATTGCCATTTAGTGCTCTGAGGTGTTCTTTAACCCTAATCTCAAAGTTTCTATAAGTTCTACCTATATAAAACGAACTACAATCATTACAATTGAGTTTGTAAACCCCTGATTTTTTTGTTTTAATTTCGCTATCTTTATTGTTGAGTATATATTTCTTCAATTTGTTATTTGTGTAAAACGCTGGTTGAATAGTACCGGGAATATTTTTACTAAATAATTTTTGACGTATCGTTGTCGACAAATAAAATTCTACGCCAATGTTTATTGTTATCTTTAGAAATAGGGTAAATATATAATTTGAAAAAATTCTGTTTAATTTTTTTATTTAGTATTTCATCTATCAAATTAGTACAATAGCCATTATTAATTGCTATTTGCTTTATGAGATTTAATTCAAAATTATAGTTAAGAGCTGACAAAGGAATTGTAATTAGTCTATTAATCATAGAGTGGAAAGCCGCTAGTTTTTGAGAAAATGGATGATTTGAAGAATTATGTATAACAATATCAGTATACGTATCTTTACGGAAAATATTGAAATCTATTTTTGTACCTGTTAATGTTAAATTTAAATCTAAAAAATTTAAACTCTTATCTTTACCAATTTCCAGTGTAAATTTAATGTTTTTATGTAATTTATTTAAAAAATTTAAGAACGTGTTCAATTGTCTTTCTGAACCTAACCAAATGCAAAATATATCGTCAACATATCTTTTCCAACAATACACATTTTTAAGAAATAACGCACCGCTATTAAAAATCTTATTTTCTAAATTATTAACAAAAATATCTGCAATCAAAGGACTCGTACTACTTCCCATAGCTAAGCCATCCTTTTGTTTAAATATTGTATTATTAAATTGAAAGTAATTCTGTTTAAAAATAACATCAAATAATAAAGTAAAATCATGAATTAGGTCTTTCGGCAAAGTTGAAGAATTTAACAAATTATTTATAATGGTTTTACTCTCTTCTATTGGAATACTTGGAAATAAATTAACTATATCGAAAGAAACCAACATAGCATGGTTAGGGATTTCCAAATCCTTTAAATAATTAACCAATTCCAACGAATTCTTAACGGTGTGTGTTGGTTGGAATACATTAGTATTAATAATTACATTATTTAATGTTGATGCTACTTTGAAAGTTGGGGCATTACAATTAGAATCGACTGGCCTAATTGGTTTATTCAATTTATGTATTTTTAACAGACTATAAAGCTTAGGAATCTGTGGGTTACTTAAAATTAATTTTTTTATCATTTTTCAACTTTACAAAAATGTCACTTTTACAATTTTTTACTGCTTGTTTCAACATGTCTTGACACTTATATTCAATTTTTTCTCTCCCTTCTTCAATTCAATTTCTCGCCTTCAATTTCTTCTCTCCATATGTAATCTATAATAATTTTTTTAACTTTAGTATACTTTTATTCCTGAAGAAGTGAACATGGTTCACGAAACATGTTGATAGTAATTTTTTTTTATTTTCCATCACAATTCTAGCATCATCTCGACGAGCAATAGTCCATCTTGTATTAATGCAAAATTTGAAGCCCGTGATTTTTTTAATGAATTTTTCCAAGGCAATTAGTGAGGTTTATATACATTTTTGTTTTAAATATTAAAATCTTTTTCCATCTTTTAGTACTTCGAGTTTATCATTATGCCAAATAACTCCTTTTGTCTTAAGAACAAATCCTTTGAAACCGAACCTGTGACAAAAATAATGTTTATAAGCACTCAAATTTTACAGTAAGTAAATTACGTAAAAATTCCTGGGCCGTAGAACCGCAAAAATGCGCAAGATTTTTTTTTTTAAATATGATACGTAAATAGTTCAGCTACAAAAGTACATCAGCACATTTACTGAATATTACTGAATATCTAACTTTAACCTTAAGTATTCCAGAAATCTTCGTAATTTTTTTTTAATTCACGAGATGTTTTTAAAAAAAAATATCCCAAATTTGTCGCATTAGGAAATGAAAAAAATATACTTAACATCTTTAGTAAACACCTGAAGGTATTGAATCCAAGTTAAAAAAAAATTGCGAGCAAGCGGTGTAAAAAGTTATCAGTTCCTAAATGTTATATAATGTTGCTGACTGCACGGGAAGTCAATCTTTGCTGACGTGTTTCGCAGTGACGAAACGTTTTGTTGAATTTTGTGGTATGGGAAAAGATGCGCTGGTATGTGGTGTCAAGATATAGAAACCAAATTTAGTGATCCTTGCAATTTGAAATTTCGAATTGTTTCCGACGCTCCCATACTAGTAAAACCACTGTGCGTCGGTCAAAAATGTTAACAAGAAAATACACATTCCAAATATGAAATTATTCATAAATTAATAATAAAAAAATTGGAACCTACTTTATTGCGTGTCGGAGTCGTTCCCACAATCAATTCCAATTTTTAAAATCAGAGCAAATCTCAAATCTATACAGTGTTGCCAAGCTAGATTAGATTCAAAATGATGCCGTCAGCTCCCAAGGTTCGTAGAAAATGCGTTCAAAACAAACAAGCTTGGCTCCTCGAGGGGGTAGAGCGGTGATTGGTTAAACATTCGTGACGTAGCTTGAAGTCCACGTTCCATTGGGAGATTTGCATTGCAAATGGCAGTGTTTTATTTCAATCTACGTCATGCGTTCAATATTTCGAAAGCGGCCCGACGAGTTTTTTTCGAAAAAGGCCCGTAAGAGCTAATCTTGTTAAACGCATTTCCTACGAACCTTGATCAGCTCCAAAAAAGTGGTTTAGTTTCTTAGCTGGTTTTTCTGATAATGTAGCTCCTCTTTTTACACTAGACTCATGAAAGAAAAATTACAATTCAGGAGTTATTTATTTAGGAACCGGTTATTTTCGCACTGAAAACTTGGTTTGTACCTCAAAATTACTCTAGCCTTCACCCCAGTGGCGTAGCGAGCATTCGACTTCATAAAAATAAAAACATTACTAGTCAAACGTGTAGAAATTTCGCCAATAAAAAGGACCGTTAGACACAAAATTCTCCCGTTTCGGGGCCCTCCACGGATCGTGTTCAATATTTTTGTGACAATATCCTTCGTAATTTTTTTTCTACAGTCGGGTGTGGTGTCACCCCCCATCGGGTGGCACCCGGGGCGGTCCCCCCCCCCCCCGCCCCCCCCCCCCCTCCCCAAGCTACGCCACTGCTTCACCCCCATACGAAAATAAATTCTCTGGTCCCCCCTTCCCCCCGGGATACACGAAAATTCGAAGTAACGAAGTAAAGAAGGTTTTAGCTCTTTTTTAGCTCCTTTTTGGGTGTCGTCTGGCTTTATTTAAAAATCAAGTTGGCAACAATGGTTTTATAGCTCATTGAACTCGAGTTACACGCAGACGCAAAGACACCACCGAAATTATTATTTTTAATATAATTAAATTAAAGAGTGAATATGAGACATGTATGAAGGGAGTTTGAGAAAAGAGTAGAATGTATGGTTATATCACTATTTTTATTAGGAATGACATGTATTACAGATAATGCAGATGTAAGATTCCACAGCTTTATTTGTTTTTGAAAGTATTGAGTTGAGTTTCGGTTTTAAAGTTATAATGGGAAAGGTTTAAGACTTTTGGAGCTCGGTAAATGAAATAATGTCTTCGTGTTGACATAGTGTATCGTTTAGGTACTTTGGAGTATTGGTTAATTATTATTATAGTTCCGATGATGTAATTGTGTTATTGTGTAAGAGAGTTTTTTTATTGTATTTGTACGAGAAAAGTGTTAGCACAAATTTCAGATGGAGGTGGCGTGTGTTTAAGATGTTATACCTACTCGGTGAAGATTCGGAATGGAGGAATATCTTGTCGGACGCTTGTTGATAATAAATTGTGGATAAACCACACCTTAAACATTTTTCTGACAAATTAACCCTAACCAATATTATAATTGCGAAAGTGTGTTTGTTTGTTTATTCTTCTTTCACATCGCAATAGGGCGACGGATCGACGTGATTTTTTTTGCGTAGGGATAGTTGGGAGTACTTGGAAGTGACATAGGATACTTTTCATCCCTGAAAATTGCTGGACCCCCCTCGCCCTTGAGCTCACGTAATTAATGCATGCCCCCTAATGTAATGTTGTTTGGTGGGTAATTATTATCTGAAAATAAGATGCCATCTGCACGGGCGGATGTAACTACTGTAATATTCACTCCTTTTTGGTCTCTACTTATTGATGAAGATAATTTAAGTGGACCCATTTACGCTTTTGATTGTATGACATTATACCCGGTTCTGTCAATTCAACCAAACCCACTGCTACCTTGGTTTGTCCTACTTCCAATATGAATTTATGGTGACCAGACAACTCAGAATGAAACCAACTCAGAAGCACCTCAGAATGGTCGTTAAGAGTGATGATGAAAAAATATTTAAAAAATTGGTTAAATAGGTTGAGTTAGGCTTGGGTTACCGATTATTTTAAAATTATTTTTTCATAGCTTTAATGACCTTTCTGAGTTGGTTTCATTCTGAGTTGACATGGAATCGAATTTATGACCGAGCATCGAATCTGGTTACTGGTTATGACACTTTAAGTATGATTCCAGTGGTTTTCGTTTATAGAGCAAAGGTAACTTGTCCGAATCTAACGGAGGTTTTTAATTAATACGTTTCAAAACTGTGCCACTGCTCGTCCCCTGGACGTTTGATTGCCTAGCACTAGTAGGCACCGAGAGGTAACTGTGCCCAATTACGTGTTAGCATATTTACTTTTGTAATATGTGAAGTATTATAATATGCTGAAGTGATTGATATAAAATATAAACAGTGTTGATAATAATGATAACCGCTTCCTAAAGATGATAAGATACGTAGATGATTAGGTACTGTTTCAGACAAGTTATACCCTTACACCCGTTTTTACGGATAATTGTTTAGCTATTTGCTCAGTCTGAAAAGGACATCATTTAACATCAAAACATGCGCACTTTTAAAACTATTAGAGTGAAAACTAAGGGATATTTTTAAATAATTTTATTTCACTTCAATATAACAAACACAATAATATAATATAATAAAAGTTCTAATAAACTATATACCCTTCTAATTTAAGTTTGAATAAAAAATGATCGCCCGAAAAATATCATCATTACATTACCAACACGCATGATGCATGATGTAAAAAATGTTCTCTTTTATTATTTTTTATTCGTTATTCATTTTTTAATCTACAATCTATGTTGATATTATTCATGTACTATTTAAATGCACAAGAAATTAAGTTTTGTTGATGAAAGTTTTAGGTATTTTAAGACGAAATTTTGGCCAAAAATGAAATCAGTTTTATCATGGTTTGGAAACATATTTTTTTGATTTCTAAATGGAATATGAAAAAGAGATTTTTATTGCGGTCGGAGGAGGAATGCAGATCCTGCCAATGTCTGGAAATTTAATAAAAAGGCACTTTCTAGATGAGAAAAGTGTGGAGAAGCTGAATAAAATTAAGGCGCGCTCGGCAAAATTGAGGGAGATACAGCCGTTTAAAGTATAAATAAAATTTCCCTTCGTGAACCGATACTACGCCATTTTGTCACTGTTATACAGCATTAATAATGGTAATTTTTGAAGATCGCTGGCAACGGTTAATATGCACTTTCAGCTTCTCCACACTTTTCTCATAAAGTGCCTTTTTATTAAATTCCCAGACATTGGCAGGATCTGCATTTCACCCGCGGCCGGCCTAAAAATGCACAAATACAATTGTGCAGTTTTTTTTCTTCTTCATCATTAATAATTATTGGCTCCGGATTTTTACTAGGCTCTTCAATCTAGAAGTCAAGAATTTATTAATGAATAGAGGAGACCTTGACTGAAAATCAAGCACTGTGGATGGATTTTGTAAGTAATATTTATTTTTCCTTTGTTGCAGAGGGTGCTAGGGTTTCCTTACCAGCGATATTATGCTCATCAGGATATCATGGAGTCTGATACTCGGCATGGTCACACTACCTCTTATTATCATTGGTAAGTTAAAATTAATTATCTTATCTTTATCGGGGACGTCTACCAAATAAGTAACGAGATTTGAAATAAATACATAAGGCAACAAGTTATTTCAATCCCCCGCGAAGGTTTCTGGACCACACGACAATACATCTGAACAAAACAATAATTGTTAAATCAAAATTCTATTTTCGAAAATCTTTAAATTAATGGATTTATTTGAAGTACCTACTCGCCTCGTACTTTGAATCGAATCAAGAATGATAGATATTTTATTTTAAATAAGTAGGTGTCAGTTTGTTGTTTGGTACTACGTTAGGTACCAAATTTGATTGATCGATTTTCGAGTAAACTTTGTAAATTAATTTTTACCAGTTTGTTTTCGGTGTACGAGTAAGAGTATGTACTCGTGTCAGAAATGAATTGAATTTAATTTTGATTTATAAATTAATAATATTTGAGAACGCGTGAGGGGAAGAGGACACGGGGAGGGAAGGGGAGGCGGAAGGGGAAGGGGACGAATGGGAAAAGCACGCAGGGAGAACCAATTTCTTTTTAGGGGGCATACATTAATTACGTGAGCAGTTTTTCTTCCAATATAGACCCCTCCCCCTTTTGGTGATATAAATTTGGGCCACTTCTTATATTCTTTTCAAGTAACGTGATATTTTGCTGGATCCCCCCCCCCCCCCTTTTGAGCTCACGTAATTAATGTATGCCCCCTTAGTGGCATTTGCAACATTGCAACGCATGCCGGGAACTCGCTAGTTCAATATATTTTTCTCATTTCTCCTTAGGTAGCAAATTATTAGGTAGCAAATATATCAAACATAATGATTTTTTTTATTTGTCTAATTTACTTAAGGGCCCGCAACCCGAATTTCTACCGATTTTTTACATATCTCCCTTTAACATTTGAAGTTTTTAAGCTTTTAAAAAAATATGCTATTTTTGAAGATCATGTTTAGATGCTGCCCGCGCCGAAACGCAAATTATATGAAATTCCCCCAATAGAAAAAAATCGCAAAATATGCTCCAAAAATTATTAAAAACAAGTCTTTTCTATTATCTTATAAATTATATTTGTGAAAAAATTAACAATGTTTCTTTAAATGATACTTAAGATGCTCCCTGCGAGATTTTTGCTTTATTTTAAAGGAGTCGTGTTTCGCTGTACATGTTAGCGTGCTCCTCTAACATTCGTAATTTCGTATCTCCATCTTCTTCTTTTCGAGCCTGGTTGCGGTGCCTTAATCGTTGTGCAATTTAGTTAAAATTCAATATATTTTTCATGCTTCTCTCCGTATTCTTTGCGTCAGCCGTAAAATCTTCACTTTCACTTAAAATCCAGAATTGGCTAGAATGATCGAGACCTCACCTCAGAAATTAAAATTATTTTTTTTATTTTGATCTTATAGAGAGTGGGTGTTAGCAATTCACGGGTCGAATTAAAACACCTAATTGAATCGTCATTGTCTAGAAGGAGGTTAATGTATCTAGCGGTGGCGTGATTCGAATAATTATTTATTATTTACGAAACCGATTAGATACCTACATTTGTTCATCTGCTCGAACGCCAGGCAGACAAAGTCCTTGTTTCATCAACCTCTTTTTTATTGTTTATTTATTATTAATAAGTATAAGTATCGGTCACACTTATTTGAAATTGCAATATAAAAAATAATTGTGTGATGAAAAAAATCCTCGTAGGTACGTACCTAGTTATTATTTTATTTAAAATAGGTTTAATCACCGGGCCTGACCGCGAGCAGAGCCGTCGTTTTCCACAGTTTTCCCGTGTATTTTCACTCGCGCCATCCGAAGGCGTGCAAACTTTCGCGTCCGTTCGGGAACGTTCTCCAAGTTCGCTCGTTCGCGTGCAAATGACCGAGTAACGTGCTGAGTGCTCCGTAATAGCGTTTTCTATCTCAGTCGATTGCCGACTAATCACTATTATTCTCATGATCATTTCGTATAACAATTAATTTTGCGGTGATCTTTGAAGCGATGCACTGAGAGAGCGATTATTACGGTTGCGACGTGTTTTTTTGTTGGTATTTTAAGAATGCTTGTTCTGTAATATCAAAGAATTATTACCTTCACGCGATAAAAAAGTTTTCATTCATTCATCTCCCATTTATGCCATTTTTATTAATTTAAGTATCTATCTAAACGTTTAGTACATTTAGTAGTGCTGTATAGGTCATGTACACAGGTGACCGGATAACTACGTTAGGTTAGGTTATGGGCTATTTTAAATTTTTTTCAGAGCTTTTAATGACTTTTCAAAGAGCATGGAACCATGTACACCATATATTTACGAGTACATCACATGATCCCATTGATGAACATAATCGAAACACTGAAATGATCGAATTATATTTAAAACCAGCTGGTTCCCGGTATGCGTTGCAATGCCATATTCAAAGAAAAAAAATTCTCCCTGCATGTCCTTTTTCCGTGCATCCCCGTTCCTCTCCCCCTCCCGCGTTTCTCTTCTACCTTCCCCGCCTTCCCTCTCCCCTCTCCCACACCCCGTCCCGCCAACCCTCACCGTGGTCGTTAAGTTTTCTGAAATTATCCAATTTTCTTAATTTTTCTTTCCGGAAGAACCTTCTACAAAGTAACTTAAAAAAATATATTAATGAAGTCGTTCAGAAGTTATGGCGTTACTAAGGAAAACATTTACAATTTGGGAGGCGGGAATGGGTACCGCCGACCCGGGAACCTTAATTGGATAACCAAAACCTCTGCCATAGGTCACCTCAAGTGGTTCGCTACGTTTGGTGATTTATCAGGGGTGCCCGGGTCCATGGGGTGAGGTTTGTCTAGGTCTTGAAGGCGGATGACCTGGACACACTGAACCCCAGATTCCTACCCACCCTTAAACCCCTTTCCTTCCCAGAACTTCCTCTCCTTCCTGTCCCTAAAAAAACCTCCACACAGCATCCCTAAAGATGACACAGGCCCTGAGGGAAATTATTTTCCTCTGGGCCTCCTGTGTGGAGCTCATATAAAAAACAGGGATTCATTTTTAAATATATAAATAGATGAAAATCAATCGTCCGGACAAACATTGAATTAAAAACTCGATTTCCCGAACGAAATTTCAGCTGTTCTTAACGAATTTTCGTTTTGTTCATTCATTAGAACGAACGATTCCAGATATTTAGATTATTGAAATATTCATAAGAGCACCCTTGACTACAAAGACAACATAGAAAAATAGCAAAACAATTTCATAGTCACCTATAATCTGCATAGTTAAGTAGGTACATAAATCATAATTTTATTGTTAATGATAAAAAATACGAAGCCATCTTTTACTTAGTTATGATTAGCAATATTTAAACGGTGAACAAAATGTCCGTGGTACCGTGGTAATGTACAGTCCGAACCGAATACAATAATATAAACGGTTTCTTTTTTGGTGCAATTATGCATACAAATTAAAAATCGGTTTTTTTGCATATTTGTTTTATGCATAGCTTTCTGCATTATACATAATATACTCCTTTTCAGAGATGTTTTATCACGCGTGTAAATAATTCGACTAATATTACCGTTGTAAGTTATAACACAAGTAATTAATTAACTACTCATAGTTTTTTATTCATATACATTACAATTTTAAACATTCTAATTTTGGTTGCGGTGCGTGCACGTGTGATGTTAAATACTCCTTCGTATTCCTGCTAGTAATTTGTTTAAGCATTAAGCAGGTACCAACATTATTTTATTTTACCGAATATTTACCTACAAATTCGTAAAACTAATTTATAAGTGAAAGTGGTAATTGGTTTTTCAAAATTTTGTTGTATTAGGCCACTTGCATAGATTTCATAACGACTTGGAAAAAATCGTGTGGATAGATTTTTTTACTAAGATTAGGAAAATGTTAGTAAAAATTTTTAGAAATGTACAGTTTTTTTTTTAAATAAATAAATCCATTATATGGGATCGTGACGTCACTACATGAAAATGTCCCGTCTCCGAAAATGTTCCTATTAATTTTGTAAAATTCCACACTGATTTTTTATTTTTTTTATATGGCAACACTTTGATTTCAGGCGAATTTTTGAATTTGACATTTAACGTTCACTAGATTTATTGTTTGTTCTCTTCGAACTTATCATTTGGTTTGACTTTTTGACAGATGTTATGAAGAGAACTCAGTACACTTTATGCGTGCTTTACAGGTATAATGGCAATGGTGCTGATTTTAACAAAATCAAATTTTATAATATTCTTTTTATAATTTACAAGTATATTTTTTTTTTTTTTTTTTTATTAATTTCAATAACAAGGTTTGTACATGTATGTATGATGTATATAATAAGTATAGATTCATTTTTTTTTCACAGACCTCCTCACTAGGATTTCCTGTTCTGAGGTGGCCTGTAGTTTTTTTAAAATATTTGTATTTGGTTATGGATTGTCTTTATATCATCTTCATGATGTTTGTAATTTTATTATCACTTTGATCTCTCAGCCATATTTTTACTTTTGTTTTAAATATATTCATTTCCTTTATATTTTTGATTTGATCTGGTAGAGCATTGTATAATTTTATAGCATGGAATTTATTATTTCTCTGTCCAAAAGATGTGTTCAAACTGGGAGTAACCAGGATGTTATTGCTTACTGACCTGGTTGAGTATTTATGTTGGGCAGTGGAGTATACATATATGTTTTTTTTTCAGTTTAAATAAAATATTTTTTGAATAAAGTTTCTGTACATTGAAGACTTGAAAGTTATTAAATATTTCTTCCGTCGGAGTTCTAAGCGGAACTTTCAGTATTGTCTTCAGTACTCCTTTTTGGGCTATTTTGAGTCGCTCTGTGTGAGTGCTCAAAGCAGACCCCCATCCAGTTATCCCGTACTCTATTTGTGATTGACATAAAGCGTAGTACACTTTCTTAATGTCGTTTATGTTGAGGATGTTACGGATGGCTCTAAAGAAGTAAATGTACCTGGTGAGTTTTTTTGTGATTACTTCAATGTGTGCGTTCCATCGGAGATTATCATCAATTTCAATACCAAGATATTTGATACTTTTGGAGTGTGCTATGGTAGGACAGTGGCATGATAAGCCTTGATTTTGATTGTTTTCTTGGCATGTATGTAATTTGAGATTAAAGTCATCCTCTGGCTGTCCTCTGGCTGTTATAGAAAATGTCAGATATTTTGTTTTATTGACATTAAGTGTAAGGGAATTTCTCTTAAGCCAGTTTTGCAGTAGACCAAGTCCATGTTCCGCTTCTTTGTAGGTACTTCTCCAGTCTTTTTCGTTGAATACAATTACTGTATCGTCAACAAAGCTTATGATTTTTCCTCTCGTTCTTAGGCTACCGATATCATTTATGTATATTAGAAATAATATCGGTCCTAGTATGCTTCCTTACGGTACTCCATGGTTGATGAGGAGAGGTTTGCTTTTTTTCTTGTTAATTTGAACACTCTGTGTACGCTCCATCATATAGCTTTTTAATAAGTTTAGAGTTCTATTTGACATACCAATTTTTGAAAGTTTTGCAAAAAGGATTTTGTGATCTATTGTATCAAATGCCTTTTGTAAGTCTATGAAGATTGCCAGTGTTTTTTCTCCTCTGTCTAAACTTTTTATAATCATATCTGTAATAGTTTCTATGGCGTCACCAGTACTTAGATTCTCCCTAAATCCGTACTCTGTTTCTGATAATATTTTATTTTCTTCTAAGTAGGAAAGGAGTTGTTTTTTTAATATTCTCTCCAATATTTTTGAAAATGTATTGAGTAGGCTTATTGGTCGATAGTTGTTTATGTCACTTTTACATCCTTGTTTATATATTGGTATTACAATAGCTTTTTTGAGAGCTGTGGGGAATACGCTTTCAGTTATAGCCATGTTTACTAGATATGTTAGAGGTACGATAAGTTCTTTACAGAGAAATTTTATTGCATTTGTTGTTATTAAGTCTTCCCCGGAAGATACATTTGATTTTAGAGAAGAAATTGTATTTTTGATTTCATCAGCTGTGATTTGTTTAAACTCGAGCTTTTTTCCTTGCTCAGGAGATTCATTTGTTTGTACTGCTCCATCACATTGCGTAGCTTGTTTTGCTAAATTAGATCCTATATTTATGAAGAAGTTATTGACATATTCAAGAATTTCGTCAGGATTCTCAGCGTATTTCCTGGGGACATTGTTTATATTCAGCTCGTCAATTGATGTGGCGTTGGTAGATTTAGTACTAGTTATTTCATTTATTATTTGCCACATCTTACGGGGATTTTGTTTACAATCATCTATTTTTTGCTTATAGTAAGTTTCTTTTGAATGTGTAATTACTTTTTTGCATATGTTTCTATATCTTTTGTAGTATCTTAACATGTGTATATCGTATGGATTATTTTTTAGCTTCTTGTGTAACTCGTCTCTTTTTCTTATGCAGTTTATAACATTCTGTGTGATCCATGGTTTGATGTGTATATTTTTATGTGAAATTTTTTTAACAATTTTTACAGTATTAGATAAAATGTTTTGCTGTATGAGTTCTATGAAATAATTCCATGCTTCATTTGTATTGTCCATACTTTGTAGTTTATTCCAATCGGTACATTGTAGATTTTGTTTAATGACATTCCAGTTGGTTTGTGTTTTTTCTGTTGTTAGCGGTCTTTCCATAATTTTATTTGGTTTGTTTATTTTTATTGAAAGCATAGTTGTATAATGATCAGTAATAGTCGAGTTAAATATAACAGTTTGAGTAATTTCTTTTGTTTTGCTCATAATATGGTCTATGCAGCTTTGTGTGTCGTCCACTTTTCGAGTAGGTACATTTATTAGGCTTTCCAGTCCATGGGAGGCTAACATCTGCAGATATTGTATTTTATTGGGATGTCCATTTTCCAGTATATTTATATTTACATCTCCAATAAAAAATATGTTTTTTGTGTCTTTCAGTAGGCAGAGTTCTTCGTCTATCGATTTAAGGAATGGGTCTATATTTCTTGTTGAAGGAGACCGATAGACTGCTAATATAGCCTTTGGATTTAGTAATATAGACGTTGACCATTATAATGATTTATGATCAATAAGATGGATCAAGGAAAAAAAATATATGAGATGTAATATTCTTTGTAAACCTCGTTATTCTCATGTGCCATTCGTGTGGAAAACGTTCTTTTTTTAAATGATTTTCGGCTATGTAATTATCGTTTTTTCGCACCCATAAAATTATGTCCCGTCTTTCCGGTTTTTTTAAAAATGGTCTGATTTTTTTGGATTGAAATTTTCAAAAAATCGCCAGGGTTTCAAAAATACGATTAAAAAAATACAGAATGTCTTAGAATTTTTGCCGAAACCGGATTTTTTTTTAATGTGATGCAAGTGGCCTATTATGAAAGATTTGAGGGTTGGGTAATTTCATCTATGGTTTTTTCGTAATAACCTAAAAAACAATTACGCATAAATTTAGTTTTTAGTATTAAAAATGCCTAAATCAGCAAAAAAAACTGCTTTACCGGGTTGGACGTCGACGATTATTATGAAAATAACATTAAAAAATGTAACTTGAAAGGTTTTACCAAAATACAGATGATATAAAAAATAATTATTTTAACTTACGATGTTAATTCGAATGGCTAATTTCTGATATTCTCTAATATTTTTTTTGAGAGGCAATGATACTAGGGCAAATATTTTATAAATACTGTTAACTTCATAAATCCAATAATTCCCGTGATTTTTTACTGGTCTACACTAGTAATATAAACGGAACTGTAGTAGGTATTTTTCTTGATGTACTTACCTAGTTCTTCCTTTTTTAATGTAAAAAAACTATAGAGGTGGATTATTGGCGGGAAACAGTTTGAAAGAAAAACGCGTATCGAAAAGATGGGCAAGGAAGGGTGATATTGTGATAAAAATATAACCCTCGTTATTTAGATCTTTTAATTATTACTGATAAAATAATGCTGAGAATATTAAAAAGGACAGTTAAAGATTACGTGGAATTATTTTTAAACCTTAAACGACTATCTGATGTTTCCATTAATTGAAGGCCTGAAATTACAACTAGACCAGGTCCAAAAAAATATTTCTGAGATGATCCACTTCATACATAGTCTTGCCACTGTCAATAATTTATTTTTTTCTCTATTTTTTTTTTTTTACATTAACTCCACACAGGAGGCCCTGAGGAAAATAACTTCCCTCAGGGCCTATGTCATCCTTGAAGATGCCGTGTGGAGGGTCTTTTTGAGGAAAGGGAGGAGTGAACACGGGTCTTGAAGAGACCCATGTTGAAGGAGGGAGGAAACACAGAGGCCGGCAAATCGTTCCACATCCGAGCCGTTGAACTCAAGAACGAGTCATAGAAACGACCCGGTTCTCATGTGACTAATGTCAACTGTGTACAAATGTTGGGCGCGTGTTTGGCGTGTTTCCCGACTATGCACCGGTGCCGAGGAGCATCTTCCATTGTAATACCGGTAGAACAAGGACAGCATTCCCACCTGACGCCTGTGCTCTAAAGATTGCAGTCCGTCTGTTAAGATGGGAGAATCTATCAAACGGACCGCCCGTTTCTGCACAGAGTCAATGGTCTTTTTTAGGTATTTTGGAGCTCCAGACCAGAGGTGGTAAAAAACATTTCCAATTTCTAATTTATTTGCAAAGAAATTTCTAATTTATTTGCAAAAAAAAATCTGTTTTTGCAAATAGAGATAAAAACACGTTAATGACGGTAACAAGACTTTGAAGCGATTATCACAGAAGTATTTTTTGTGACCCGGTCTACTTGTATTTCCAGGCCTCCAATTATATTCGTGCATTAAGTTTAGACTTACGGAATTCAATACTTTGTTTGTATTTATTTATTTATTTTATTTATTTATTTATTTAATAATGAAAGCATATGAAATATTTATAAATAATGAAAGCATATGAAACAAAAAATGATTTAATGGCCAGTTGTTTCACAGAATTTGAACAATTGATGAAATTTTCAAGTTCCGTGAAAGTTCTAATAAAGTTATGTTCATATTTTAGTTTTGTAAAACAACTGGCCAATGATGAAACAAAAACAGAACTTGAATAGAACCTGTACAGTACTTGAAAATTAAACTAACTTTGCAATTTATTTATTTTATTTATTTATTTATTTATTTCTATATATTACAGTATTTACCTATTTGTTGACATTTTGACATAATACATTTTGAAAACATTTTTACATGATATATTTTGCACTTTAATTATGTTGGGTGTAAAGTAGGTTTGAGAAGGTGAAACTGTGGATGGGTAATTTTGTATGTTTCGTGAACACCTCACTAGGAGTACCTGTGCTGAGGTGTTTACGTGTTTATGATTAAGTTTAGAAGTAATTAAGTTAATTAATTAATTAAGTTTTAATTTGTTGAATTGTTCAAATTGTTTCATACCGCACAGAGTTCCAACTGCTGCCAGCCGCCTGAAGCCAGAGAGACTATGGTTTTTTTTAATTAATTAAATTGTGAAATAGAACAAATCAATCAAATAACATTTACTTGTGCACGCCGGATTTGAACCCGCGACCTCCGGATCGCTAGTCGAGAGCCTTACCTCTCGACCACGGAAGCCGTCATAAATTAAGGACAGTAAAAATATTAAGGAAGGGTTGTTTAACAGAATTTGAATAATTCATCAAATTTCCAAGTTAAAATTCCAGTACTACGAAAGTTCTATTATTATTTCATCATGGACCGGTGGATAACAACAGAACTTGAATAGGGCTTTCACAAAACTTGAATTTTATCTTTGATATATGTTGTTTTGGTCAAATTCTGTAAAACAACCCTAAGGGTAAAAAAAATCAAATAATACTGCAAACATCGATTTTTATAAGAACATCATTAATAAGTCATCGTGGAAATTTATTAAGACGTTGTTGGGTTTTTTGATCAACCGTCAAGCATAACCGCAGTACAAATTTGACCAAATGCTGACAGGCCGAGAATATTTTTTTTTAGGTGACAAATAATGTGAAACGAAATCTAAACGGCGCGTCGGTTGTCGAATTGATGTTACTGGGAATCAACTAAATAACAAGAAAATATCTAAACCCATTACGTTTTCCGGACGGGGTTTGACGGTTTGACGCCATCGGAAACTATGCCGCTGTGGCTACATATACGACAGAATGACAGAATAACAACCGATTTGTATGGTTCCGTGCCAAACAGTGATAAAATACAATGTACATTATAATATTATAAAAAAAGTTAAGGAAAAAACCTAACCTCACCTAATATAACTCAAACGCCCTTGAGGTGATTTTCAGCGCCCTTGAGGTGATTTTCCACGAAAACGGCGCTATATAAATTAGCCAATTATTAAACCAACCTAAACCAACCCAACCTAATGTAATCTGATCTATTATTTTATTGACTTGTGATTTGTCACTGTTTATGTCTTTTTATCCAGTTACCGATTTGGATACGCGTCGCAACTCGCTACGCAACCCTACCCCGCGAAATAATAACCTTTTATTTTTGGCGTTTTGAAGGTTAAAAAAAATTAAAAGCTGAAAGAATTAAAATTGATAAAAATAGTTTGAATTCATAATTGCACAATAATTGTTCCAGGCACCCCACTATGGGGCCCGCTGGCGCCTGAGCCCCGCGCGCTGGTGAGCTGGACCGCGCCCCCCGACCACTGGAGGCCGGTGCCGCCCCCGGCACGTGCCGCGGCGCCCGAGCCTCTACTGCAGCCCCACAACCACAACCACACCCTGCCCCCTGTGCCCACGGACGAGGAGGTCTTGAACGGCTTGAAGGCGCTGAGGGGGAACTATTCTAGGTGAGGTCATGGACAATACTGCCATTTTCTCTACTAGAGCTTTCAGTTGTAATTTGTGAGCTTTGGCTTGAACTTTGAGCTTATTAGAGTTATTAGAGTTTTAGGGTTTGAGTTTAAAGCTTATCTTCTAGCTTTAGTTTTTAATTTTACACATTTAGCTTTATGCTTTGATCTTAAGGCTTTTAGATTTGGGCTTCTATTTTCGAACTTTTGTCTCTGAGCGTTTATCTTCGAAACTTTGAGCTTTGAACTGACTTGAACTTTGAGCATTGAACTTAGACCTTTGAACTTTTTTACTTTAAGCTTTGTTTTAAAGCTTACTTTATAACTTTAAGCTTTAAGCTTTGAACTTATTAATTAATAAAAAAGGCTTAAGTATATGCCACACAATTAGTTTTTAACAGCCAGTTCTTGTTCTCCAGATTGACGATTTTTAAAACAAATTGGGCGACAAATATAGTGAAATTGTGCTGCATGCTTCCTGCGGGCCTCGGTTTGTGCATCCCTGTCACAGACAATACCATACTGGCCCTAATTGTCATATCTTTATGTGTTGTGTTTCCCGTGCTAAAAATCACGGATCCGTAACAAATTGCTCACAATCAAAAACTAATTATTAGCATAGTAATAAATTATTGTTGACATCCTGCCTAGCTGCCATAATTATACATTATAATAATTATATAGGTAACAACTGTGAAGTGAAAAATCAATGGATTAGTTTTATTTACTACGAGTTCCCGGCATGCGTTGCAATGTCACTTAATAAAGAAATTGTTTCTGCCTGTGGGTCCTTTCCCATTCGTCCTGTTCTTCTTCCACCTCTCCTTCCTCTCCCGTGTCTCCCCAACTCTCTCTCCCGCCATCCCGCGAACCCCTCTCCCACATTTCTCTCCCCCCTCCCACGTTCCATACATTCAGTCCCGGGACATTCAGTTTTCAAACAGCTCGCGTGCCACCTATTGCAATTTTTTTATACAAATTTCATAATGCCAGAGCTCATCAGTATACATAGAACCTTCGCGGGCATGCTCACAACAACTCACCAAACATTCATCGCAATCGGATGAATGGTTTAGCAATGCGTAATTTTATGACGCCAGATGTCATCTGTCAATTAAAGATTTGTGTGATTAAAATTTATTAAAAGGTGATTCATCTATATATATAAAAATGAATCCCTGTTTCCCTTGGTCACACCATAACGACTTTACTTATTTCATTCATCTTTTTTTAAAGTTTTCTAATACTTTGTGGAAGATTCTTACGGAAAGAAAAATTAAGAAAATTTCGCAGAAAATTGGATAATTTCAGTAAACTTAACAACTATTTTAACTTTGCACTTTGACAGTTTGCGCGTTTGATAAATGTGAATTTAGAAGGCAGCTGTTTTTTTTTTTTTTGTTTCCGTGAACAATTATTCTTCAAAAGAATAATTAAAATATTTTTTAAATTATAAATATTTTAAATACGTTTTAAATGTTAGATACCAAATTTGATTGATTGTTCTTCTAATATTATACAAAAATAAATACATGAAATATATGAAAAATTGATTAAAAAAATTGTAATAGCTGGCACGCGAGCTGTTTGAAAACTGAATGTACTGGGACTGAATATATGTAACGCGGGAGGGGGGGTTGGCGGGACGGGGGAGCGAGAAAGGGGAGAGGGTATGTGGAGAAGGTGGAAGGGGAACGCGGGAGGGGAACGGGGACGCATTCGAAAGGACATGCAGGGAGAAACAATTTATTTCTTTGAATATGGCATTGCAACGTATGCCGGGAGCCAGCTAGTTATTTATAAATATGTATGAAGATTGTCACAAGAGCTCCATAAAAAGCGATAATATCTTTTACGTTATGTACCTACTTAGGAACCTTAAGTTCGTCTTTTGCATCCCCTGAAGGTTTCTTCAAAGAACCGAACAATTACTAAACTAAATCTCTTCAATCCCGTAGGATGCTGGGGATGTGGGGCCATGACGGCGAGCGCGGCTCCAACCTGCCGCTGTTTGTGGAGAAGGCGCTGAAGCTGTTCAACCTTAAGCAGGTGGCCTATGAGGTGGAGACTTCTGTCATGTCCAAGGTGTCGTGCACGGCGTGTAAGGCCGGCGCCGGCTTGCTGCAGCACTACATACGCACTGGCAAGAGCAAGGAGGAGATCAAGAAGACCATCTACCAGTTCTGCGTCTCGCTGAAAATCCAGTCCGCGAGGGTGTGCGAAGGCATCACTAGACTTTTTGGAGTGAGTTAGAATTCATTCACAAATGAAAACATCTCACTAATGAAATAAACTAAAACCTACTAAAAATTTTTACTCAAAGAGGAAAAATCATGAAAGCTATTTAATGTAAAATATTTCCCAATTAAAGTATTTGTCAAAAGCAATTCAATTCTTAAAAAAATATTAGAATTACAGTCTCTCTGATTTTCCATCCTAACAAATCGGAATTAAAAAGTGATTTAACTAGCATTTTTTTCATTTTAAAATGGATATTATTAAAGATCACAATAATTTATCATTTTGCTCAGTCAATGTTTTGTTTTGATTTCACTATTATGATAGCCTCCATAGCGTGATGATAAAAGTATAAACATTTATCTTGGGTCAAAAGGATAAGAAATTTTCGATTTTACATTTGGAATCTAAATTTACCAATCTGGAATTCATGATGTTGATTGTTTTGTTTGATGAATTATGAGAAAATGGATTTATAGCTATCAATCACCTTAACTATGTATAAAACAGAATTTTTTCCATGTTTTTCAAAAATCCAATTAAAAAAAAAACATTTTTAAAAAGCAGGTGAAGCCAGATAATAAAGCAAGTAAATATATTTCATAATTTAACATTTTCCAGGGAGAAGTGGTCTACGTACTAAAGCGCATATCCATCGGGCCGGACGAGGTTTGCAGTTTTGTGATTGGTGACGCCTGCGGGGATGTGTACAACCCTTACCATGAGTGGGAGGTAGCTTTTCCCCCCATGCCCAAGCCCGTGGTCAAGGCGGTGGAGGCACCCCAGCCTAGCGCACCCACCTTCAAGGTCCTGCACATCTCAGACACGCATTATGATCCCTACTATGCAGAAGGTGAGCAAGAAACATTATGATAGAAATGGTTCAACTACCAAATGTACACATATGGAGAGCATGCTTTGTCTAATTTCTTGCATGTCTTCTGAAAAAGAATTACGATTTTTTCTATGTTATTAAAATTTATACATATTTAACTCTTTAAATGTCACTTTTCGAAGTTATGTGCCTCTGTACACGGCACTTTCTTATTAATACTTGTTCACAAGAAAACTATTGTGACATCGCGTATGAAGCACGACCGCTCGAAACCCAACAGCTGTGATGTTCGCGTACAATGGGTTAAAAACACAATAATATGATTTTTCTGGAATTTGGGGAAGGTAGTGCAATCCCACACTTTTGTTTATAATTTGTTATAGTTTGTACCAATACACCTTCTCACTAAGCAGTACTGGTGTTGAAAAGGGAGTAGGTCGGACCTGCTGTGAGTATCGAACCTGGCTCATACAGCTGCTAATCAAGTCTACTTCCTACCAGGCTATCGATCACCATAATATTTATTCATATATGCAGATTTAGTAGATGAATTTGAACATTATAATTAATCAGATTGATAATAATACTAATTAATTAGACACATAGCTGACTTGTGGATAATCCCAATAGATTATTACAGAATTCTTGAAAGTAATAAGTTAATTTAAAACCTAACCCAAGTACAAAAAAAGGTTCTACGTGAATTAACATGGCGTGCTTATTTATTATCTGATAAACAATGATGACCCTGGCAGAGATTAAAATCAGGGTCAATGTATTTACCAATCGCTGTATTCACTGACCCGATTATTTCTTCTAACCTTTGCATAATCACCATTATTATTGTTTGCATTTTTTATGAACATTCAATAAATAAACATTCATTTTATTTGGAATTCTTACTAGAAATCTAAAGAAAGAATTTAAAATAAATTTAGATAAGGGAACGTACCCATACTACGTGACCAACTTTTTGCAATTTTCAACCCCCCCCCCCCCCCCCCCGGTGACCAAAATCCTAAGCAACCCGCGGCTCATTTGTATGGAGCGTGACATTTTGAAGACCCCCCCCCCCCCTAAACGTGTCACGTAGTTTGGGTACGTTCCCTAACTAACAACCCAATTTTTGTAATAGATTTTTTATTTATAAGATATCTATTTGATATCATCTTTCAGATGCTTTTTCACTTTATTATACAAATAATCTCAGTATTATTACCTCTTTGAAGCCCCCGCCTTCTGAATTTCTACCGATTTATAATATATTTCCCTTGAACAATATGAAGTTTTTAAGTTCTTAAAAAAATTAATGTTTTTTATAGATAATATTTGTCCATTTGCCAAGTCTAAACGGTAATTATGTGATCTTATTCACATATGCTCTGAAAATTATTAAAACACACATTTTCTTCTGTTATTTAACATGTTATAAGAATGAAAAATTCACAGTGTATCATTAAATGCTACTAATGCTATTTTCACATTTTTTGCTTGATTATAATTTTTTTTTTTAAATATTAGCGCTCCCCCTAACACTCGTTTTTACATCTCTCTTACAAAACCATCTTCTTCTTTTCAAATACCTTCTACGGAACCTTAATTTCATCATCGGAAATTATTATATATTCATAAAATATAATTTTAATTTGTTCAGGTTCTAACGCAGCCTGTGATGAACCCTTGTGTTGCCGTGTGACCAATGGGCCGGCTAAAACTCCTGGTGGAGGGGCGGGCAGGTGGGGAGACTACCGCAAGTGCGATACACCCAAGAGAACAGTCGACCACATGCTGAAGCATATTGCTGACACACACACGGTAAAAATATCAACTAACTAAATCTAACTCAAATTCCGGTGGTAGTTCTGGGTTAATTTAAGAAAATTATCTTTTAATGATTGTTATTGAATGCTTTTAGGACATTGACTACATCTTATGGACTGGAGATTTGCCACCTCACGATGTGTGGAACCAGACTAAAGAAGAGAATCTGAAAATTCTGCAGGATACAGTGAAACAAATGTCTGATATGTTTCCCGGTGTTCCCATATTCCCTGCTCTCGGAAACCACGAGTCTGCTCCAGTCAATAGGTAATTTATCATCAATAAATTCCCTGAAATGTATATAACCTAATTTTAAATGCTAAGGTACATAATGAATATATATTAGGTCCTTACATATGAAATTGGCGTTTTGTATGGGAGGAACATAAAGTCGATTTTTTTTAAATATATTTATTTTATCAAAGTATGTACCATTGCTATCTATGCACTTTTGCCATCTCATAGGTATTTCATCGATCCCTTTACTAAAAAACCCATTCGGACGGGAATCAATAAAATCTTTGAAGGCGGTTTGGACTGCCCCATCGGAGTTGAATTTTTTCCCTTGCAATAAGTTATCCAAATTTCGAAAAAAATGGTAATCTGTCGGGGCAAGGTTTGGAGAGTACGGTGGATGTCTTAGACATTCCAATTGAAGCTCCTCTAATTTGGTAGCCGTCTGTTGTGCAGTGTGTGGTCTAGCGTTCTAACGCGCATTTGTTGATTTGCTTCACTCAATTTGTGAGGTACCCACCTTTCAAGCTTTTTCACCTTCCCAATTTGCTTCAAGTGGATTAAAACAGTTTTATCACTAACACCGCAGCCTGCAGCTAACTCGGATGTGGTTTGCGATGGATCCGCTTCCACAATAGCCTTCAATTCTTCATTATCAACTTTGGTCTCCGGCCGTCCACGGGGCTTGTTCTGTAGGTCGAAATTTCCAGAACGAAAACTTTGGAACCAAAAACGCACTGTGTTTTCTTTTGTGGCACCGTCGCCATACACATCATTAATCCTACGAGCCGTTTCTGCAGCACTGGTCCCACGGTGGAACTCGTACTCGTAAATAATGCGATATTTCAAGTTTTCCATTTTGTAAACTAAGTGACGCAAAGAAAAAAAACAATTAAGGAAAAAACAAATGAATTATAATTTTCGAAACACAAATACATGAGTAAATAGCTGTTTAAATTTAAATTTGGAATTCCTAACCAAAGAGAAGATATTTGAGATCAAAGTTGCCAGTACGGCAAAACGCCAATTTCATATGTAAGGACCTAATATATAAACCCACAAAAATTACATAACAACCCTCGCAATCGAATTATATTTCAATTTTCCTCATTATATTACAGTTTCCCACCACCATATGTCTCTTCAGAGGAGTCTAGCATCTCGTGGCTGTATGACGAGCTGGACCGTCACTGGAGGCACTGGCTTCCAGCCGGAGTTTCCCACACTGTTCGGAGGGGCGCCTTCTACTCCGTCCTGGTCAGACCAGGCTTCCGCCTCATTTCCCTCAACATGAACTTCTGCAATAACAAGAATTGGTAATTACTTTATACACTATGCACCTTTTATAATTTACTTCATATATTTATCCTTATGTTTGAAATATTAAAAATGAATTGGTTATTCTCAAGGGGACCAAACACAAATTTTTAAATTATCAAAGCTTCCATCGTCAAGACCAAGGGTTTTGATGCTTCAAATCATATTAGATCTTTTAGTGTATCTGTTGTGTGCTTTTTGTCTTGTGGTTTGTATTAATTTTCTTTTTAAAAATTGTCTTACAATTTATCTGTAATCTCTTAGAACGTCTCTGTAACGCACAATAATAATAAACTTTCTTTTTTAGGTGGCTCTTGCTGAACAGCACAGACCCCGGGACTGAACTTCAATGGCTCATATACGAACTTCAGTCTGCAGAATTTAACGCTGAAAAAGTTCATATTATAGGCCACATTCCCCCCGGACATTCAGACTGCCTGAAAGTTTGGAGCAGAAACTACTATGCAATCATAAACAGATATGAAGCAACCATAACAGCGCAATTCTTTGGACACACACATTATGATGAATTTGAAGTGTTTTATGATCCGAAAGACCTAGGTAAGAAATTGAATAATTTTTAATTAAGCATCTGTTATATATTTGACGTAAGAGAGATAACTACAAGAGATGTTTTTTTTTTAAATTTATTAAACTACTTTGAATTTAAATAATACTGCTCTAATTAATTTGGGAATTGGTTTATTTTTAGGAAGAGCAACGAGTATAGCATATGTCGGTCCTTCGGTCACACCTTATTATGATTTAAATCCTGGTTACAGAATATACTACGTAGATGGAGACCACGATGAAACAACAAGAGTAAGTTACATTTCGTCATCCGATTATTGGTTTGTTTAGTAGACCATTGCGTAAATTATTGGAGAAGGCCATTTAATGCTCGTTCATAGATTGTGCTAATTTAATTATTTTAAGAAAACTAACTATTGCAAGTTATGCTTTTCATATTAATATGAATTGTTTGTTTTCTAATGAATCAAAGTAATTTGAATATGAATAAATAGTTTTGTCTGTGTAAAAACAAAATTTTTTAAGAAAGGCGTGTAAATACAACATTACAATATTGTATATGAATGCCTTTCTTGAAAGAATTGAGTTTTGATATGAACATAACTATTTATTCATATTAATAGTCAGCTTGAACATGCCCCAACAACAATTCATCGTAATATTTTAAAGCATAATGTGTAGAAATAATATTTTTCTAAAATATTTTAATTAGAGCCATCTATGAATGTGAAAATGTTATGATACTGAACACAAATCGTAGACACGGCACAAACCAAGATAAAGTAGTGCTCCTTTCGCGACAAGATGGCTACCCCTGCTCCGTTTAGCGTGGCCCGCCATTGGTGGAAGGGAATATTGAATAGTTAACAGAATTATGGATTATGAACAACAAAATTGAAAGTTTGCCTTGCTGTGCTCAATATCTGGATTCAGACATACCATTAGAAATAATCCTTAAATATTTCGAATACTGACTTAACCCCTTGTTTGCCGGGGTAATTGGGGTTGGTTGTCCACCAATTAGCGTTCGCAAAAAACGGCATCCATGACACCCAATGACATTTCGTGTCCAGCGATTCTGACAGTGTCCTTGAGAAATTTTGTACAATAGAAAGGTCAAAATCGTAATTAAAGGAATTTTTCCCGCGCATTCGCAAGAACTGCGCACATTCCCGCGCTCCGGTAAATTATTAATATAAATTATTTGGAGTGACCAGGCGCATTGCGGTTTTCTCTATGGTAAAGGGCGATAATAAAGCAAGCGATTCTGACCGTGTTCTTCATACACTTTCTTTATACATAAGGGTCAAAATCGCGTGTAAAATCTCAAACACACCGGTGCACAAACGGCATTCTAGCGGTTAATTAAAAAAAAAAACTTTCTACATAACCCTGTTTTTGGTACGATCTCAACTTTACTAATATAGCTAAATTCATGTTAATTGAACCGTTTTTTGATATTTGTTCATTTTCATCAGTGAATACCCACTGAACAAACCTATAATCGGACAACACATTTGACTGGACCATATAACACATAATTTGTCGTTACAATCTATTGATGAAAAAAACCTTTTTTAATTATTAGATCTATATTGCAAAATTATAATTATAGTACGTTTCCTTCCAGCTTGTGGTAGACCACGAGTCGTGGATAATGAACCTGAAGGAGGCAAATCTGTACGATTACCCTATCTGGTACAAGCTCTACTCGGCACGGGCGGCATACCAGATGCCCTCGCTCCGGCCCCAGGACTGGGACCAGTTCATCACGGAGATCACTGAGAAGGAAGATCTCTACGACCTTTATTACAAGTACCTATGCTTTTATTTATATTTTGTAATGGGGTATACATACTTTAAATTTCACCAAATATGTTGGTAATATCGATATAATAACTATAGATTAGTCACTCCATACATAATTTCAATAGTAACACCACCTATGAGTAATTTCATAATACAACTAACTACCCATCTAATTCTGTTGCATCTTTTGTGTGTCGTAGTTGTTTTGCTGGGAAAACATATTACACATTTTTTATCAAATGTTGCTTTTCTCTATAATATGCTGCCTTGATTCTATAGGTTACATGTTACACATATGTTTTTAAGTATTCTTATAACTGATATTGTTAATAATAAACTCCGGGATAGCCCATACCTAAAATATTTCTAACTGCTTCAATACTGTGTTTTAAAAATGATCTTCACAAAGCTTGTGATTCCGTCGCTGCAAACTTGCTGGAAAACAACAAAACCAACAAAAGATAAAAACCAATATTTCTTGCGATCTTTTGACTATGAGTTGCACTTTCTTTTGATAAATAATTTCATAAACCAATATTTTTGGTTCCGGTGTCGTTTTTAAGGCACACAAGCGTTTTCTTGATATACTTGATCGAAGGTTGGAAATTATTACATAGTTGTTACCTGTGAAAAATCAAAGGATGAAATTTGACTTATTATATTATTATGAATGTTCAGGCACTACTGGAAGAACAGTCCCTTGCGCCCGCCATGCGACGTGGACTGCCGCAAGCGCATCCTGTGCGACGCGCGCTCGGGCCGCTCGCATGACCGGCGAGCGCTATGCGGCACGCTGGAGGCACGCATCGAGTCCACCGAGCGCCAGTCCTGGGGCGCCTGGCTCTACAACGGCTTCACAGTATCGTACGACATCTCTAATTTCCTTACCGGCTTCTTGTGGAACTCCTAACCTCTATAACACACACCCGAAAACATTACTACACTTTTATCATTACCGGGTTCTTGTGGGATTCCTAATTGTATAGTGCACTACTTTTCTGCTGTAGGTTCTTGACAAATTGCCAATGTTTTAGCATACTGTCATAGATATTTGTGTAAACCTCCTATCTCAAAATTTTACATTATGTAAACTCAGTCTAACTTAAATTTGAAAAAAAATTAAGTTTAACTGATAAAAGTCACCTACAATAATGCATATCACCAACTATTCCACCTTTCGAGATAACACAGCTCTTCGGAAATGTTTCTGGAGGGAACCAGACCATTTCTCCACCACTGTATAGAAAGCTTATGGTGCAGACTACGCCAATCCAAGAATACCATTGTCACTGCCATGGCTGCCTGGATGGATTCCCTCTGGTGGCCCTCTGGAGATGGGAGACAGTCAAATATCCTCCATTAACTATTATTGCATAATTTGTAAATAATATTTTCTCACTTCTTTTCTGTGTTTATTTCATGTATTGTTAATTTGTTTTACTGTGAATTTTTACATTTTAACTTGGGAGGTTTACAAAATATTATCATAGCGGCAATATCCTTACTGCATTTTCTTTTAATTCTCCGACACATACACTTGCTGAATTTACTTATATGTATATGATAAGTTTTTTATTTCCTTGATTAGATCTTTAGAATTTAACACTTTTATAAAAACCAATTATTTACGTACACAGCAGTATTAAACCTTTTAAGAAAGTTATGATATTTCATATTAGATAAGTTATAGAGTATTATGGTATTAAGTTACCCAGGAAATTCTTGCTCTTATTAATAAAATTATTATCTTTATTTTACAAAAATATACTACACACTAGCCTATAGCAGATTTTACACATCCTTTCATAAATTGTCAAATCAGTATGATAAATTTCGCCATAAATTTCACCATACGAATGTATGATAAATAAAGCATGCTTTGTAAACCATTTTGAAACATTGAAATATTTCTGATGCATGCCAATAAATAATTGTTATTTTGATACACATTTTCAAACCACACAAGATATCGTTCTAGTTTGATGGAACGTAGTATGAATTTCAATTAATAATTTAATTTTTGCTGTTTGGGTCTTTTTTGAGCATGTGGCAATGCTTCTTTTGGTGGTGGAATTTCTTTTAAATAATACTAATTTTTCTGTGGACAGAATGGTATAAGCCCCAGTGCAGACATCGTATGGACCACGTACGAACCAACACACTCGAGCTTCGGTGTCTAATAAGTGATAAACGGCCTTCTATCCAAAGTACTGAGACTTTATGTTTCGAGAGCCATTGATAGCGCTTTGTGTGATCAAGTGCAACATACGTACTCGATGAATAAATCTTGTTATTATAAATTATCTACTATAAATTAAATGTTAACTTTGAATGACAATTAGATCTGTAATTATTTTAATTCTTACCGCCAAATTTTGATTTTTTAAAATATATTTTTATCCTTTATCAAGAATGTGAAATGGACAGATAAGGAACGATGTTCTCTAATGACAAAATACCATTCTATTAAATTTTTGTAAAATATTTCACATATTTAATGCACCAAAAATCTATTTTATAGTACATAACATATTGTGATATAATATTAGTCTTTCATTTTTAAAACTGTCAAAGCAATAAACCTATTTAATTCTTTATTATGTACCAATAATATATTTTACAAGCAATAAGTTTAGCCACGTAATGAAAAAATATGAACAAATTGTTAAAAACATGATACATAATTCTCAGCAAAACTAGTTGACATTATTTTATTCTACAAAAAAAGGTTTTTAAACACAGTACCTACTTATTGTTTTCATGTTGTTAAAATATATTCTTGTGCCCCCCTTTTCACCTATAATAATTAATATTACACATACCTACTTAGTATGTAGTTTATTTTTAAATTTGTAAATAGTAATATCATATTTTATATGTGAATTGTTCACCTTTTGCATATCAACAATAAAGAGTAAAATAAACCATTGATTCTTTAATAAAAACATGATTATTGTTAATCTATTAATACTTTTCTGATGATCGGTGGTTGAAGCTACAATAATAAAATAATGATTGGTAATCGCTGTATAAAATTCCTACCGCTATACATGACTGTATCATAGCTTGCTGAACGGAGTGCACTGAATATTGGTGGGGGGTGTCCTCTTCAAACTGGTGAGTGATTTCTTTAAAATTAATATACACGTATAAATCCAATTTCCAGATTCTTGTTATTTTAAAATTAACTACTAAGCAGAACAATCTGATTTTTGGGAAAAACCATTGAATGGTGAGATCTGGCACCATGACATTAAAATATCTTTTGGTGTTTGTTTTGATGGTGTTTGTAATGCGTTGATCAACGCATCGCAACACCATTACAATGATGAGCTGCACAGTTTAGACATATCCATTTAACTGTCAGAAAACTAAGATAAGATGCCACATTGTTTCATATTTTTCAAATATTCAGTAAGAACAAAATAGTGTTTGTTAGTCGAAGCTGAGCTCGTAGTAAGAACAACGTAGTCTTTATTATAAAGTTATAAATAATAATGCCACTGTGTATACTTTTTCTACCATGCCTTTAGACATGGCGGCATTAGTAATAGGAATTAACCCTGTATGATCTTGCATCTGAGAGCCAGATGGATAATATAATGGAGTTATCAACGGTACATCTTTACGTTCCCATACAATATTATGGCTAAATAAAATGTGTTGTGTGTTTCCAGAATGTCAATGCTGATGCACATCCCCCACGTTGCATACCAGATCCCCAAGTTTGTGATGGGTCTCGGCTGAGTTCAGCGAGGTGTCTCAGGGTCGCCCGCTGCACCCCTACTAGGAACGAAGCGACTTCTTGTGATAAATCTATTTGGAATGAGACTTTTGATGGCATTATGATAGGAAATTATTTATTTGACCGGGACTTTGTTCGCAACACCACTGCCAACCATCACGTCTTGTACTACTTGAATGTGTACAAACTTGAAATAAACATACCTACGCTGGACAGGATAAATGGCTAAAGCGCCATGCAGCTGGAAAAGAAAAGTGATATACAGCTGTTCCTTTCCAGGTGGGATGGTGCTTTAGCCATTTATCCTTTCCAGCTTCGATACTAATGCAACAATTTGTGTAATCTTAGATCAATCTCATTAAATTTATTGTAACAATAATATTATATTAATTCATAGTAATTTTGGATTGCTTACATATTTCAAAATTTAAAAAATGGGTGCTTATTTCAAAATTTTAAAAATGTGAGCTGATTTTATTATTCCCATTGGTGCTATGGAAATATCCATTATATTGCAGCTTTATCCACATAACATATTGTTTAATGTGATTATACTTTGTAGAGATAAAAATCGAATTTGTACCTTTTTCCTTCGATGATAATAAAATAGTTATATTGCTAAAAAAAAAAGATACTTAAAGCTGTCTAAAGGAGGCACCATTGATGTATAGATTTTTGTTAAGCCGCCGCTACCCGAATTTCTACTGATTTCTTACATTTCCCCCTTAAACATTTGAAGTTATTAAGCTCTTAAAAAATATATATGTATGTTATTTTTGAAGATAATATCTATACATTCCCCATGCCGAAATGTAAATTATATGAAATTCCCTCGATAGAAAAAAATCGCAAAGTATGCTCTGAAAATTATTATTTTCACATCTGTTTCAGTTATTTGACAAGTTATATGTATGAAAAAATTCACAGTGTTTCTTTAAATGCTGTTTTAGAGAGCCCTCAAGAGATTTTTGCTCTATTTTAAACGAGTCGTGTTTTATTAAACATTTTAACAATTTTCGCTTCAATTTTACCATTTTAAATATTAGCGCACTCTCGCCAACATCTGTAATTACATTTCTCTCCATCTTCTTCTTTTTGAGCGGGGATACGGCGCCTTATCGCAAACCTTTTCTGACTTATTCAATTATAACCAAATTGAGAATGCCAGAAAAGGTTTGCATTTACACGGGATCACTCTTTATTTCATTCTATTTCTAATATTTTAGAATATATATTCTCGCTGTCATTATTAGGATCATTTTGCTCTAAGCAAAACTTGTTGCCACACTGACAAACGATTCTATCTTTTAATAATGTATAATATAAGTAACTATTTCCATAGTGATTTTAAGGAAATGAGATTAAAAAAACCCAGTGTCATTGTTGCTTAATATAAATTGATGATTTTGTTAATTTTATCAATGTTTACTGAACCTGAGAATTACCAATCAATTTAAATTTATGTGCGATAAAACGGATAAAACAATGACAATGAACTACACTTTATTCATTGACATCTCCGAGGACCTTAAATTATTCTCTTGTCCAATTCTTTGTCTTAACCACTCAGGCCTCAGGCCTATTTTGTCGGAAGGTCAAAATATTTCCGCTTGGCATTAAAATCCAAATAAATGGAATATTTCCGAAAGCATCTGAAAACTAAAAACTGTTTTTCAAAGGTAATGAAATTTGCTTTCAAATTTTATAATTAGAAATAAACATTTTTGAAATACAAATTTTTATGCAAATATTAAAAAGTTTTAACCTTACGTTTTGCTAACTCACTTTATTGTCATTTCATGTTATAATAATTGTTAAAAAAAATTCCCCAAATTATCAAAAATTTTAAAATTGCAGTCAGAAACTTTGGTTTCATAAAGATGTTTAATTAATTTTGTGTTTAACTTTTAGATTTGAATATAAAGCATGATGTTTTCTCTTTCTAACATTGTTAAGATCGTATTTCTAACCATGATAGTAAGGGAGACACAAAGATTTCTATGAGACATCTATTAGTTGTTCCGAAAAGAGAACAAATTAGCCGGAGTTAAGCAAAAGTATTGTGTGTATCACAACATAATATTTTATTTAGGTAATGCAACATGGATTGTCATTTCCAAGCCATTAGGGTAAATTATGAAACAGGTATAGGATGACAACTACGAGAGTGTTAATATATTTTTTTGTATTTCTTCGGTATTAATATGCCACTTGCATGCATTTTTTAGTGACTTTCAAAAAATCATGTGGATAGATCTTTTTACAAAGATTTCGAAAATGTTACAAAAAAAAAATTAGAAATGTGTACATAGTTTTGAAAAATAAAATGAACAAACCAGTTTTTTTTAGCAAGTGATGTGACTGTGTAAAAATGTCCAGTGAGCAATTTTTTTATCTATTTTTATAAAATTCCACGCTGATTTTGTTTAAATAAATTTCTGCAGACTTTGAAGTTTTGCATTTGACGTCATTACTTCCCAGTGTATCCTAGTCTGCAAACGTTATTTTACGATATTGTATGTTAAATCTTATAATTTGAAACAATGGTTGAAATAGGTTTTGTTCGGGGTCAGTCTGACAATTTGCCGAGAATAGATTCATTCATGTTGTCTGATATCCAGAGCCATACACAATTTTTTTCTGACACCTTCAATTCTCAGTTCACGTACCCATACCCACCTCAATTTTGGAGGCAGATATGGGTACCGCCGCCATTAGATGACCCAACACCTTTGCCATAGGTCACCCCAAGTGGTTCGCTATATTTGGTGATTTAGCAGGGATGCCCAGGATCGTGGGGTGAGGTTTGTCAAGGTCTTGACGGCGGATGCGTCTGACTTATTGCGTGGCAGGCCAGATCGGCAGGGACTGATTGAGGTAGACCATTTGGTTTCTGCAGGATTCTTTCAACCCATCGCCTTGCACCGCAATGGGAGAAATGGATTCATACATCCGTCACTCCCGGACACACTGACCCCCAGATTCCTATTCACACCTCATACCCTTTGCCTTCCCAGAACTTCCTCTCCTTACCTTCCTTTAAAGGACTCTCCACACAGCATCCCCAAAGATGACTTAGACCTCCTGTGTGGATTTATAAAAGAAATATAAATATCTAAAATTATTTTTACGATCTCTGACCCTACGTTAATGAATCCATGTTTTAAATTTGCTCCTTGCTCTGAATTTTTAATTTTGATGTAAAGTTCGTACATATCTTCCGCTTCCGATTTAGTAGCTTACAAAATGTTTTTTTTTTTTTTTAGCTTTTTTTTCATTCATAAAAAAATTATATCTGATCCCTCCGGTTTTTAAAAAATGGTCCACTTTTGTGGACTGAAATTAATATAGATATTGAATATAAAGGATCAAAAGTATGATAAAAATTAAAAACAGATAAAGAATGTCTTGGAATTTTTGTCTGAATAAAAAAAAAAGTAATGCAAAGTGGCTTATTAATTATGCAACAATTTCTGGTCATTTTAAATAATTTTATTTTATAATGCACACATGTTACTATTTTTTATAGTTTGCTACCGGTTTCGACCGCATTTTAAAATCAACCTTAGAGCCCGCGCAGACAGAAAGCGTTCCGAGTTCCGCATCCTGCGTTCCGCGTTCTTTGTAGTAGACCACTATAGTATCGCGCAGACACAGCAGCAGTCAGACCGCGCGGTCAGTGTGAACGCTTGCGTTCTATTGTCAGAAATACAAAGAACTCGTGGAACGCCTCGCTCACTTCACAAAATAAAATTTTGAATTAACAAATTCCCATGTAATTTGAAATTTTACGAAAAAAAAAATCATTAAAAATTGCCAAAAATTGAGTTTCTCGGCTGCAAATTCAAATTCGGGATGGTTCTTCGGAATAAAAGTCGTAATAATACGACTTATTCCCTGGTTAAATCGAATTTTCGCAGCCGTTTACCGCCGCGGTCAACCCTATATTCAAAGTAAATTCACAAAATATGATATTTTCCGAGTAAATGCCTATTCGGAATAAATTCATAAAAATACGAAATATTCGAAGTAATTTCTTTAAAACTACGATATATTTCGCGTAAATCAAATTTTTGCGGCTGAATCCCGTCGCGGCCGACCCTCCAAATTCAGATACCTATTTGAAATAAATTCATTAAATACGACATATGAGTATATCCGCGTAAGTTGAAATTTCGCGACCGATTACCACCGCGGATTTAAATTTGGATTGAGCATTTGGAGAACTATTTCCTTTTTATTCATTAAAGCTACTTATTGACATTCGGAAGTAAATAAAAAAACGTTCTTCATCTTTATGTAATTCAGGAAAAAGAATACTAAACTCTCCCCTTTTTTATTTCGCTCAGTGTTAATCGGATGCACCCAGTATCTTCTTTTCTTTTTAGACTCTTCCAAAGTCAACAAAAGCAATGCTTCGTCTTCTGAAGACAAACTATCGAAATACATGTTTCACGTATAAGCTTTGTTGGGAAAATGGAACACAGCATTTTTTACCATGTGTTAGAACTCGCGTAGAATGCAACCGGACGAACGCTAGGTGAACGCTTAGATGTCTGCGCGAGCTCTTAAATTTTACAAATACAGAAATAATTAAATATTATTAGGTGGGGGTGGAAAATTGGAAGGGGGTAGGAGTGAAAATAAGGATACATGGTTAGCAAAGGTGAATTACTTAGGATATATGCATATTTATTTATCTAATTTTTTGTAAATTTCTTAGGCGGACCATTTAAAATATATTGTATCAATTTAGTACATATTCACACATCCCGTAGAAAAGTATTTAAGTCAAAAAAAGTTAATTTTACAGGAGAGCGAAAACAAATGAATGAATTATGAACAAGCAGTCCTGTCGAAAAGAGATACTAGCGACATCTTTCATAGATGGAGTGATCTAACTTAA